>CAEMYA010000013.1:4064127-4114329 GCA_903131615.1 Diplodus sargus
CCTTCCGCCTACCTCAACGGCCACTGGCTCTGCTGCAAGCTCTCAGCCGACGCAGCCCCCGGGTGTACGCCCTGCACCGGGTACGTCTCACCGCCAGAATGTGTCCAGAATCAGGTTTGTGTCCTTTGCTTCCACTCACTCATCCTCCTCCTGCTTGCCTCCGTTTTCAGCGGCCTCCCTGCAAACATCCAGCTGGACGTAGACGGAGACAGAGAGACGGAGAGGATTTACTCCCTGTTCAGCACATACATGACCAAACTGATCAAGATGCAAGGTCAGACACTGGCAAGAGGTTTTTTTTTGTGAGCGTACATGTGTATAACTGCAGACTCTTCCCTGTGTTTACTGTCTTGTCCCCTGCTGTCTCGTGTCTTCCCCCTGCAGAGGCCTGTGGCAGCAAGTCTGTGTATGACGGGCCCGAACAGGAGGAGTACTCCAGCTTTGTCATCGATGACCCCCAGGAGACTTACAAAACCCTGAAACTCATTGTCTCAGCCGTGCAGACCTTGGAGCAGCAGCACACCAAGTACAAGCGTGACAAGTTCAAGAAGACAAAGATCGGCAGCCAGTATGTGGTTTGTTGTTCATTTGTGCATGTAGCTCAGATTCTGTCTTGTCTTAAACTCCAATTATTGTATGTGCTGTATATATAATGCAATGGGAGCTGAGTATTAGTGTAGCTACTAGTAAAAAAAACCCGATTCTGGTGAAAGTAGAAGAACTGATTCAAGTACAGACTCTGAAATGTACTTAAAGTATAGAAGTAAATATGTTTTACTTCTATACTTTAGAGACATTTCTACCGACCATTTCTGTGCAAAGCTAACTGAACCTCATGTCATATTTACATAATTCAAAGACTGTTAAACTTATAGGCAGAATCAGTACAATTTGTCCCAGCTGTTCCTAAACGCACCAGAAAGATAGTCAGTGTTGAGTCTCATTCCCAGGACGTTGAATAGCAATTTTGTGTGGGGTAAAGCGACTTAGCAACAACAAACTGAGAAAATAAGAAAATTCAGACGGAGGGCTGATGATCGTCACTGATAGGTTGAAATCAGTCTTGTGATGTTGGGAAGGTGACGCACAAAGATGTATAAAAAATAAAAATTGACAATTCCCCTCAAACTGAAGTAAAGAACCTGTTTTAAAAAATGTAAGTAGTAGAAAATACAGATCTTTGTTTTCGATTCTCTTTCTACTTAATGTACAAGCACTTTATCACTGTATAAAGTGATTGTACATTGTTACTTCCCACCTCTGCTAAGAACGTCAGAAAAACTGCTAAAGCTGTACTTTAAAATCCAGTTCGCTGCCGAGCAACTTCCCTTTGAGGCCAGAAGGTGGTGCAGTTAGAGGTGAAATGTAGCACTTTTAAAATTTCAAATAACTCTAACATCATCACTTAAACATTTATTCTGAGCTGTTTCGTGGATTTTCCCCTCGGCCCAGTGACATTAGCTCATGGTGGATAGCTCTGCTCATCAACTAATGATCTTGACAGAAAATGTTTCTTCCTCTGCAGCCTCCAGCCAACAATTAAATACCGTCCCTCTCTTTGTTTCCTCAGGGAGCACCCGATTGGAGACAAGAGTTTTCAGTGCTATATCCGCCAGCAGTCTGAGAGCTCCACCTACTCCATCTAGCCTTGGCCCTGTGTACTGTTTCCAAGATGCCCAGAAACCAGCATAATTTTTTCTGTACTGCAAAGAAATCCACCTTAACAACACTCTGTGTCTCGTATTGGCTTTTAAATCTCTGTTTTTACTTGATTAAGTTGAGATAATGCCACTTGTTTCCAATGCAGCTGGAGTTTCGTCTCACTGGCTTCAGTTTTAAAAGACTGAGGGTTTTAAGAGTCAATACCAGACTAAATGAGCCGTGCGGGTGGACATTTTTTTTGCAGCGTCTAAAGGTGCATCACTCCAGATTTTTTCGGAGAACAGACCTCAGATGTGCAAGAAAAAAAGAGGAACAATTGTGGAGGAAAGGAGGGATACAAATGAAGAGATAATCATACCACGCATCTGTTTGGGTCTCCTTTCTGTGATGAGACGAGACTACAAACAAACAAACAAAACAAAAAAACGTTTTCACTGGACAGTTTTTGACAGTGACCAACACGCACTTTAATCGCCTCCAAATCTATGGATGAACAAGCCTCGCAGCACACTTTCAAAAAAGCTTATTTTATCTGTTTGATTTGTATCTGGTTATTTTAATGGTTGTTGAATTGATCCGTTGTATTTCACTCCGTAAGGAAGGAAGCAAAGACTGTAATTTTGCCCTCTTTGGGTGGTGTTGTTCCCATGTACCTGTGCTTTTTTTCTTTTCTTTTTTTTTAAAATCTATTTTTGTTCTAATTTTGTCCCCAACCTCCTCAGGAAGGCTGTGAAGCTCGAGGGCACACAAGAAGGGATTGTCGGGACCAAGCACAGCCGAGAGCAACTTGATGTTAGCTATAAAAAAAAAAATGTTAGCTATAAAAAAAAAATCACTCCACAGGACAGTTTTATCCCTCATTTTTATCCCTATCATCAGCGTGCTGACAGATAAAGAGGATCAAGTTTTCATCAGAAACCTTGATCTGTTCTTGGATATCTTGCCCCTGTGTAACCTCTACCTGGGTCAAGGGAATAGCTTGTTTCCGAAGACTTTTTTCCTTTTTTTCTTTCTGCTTACACAGAGTCAGACAAACTCAACTGATGCCTTTTTTTTTTATTCTTTGTATGCTGTTTGAATGTATGTTGAACAGTTTTTGCTTGGCATCACTGAGTTTCGGGATGTCAAGTGGCAGCGTCTCTTTAAAGTAAGACAAAAGACACTGGATGATTTAGTTGAACTCCATCTTGATCTCCAAATACGAGCAAAGAAATTAGATTATGTCAGACTTAATAACCAGGTTCTGTTAAGGGCCCATGTTGACTCCCACAGTAACCAAATATTCAGTAAAATGCATTTTGTAACCACGATTTTTACTGAAAAAATATTCTTGCAATGTGCAGTCAGTATAATTTATTGCGATTTTATACAGTAGTCCTTTGGTAAATTCCACCTTCCAGGAAGTTTACAATAATCAGAATTTGAAGAAATAAGAGGTTTGGTGTCAGTATCAAGTGTGTAACAGAGATATGAACTTAAATTAGCTTGCTAATCAGCTAGCTTCAGCCCGTCCTTTTTCATAATACCACTCTGGGTTCCCGCCAATCTGGATTGCTAGCTGCGCAGCTAATTGAGCTAGCTTTCTGCAGTAGCACCTACATTTAGCAGTAGTTAGCAGTAACTCTGGTGATATGCTGCGCCGCATATGTTTGACGTACAAATCCAAAGGTGGTCAGTTCTTACATAGTGTACCTTTTGCTAACCACAAAGTAAGTGGCAAATGTAGGTCTCGGGTTCTTGGTTAGTTACTAATTTTTGTGAATAATCATTAGCAATTCCTTTTAAGGTAGCTTTAATCATAATGTAAATGTTGCAGGTTCATACCATAGGAAACAGTGTGTTTTGCTGCTTTTAAGAGGTGCTGATACTTAATTTCGAAGTCCAGTGCTTAATTCAACATACAATCAAACTGCATGCGGACACAATCAGAATATTTGTATGTTTTGCTCTGTGTGTAATTGTTTTTAAAAGGTAGCCAAACTATCCCTTCAACTATCACAAAGCAGAAACTATGTGTCCGCACAGTTCATTAACAAGGATGGTTTTTAGCTTAACTTCTAATTAATCAATATACTAACATTTTAACCTGTCTTGTCTCAAGTTATGATTGTGAAATGGATAGTGTGTTACTGGTTGTGTTGCCCTGTTGGCTGCCTAATAATGTAGTTCTTTTCTTTTGTGAGGTTAACTCTGTCTTACTTTGGGGTGAAGCTGCACCTTGTAGTTTATTTATGTGCATTCCTTTGAGAAACTGCCTGCTGTGAATCTTACCCGTCAGCACCCCCCAATCTATTGAAGGTACAGGACTTATTGTTGTGAACCAGTTGTTTTGTTCTACGCTTCCCAAAGGCAACCAATCTCATTAGCATTAATTTCCATCAGCACTCACTCTCGCCAAACTAGTGCATGTGAAGTGTAGTTGTAGTCACAGCGATGGTAGCATCCGCAGTCGCTCCTGTGCGACTTGGTGACGACAAACTGCGGCAAAAGATTTTTGTATTTTCCAGGACTTGGTTATGTAGCCTCATGGGTAGTTTCCGTGATCACAGGATCCCAAACAGTGCCAGTCATCACTTTTATAAAATTATCTTTTTGAAAAACAAGCAAAAAAAAATCATTGTTTAGATATGTTTTTTATATCTCAAAAACCTTTATTGTTTTAAAAAACAGACGATTACTCGGATGGCATCTTTTTCTTTGTCGAATATGTTGATCTAAGAACTATGAGGAGGGTCTCAACGGTTTGACTGTTTTCTATCTTTGTCTTGTCATACAGAAACTGGCTGTGTATCTGAACTGAATGACTGAGGTGTATGTGTTTGTGTGCGTATGTATATTTGAGTGTGCATTTTGTCAGTGTGTGCATGAGTGACTGACATGACGGGTTGTATTGCCAATTGAATTAACCAAGTGTTACAGGTCAGGAGAGGCAGAGTCTCACTTGTTAAAAAAGAGAAAATCACTGCCTGTAATTATCTGATTGAGTGTATCTCCTCTTTCCTCTTGTATAGAACCACTGTTCCATTTCAAGGAACCTTTGCCAATATATTCTCCCCAAACACTTTATGTATGCAACACAGAAATAACATTGATTGAAACTTCAAGAGAGCAGCGTTGCTTTAACGTCTGAACTTTGGTGAGTGTTTGTTTCCACCAGTTACTAACTCTCCTCAGGTTTACGAAACTCCTTTTTTTGTTGTTGTTGTTGTTCTTTTGCCATAACCGAGAAGACTCGGACTGAATTATAAACCACCAAACAGCTGTCTCTCATCTCTAACTTGGTTATCATATTTATTATCATTTTCAACAAACCTTTCCAAAAACATTGGCTTAGTTGGTAGTGTAATGGCAGTTACAGTAACGGCAACTCCTCCACCCCGAAGCCCACAAAGGAATGACTTATGCAATAATGGTGTGTCAGCATGCAATAATATTAGCAACCCCTCATCAAAATGATCACAAATTAACAACGCACATCTGTTGACCTTTTTTTTGCAGTAAAATGCCTCTGCAGATAAACACATATTATAAAGGGAGAGCAGTGTATTTTGTACAAATATTTTAAAAGTATTAAAATAAGCCTGTTATATGTGTACATAAAACAGTTGAATGAATGGTGAAAAATGTGATGTGTTTTTTTTCCTCAATAACTAAATGAAACCAATATTAATGCAAATGTGTGTGTGTGTCATTCTTTGATGTGATGAGCCTGCTTCTAAACTGCACTGTACCCACATCAAAACCTTCATTTTGTTTCAATAAATGTAAAGAAGCTACATTTTAATTGTAGTAGAGTAGAGGTATTAATTGGCAGAATGTTTAAATATGTGTGTGTAGTATTGTAAAAACTACCCAAAGGTCATTCTTGAGTAAACATAAAGATATTGTGTTAAAAACTTCTTTGGTTAAAATGAATGTCAGCCATACGAAAAGTACTTGAGTAAAAGTATAACAAAGCTATCAAGATTAATTTTCTTGCAATGCACTTACATATCAAAAGTGTAAGATTCATTTATATATATTGACATTAATACTGTGTACAATGGGCAGAGCAAATATAGGCCTGGGCAGTTATCAGATCCAATATTCTGCGCATGTCTGATTATCAATCACCTTTCAAATATGATTGCTGATGAAATTTTATTTTTTATATATTAGAAAATAATTTCTGAATATACTGTCTTCTGTGGCTCTTATGCAGCATGCAATCTGCAAAGTTACTAGTATCCAAAGTTATCAAGTACATTTAGAGAAATAAAATAAGACAATTTTTACCTCAGTAGAAGTGTAAATACTCAAGCAGTATGAATACCTCAAAGTACGAATGTATACTGCTTAAGTAAATGCAGTGCTTAATAACCCAAAAGTCATACATGAGTAAAAGTAAAGATATTGTTTTAAAATGTTACTTTGGTAAAAGTGAAAGTCAACCATCGGAATAGTATTTGAGTAAGTATCTGATATTAACTATATTGTATACTCTGCAAGGTCACAGAAGACCCACCACATATTGGCCTGGGCCCTGCGACGGAGAAACGAGAAATATGAGGCGGCTAAATGCTAGAAGAATATTGCACATGATATTACGGAGAAATTGAAACAATCCCAGTGAACTTAAGTATTGGGAAGTTCACGGTATTAATAAATGCTATCATGCTAAATGCTAAATTTGAATTTCATTTTCTATTGCCAATAAACTACATTAGAGATTTAGCTCTTATCCAACATGCAGTCTGTAAATTTACCATGTTATGAAATTATTGTAATGTAGTAAAAATTTTGCTGACAATTTTGTCCTCCAATATTAAATAAATCTCTAATTCTGAGTAGTTGTATGGTAGCGTGATATAAAGCAAAAGAAAATGGAAATACTTAGGGTTAGGGTGTATTTAGTTAAACTTCATGTCAGTGTAAAACGTGAAAAACGCGTCAAGTTCACATTTGACAAGAGAAGAAGAAACATTGTCGAACGTTGACATTGACCGTATCGTCCCTAGCAACGGTACGTTCTTTGACTTAAGAACGTTTAAAATACGACGGTTGTCAGCTCTCGTCTACGTTTCTGTAGTTTAACACGCGACATTACTGTTTCTGCCCATGTACGTAGTTCGACGAGTTTAGACATCTTGCAACACAACTTGACTTGACACAGCGAGTGTAGCAAGCTTTGCAAACCTACTTTCTGCGTGAGTTCACCCGACCAGCAGTGACATGTTGGCATGTAAGTAAACAATGGCATCGTGCCCGAGGGGGTTTTAGCAGCAGCGCTCCCTAGCTGCCTGCCGCTCTCACCCCTCTGTGGCTGCTCTCCTGGCGGCCCCCGCCACTCCTCCTCTCTCAACGAAAACACTTTCGGGAAGAATAAAGTTTTTTTCCTCCCTCACGGACCTGTGCTCAGCCAGTCCGTACTCGGAGCCAAACCGTGGCCTAGCAGGAAGAACGGCTCGACTATGTGGAGAAAGAAACGGGCACTTGGGGAGTCCTTGGCTTGTCTCGTGTTTCTCGTGACGCTCGCCGACGCTTATCGATGTAAGTACGGACGCGTTTGGTTTTTGCGGTTTACATGTTGAACCCTGCGTAGTGAAGTAATTCACGGAACAGCCTGATGCAGTTCTATTGAGTGCCTCAGATTGAAAGCAGATTTCAGCTTGGATGTGACCAGATGGCAACCGTTTCAGGAGGGTTTGTGAAGAAAAAAAAAAACTTTGAACATGAGAGCAGCAGAAAGAGAACAGAAAGTGTGAGGGGTCATGACTCCTTTCTGCACCGTGAAACAATGCTTGGTCCACATGAGCTGCTTGTTACAACAACTAGGGGTCATTTCTGGGAAATAACGGTTTCGCAATGACCTTTTTTTCCAGGCCAATTCACAGAAGAGTAATTAGGTTGTCCACTTTGTCCATACAGGCACCGGCCACATCAGCCATCTGTCATGAGGAAACACAGGACTTAAATTCCTGCTGGGATCAGTCATGTGTTATTATAATGTAGCTGCATATGCCTGCTCGTATTAATCACAGATGTAAGAGGTCACATGGGGCTCGACCACAATCTGATTGTTGAAGCAAACACTGACAAAGAAGATCTGACTTTGCAAGGTACATTTGAATGAGAGTGTGTGTGTCCGTGTGTCTCCCTATAGTCCTGAGCCAGACCACAGCCACCCAGTTCCTGAGCAGGCACAAGAGAGCCAACTCTCTGTTTGAGGAGCACAAGAAGGGCAACCTGGAGAGGGAGTGCATCGAGGAGCTGTGCAACAAAGAGGAGGCCCGAGAGATCTTCGAGAACCAGCCGGAGACGGTAAGAAGAGCCGCAGCCCCGGGATCTCACCCGTGGTCCTACCCGAGGGCAACGTCGTCCAAATCATGAATGAAGTGGATTGAGATGGATTAAGCGGTGAAAGTGGAAAAGATGCAGCAGATCAGACGAGAGGCGTTATTGGTGGATCTGCTGATTATTTTCATGATTAATCGATTAGTATTGTTTTAAATGTGTAAATTATTTCTCATATTTTTCGATAGAGACGGTACATGCAGGCATCATATGTAGGACTTCCAGCCGTGGCTTATTTGCAGTCCTTGGCCCCGGCTAGGCTTTTGTGGAATAAAACATGATACACCTTTTTAATACAGGCATAAAAACTAACAATAAAACCGTCACAGACAAGCAGCCACTATAAACAGAATGAGAAAAACATTAAGATCAGTGACTGGAAATAAAATATCAGGGAAAATATAAATATCAAAATATGTTAAGATCAATGAATGTAATCTGATGGCAGAGTAATTTAAATACGTGGGCCTCTATTTGTGAAAGAGGATTGATCAAACGTTGCCTTCGCTGGTTTGCAGTCTCCTAATACTGCACCCCTCGTAATAGCTCCTTATTTTAGAATAATTTCACTGACTAATTGTAGGCCAAGTCCATTCACACACTTAAAAATCAATCATTTGAACGAGAGATTTATAAAATTCTCTCAGCTCAATGTCTCTTAGTTTTTAAAAACAATTTGCAATGGTGGCTAAAACGCTATTCAAAAATCTATTCAGTCAACCATCATAGAGGACATAGAAAACCAGCAAATATCCGCGCTTTTTGGCTTTTTTGCTTTTTGGCTTTTTTGCTAAAGCATAACAATTTACATCAACATATCTTTACCAACTTTTCAACTATAGAGTGGCACCTGTATCTTTGAAAAATGTTTTCCTACCAGTATAATGTAGAAAGAATAAATATGTTAAGTTGATTTATACAGATGTCATACTGTTTCAAACACATAGCACAGCTGGCTGCCACTTGCTTCACACTCTTTCCTCTCTTTGTCTACCTTTCCTTATTGTCCACCCTAAATGATAAACAACTTGGTAAATCTCCTGCCTGTTGTGTGTTTTTCTGCAGGAATACTTCTACCCCAAATATGTTGGTAAGTTTGCAGGATTGATTATCTGGTGATGTGATATCAGTTTCCTTGACAAGCCTATTTTGATGAAGAGCGTCCCTTGTTGCAGTGTGTCTGGGCTCACACCGTGTCGGTATCAACAACCAGAACTCCAATTCGGGCATCCCGTCGGACCTTCGCACGTGTGTGACGGGTAAAGAAATGTTTTTGGAAGTCTGTTATCCGACTTGTGAAGTGCTTTTTTTATCAAGGCTGTCATCTCCTCAAACGTCCTGTTTGTGTGTCCATGCAATTATTTGACGCAGAGATCAGTAACCAGTGTACGCCTTATCCATGCTACAAGGAGGGTTCAGAAAACTGCGTGGATGGACAGGCTACCTTCACGTGTGTGTGTAAACCCGGCTGGAAGGGGCCACGTTGTGAGGACGGTGAGTTTGAGTACATCGCTTGAGATTTTGATCGTTTCAATGCAGCTTTTAAATAAGCAGACTTCATACCTTACATCTAAAATCCTGACGTCAGACTTAATTCAGCTTACAGCAGACACATTTAACCATTTTAAAGTGATTGAACTCGCTCCTGTTAAATGTTGTGTTTGATGTTTGTGACTCGGCAGACATCGATGAGTGTACGGATCCTGAATATCCAGCAGGATGTAACCAAAAGTGCCACAACTTCCCCGGTAGTTTCCAGTGCCTGTGTGAAGAAGGTTACTTAATCAGAAACAAAATCAACTGTGTGGGTAAGAATTCATTTATTTCAGCCGCAGTTTGTCACGTAGCCTAACTACAATAACGTGAGAAATCATCTGAAGGACAGGAAGTTACAGTTTTATGTCCTTTCTGTGTGTGTGTGTGTGTGTGTTTGTGTGCGTGTGTGTATTAATGGCTCATGTCCCATTTATGAAGACATCCAGCTGTTTTGCCGTCCCTATAGAGGAGGAACATATAGAGCCACTGGGCAGCTGAGCAAACACACAAGTTTCTACGTGGCATATTGTCCTGTCTGAGGACTTCCTTTTTATTTGTTCATACGGACGGTGGAACCCTGCACACTTCATAACAATAACTCTGTTGTCCAGCTGTCGTCCTCGGGGCCTGACCATTTGTTATTTCTGAAGCTGCCCTGAGGTGACCTCTTATGCAATATAATGTGAAAAGCTTTTAAAATCTGAAAAGCAGGTCCTTCCTCTCTGCTGTAAAATGGACCACTGGTCTCATATCTGTGAGCACTGCTGAACCTGCTTATAGTTTTTAGATGCGCGTCATCTCATTTTCGCTCAATTCTGTCCGTCCTGTTTTGTCGAGACAGTTCACTGACTGTTTATCTACGGGTGTGTTGAATGCTCGATGAGTACAAAGTCTTCACAAACATGGACTGAGTCAGTTTGGTAAATTTGCTTTGTCCTTTTTTTTTTTATGGGCTGTGGAGATTTAGAGGATCAGGCTGATGGTTTCATTATAATGGTTTCTTGTTGGAGCTCATACTGATACTACTCCCTCAAATAAATCCGTTTTATGTTTTTAAAGTCAAATCGCTCAGTTCTTAGTCCATAAAATGTCTCATTGTTTTCTTTGTTGGATAAACACAGAGAAGTCCAATTTACAACAATACTTGTTCTGGAGAACTGCAGAAAATATTGAAATGAAATATCCGTTGTCTTTCTATTTACTGTTTTCCAGATATCAATGAATGCTTGTTGTTCCCCCGTATCTGTGAAGAACCAGCTAAATGTGTCAACACGCCGGGCATGTATGAATGCCAGTGTCCCAAGGGTTTCAAGTATAACTTCACCTCTAGGACTTGCAATGGTGAGACTTCAAGTTAACCAGATCTTCATGTGTCAAAAGCCCACTGATGTTACACGTCTATTAAAAAATCCACCATCCGCAATCACTGCCTGTTAATCTCTCTTCTCCTGTTGTTGCAGATGTGAACGAGTGTGAGTTTAATGTGTGCGACGGGACTTGTATAAACACGGAAGGCAGCTATTCATGTCACTGTGACGGTCGTCAGGGTCTCCGTTTGGCAGAGGACGAGCGATACTGCGAACAAATCCCAGTTTGCGTGGATCTGTATGACCACAAACACCCTGAGATGCTTTACCTTGGGGAGCAGTTTGCAGGCCTTCCTGTCATCTATCTGCGCTTCCGTCTGCCGGAGAACACAAAGTGATGGTCCATCACAAACACAAATACACAGTGTTGCTTACTTACGTTTTTATAGGATCATAAAAGCTTATTTTTAGCACACTTTTCACTCTTACCTATCTCAATCAAGTTTAAAACCTCTCGGAAGTTGATTTTCGTACCATACTGAAATCGATTATTTTTTTTTTTTTAATCTGTCACTACCTGGAAAAACCCATACAAAATCAAAAATTGTAAGATGGATGTCAGTGAATGTTAATCGATGTGAAGGCGAAAATCTTTCTGTCTCTCTGTTTTCGGTTGTTAGGTTTGCAGCTGAGTTTGACTTCCGCACATTTGACCCAGAGGGAGTTGTCCTGTACGCAGAATCCTCCCAGGACTCGTGGTTCATGCTGGGGCTGAGAGGCGGTCGCATTGAAGTCCAGTTCAAAAACCAGCACACGTTCAAGGTCACCAGTGGAGGGAAAGCCATCAATGATGGACAGTGGCACGTGGTAAGAAAGAGCTGTAGTTCAGTAATTCCCCACATTCACTCAACTTTTTGTAAGTGCTAATCAATAAATAAAATTGATGCAAAGTGGATCGTGTTGTGGTGACCGTGTGCTGTGGTGCTAAACTGTGTGAAAGACTGATGATGTGTAACATACAGATATCTGTGGACGAACTGGAGAGCAGCATCAGTGTGAAGATCAGCAAGGAAGCTGTGATGAGCATCAACAGCCCAGAGAGTCTCTTCACTTCGGTTAACGGCAAACTGGAGACGAAAGTCTACATTGCTGGTCTGCCTAACCGCACTGACAATGTCATCAAACCTGTAAGCATACACACAAGGAATCACAAGGGGTGGGAATCACAGACTAACTAACGATACCATACTTGGCGTCACAATACAGCATTTCTACTATGCTTGATACATCTATGACAATAACCTTCTGTACATCAAGATGTCTGGTAACTGAAATATACAAAATACCCCTAAAAAGGCAAAAAGAGGGTTAATGGCATGGCAATCTGTTAGGAGCATGATTTAATGATTATATTATTTTGTATTTAACCTTTATTTAACCAGGAAAAAGACTCACTGAGATTAAAAACCTCTTTTACAAGAGTGTCCTGGCCAAGACTGGCAGCAGCATAGTCATACATACACACAAACACAAGGTGGACACAAACATTAAAAACACTCAGCATCCAAAACAGCAAACATTTCAAGATCAGTTAAAATAATAAAAGCCTCAGGCAAAACATCTACTGCTAGATGTTTCCGCCTCCAGGTCATCCAGTTTCCCCTTAAAAGTGTTCAATGCGACCAACTCATTTTGTTTCAAAGTTTTCTGTGTTAAATGATGCAGGTGATATTTGGTGCCAGTGTATCAATTATGTATCACAATAGGAAGTAATACAATATATTCCCGTAACAATATTTCGTCCCATACCTAAGAATCACCCAGCTAATATGGATCTCCCCTGTGACCACATCTTACAACTGTACGAGAACCACTTTAATAACATCATGAAATTAATTCATATGGGAAATTACGTTGAACCAGTTCCAGTGAAGGGTTGTACTAAATGTCTGTATCGATCCCTCCATTAGATAAACCCTCGACTTGATGGCTGTATCCGTGGCTGGAATCTGATGAACCAGGGGGCATCTGGGGTAAAGGAGGTCATCCAGGAGAAGAAGAGTAAACATTGCTTTGTGTATGTGGAGCGAGGATCTTTCTTCACTGGAGGAGGACTGGCACAATTCAACATTAACTACAGTGAGTAAGTTGTGTTGTACTATATTAATCCCTTTGGGATTAATTTGGCCTCTGCATTCAATCTATACGGAATATTTGACTAATTCATATTTAATATTAAATAGCCAAAGCAACAGTGTAACAGCATCAAATGTGTTTTTGAGCAAGGTGTCTTGGCTAAAAGCAACAAAACTTCCTTGAGAAAGATAGTTGATTGTTGAGTCTCACTCCAACATTGCCAGATTCTGAAGCTTTGGGTTGGCGGCTCAGGTTGGACGCCGACCCAAAGTGTCGGTATTGATGCAATCAGATGACACTCAACAATCAACTATCTTTCTACAGGAACATGCATGTTTTTGTTGTAAATTAGTGTTACCAAACATGGTGTTATGAGGTGGGAGGAAAGTGACGAACCTGAAGGACACACATGAATAAAGTACTTGACATTTAAAATTCAGATATTGATAAATTGGCCGATACACACGTTTTGCCATGATCCCTGAAATGTGGTTATCAAACACTTGTGACAGAGATATTTAACACAAGCAGTGTAATTTTACAGTTTAAGGATTAAGAAAATACTGTCTAAAATGACATTAGTGCACATTATAATCTTCTTATAATCTCTTCACCTATCTTTGATAATATATGAATTATGTAGGCAATGTATTGTTTGGGCTCTAAAATATTCCATATCATGACTAAACCTTAACTTGAGTTAAGTAAGTTAAGTTTGTATGTGTGTGTGTGTGTGTGTGTGTACCTAGGTGATTCTGGGAGCTGGAATGTGGATGTACTCATGAACATACGTCCGTCCAGCAGCACAGGTGTCATTTTTGCTCTTGTACACAACAACACAGTCCCCCTGTCGGTTGCTGTGGTGACACAGGGAGAAGGAGAAGCTGTGAGTCCAGTCAAACTTTCAAACACTTTTGATTTATATGTCTGCCTGTCTCTACACATATACAGGCACACACACTGACACACATGATTGAACTTAAATGTTTCTGTCCTCCGTGCTCCAGAATCTGCAAGTGTACTTGGATGGCGTCTCCGTCGCAACACTGGACTCAATCATGTTGTGTTACCCTGACCGGCTGACGGTGCATCTGAATGTAACTCCCACAGAAATCCAGATCTCAGCCAACTCCTCCACTGTCACCTACATGAAGTCTGATGATTTGCAGAGGGCACTTGAGCGCCTCAACACCACCATGCAGAACCCCATCAGTACATATGTTGGTGGGATACCAGGTCAGTCGAAGCAGCAACTAAAAGTGTAAAAGACTCTTTTGAAGATAAACATAAGCATTTTTTTTTTTTAATACTTCATATGATCACTATGAAAGAGCCAATGTGTTACTTGCTATATCAACCAGTCATCCTCTTTTTATAAGTAAGCTTCACATATATTTCCATATGCCAGAAAAGAAGTTCAAAGCAAACCTAAAAGGAGTGTCCTCTCGATTTTGCTGTAACAGCAGAACTGATGGCTGCTCTTGCTGGAGGCTCTGTGAGGCTAAATGCTAACATCAGAGAGTTGTCATGCTAACAGTGACAGTTCTAATATGCTGAAGCTTAACAGGTATAATGTTTTTCATTAGTTTTTTTTAGTGCTATTAAACACAGAAGTATAGCTGGGGATGAATGACTGGGAATGTCATTGGTTTTAAAGGTTTTAGGATTATTTGACCAGATGATGGCGTTGGATTCAAAATCAAGGGGTTGCCAAAGTGGTCAGACTTAGTCCTGAAAGGAACATGAATGACTGGACAAGATTTCATGCCAATCCATCCAATATGTCACTAAAGCTCAAATGTCAACCTCATGGTGGAGCTAGAGGACAGTTAAGGGATCACGAAGGCCATTTTTGAATGTCTGTTCAAGCATTCCAAAAAGACTTGGGACTCTGTAAAGCAATTTCAAAGGCAGAATGCAATTATCAGCAAGCAAATTATTTTTTTGTGACAGCATGTTGCAATATCCTTTAGTATACACAGTCATGTATTGTGCTAAGTGGAGAACCTCGCCACATCCTAGCTTGTGAACATGGTCATTCAAGATGCCCCTTTCATACCCAGTCATGATACTAACACCTGTTACCATTTGACCTGTTTACCTGGGGAATGTTCCAAACACCTGTTTGGAACATTCCCCAGTCTTTTGTTGGCCCTGCCTCAACATGTTGCCAGCATAAAATTCAAAATAAGCAAACAATAGAAATCAATGAAGCTGTCTTTGTACTGTTTTCAATTGAGTTTATGACAAAACTGATTAGAAAATGATCCCATTCTGTTTGTTTTACACAGTGTCACAAGCTTTTTGGGTGGGGATTGTACAACATTTTACAGCAGTCCATCCAGTAGTTGTAGAGATATTTCAGTCCAGATCAAGTGATCCTGTGATCCTGTAGTGAGCTGACAGACCGAGACTGTAATCCCCACTAGTATGACTAACAACTTAGTCACTAGTTACTTTTCCTTCATCTGAACAAACAACACTGGCAGATTTTTTTGTTGTTATGGCGAAATAGAAAAATGAATCAAGGTCAGGGTTTATACAGTGTGATTTATCTCCATTGTAGTCTCTCATTACTGTCTGACTCACTGACTGTCCCACATTCTGTCTCTCAGACGACGTTCCACTACCTGCCACCCCTGTGACGGCCTTCTACCACGGCTGCATGGAAATCTCTATCAACGACCAGCAGCTGGACTTTGACGAGGCTCTCAGCAAACATAACAGCATTAAGTCCCATTCCTGTCCCCCTGTGTCCGCCCCTGACAGTCACCCTGACGCACCACATCCGCACAGAGAATGACCTTAATTAACAATCGGATCACCTTAAGCAGCCACCACATTAGTCAGCATCCCACAGCGGCCACTTCTTTGGATATTTTGGAACACGATGTTTAGGAGAGGAGATGGGAGGGAGGAAGAGGATGAGAAAGAAGTGACAAGAAGAGGAGATAGAGGTTGATGGTTATAGTCATTTTTGTCGACTTTCTCTGATGGGCTAATCTTAAGCTTTGTCTTACGCTTTTCATCCATACAGTGTTGTTGTTTCTGTCCTGGGATCATCTTGTTTTCTGGGGTATTTGTTTTTTAGTGAGGCACAACGAAAGCTTGCTTGCCATTGAGCAGGTCGAAAGCTGGATGTCTGGATAATGTAGTTGTAGCAGTTTGTTGCAATGAATTAAATGCTTTCCAAGAAACATTTGAACAGAGCTGAGCTCTGCACCACGCATGTCATGTTTGGAGCAAAAGATTGTTATGTTTGTGTCGAAGAATAAACAAATGGTCACTTTTAACCAGGCTTTGAGACCTAGTGCATCTTTGTCCCTGTTGTTCAGTCATGGTATTATGTCTAAATACTCAGGCAGGCAGACTACTGGAGACAAGAGGCTGAAATTGTGGTTGATGGTTGTTAAGGTGAAAACCACGGAGGAGAAAGCTGAGCCTCTGAGCTTTGGATCCAGTTCTGTTGTATTGTCTTGTTTGAATCACCATTCAGTATTCAAGCTCTGCTTTTCTGAGGTGTTTGCAATGGTTCAGTAACATTTAGAAACATGGTTTATCATTTTTATTGTTCCCCAAAACCCCCCGTAGTTGTCACCAGATGTGCGGTTGCACTTGCAAAACTACAACATCTTAGTGTGCTTCTATTTCTATCCATGTCGCCAGGTCTCCTGTGTTCAGAATTCTTCTTGTGTATATAAAACAAGCCATGTTTAATATATAACTTAAATGTAGTTGTTCGGTGTTGTTTGTTTTATGTTTGGTTTAATAAAATTGGTCAAAGCAGCCTGATGCGATTGAATTTCAGTACTTGCATTTAACAGGGAACTTCTTCGATTTATCCAAAATGAATTTCTGGTAGTTTTTGAGCTGACCTTCTGATTCTGTCAGGAGTCTTGTCTTAAGTCATTGGTGACACAACAAACTCACATCAGGCATTTACAAAACACAGTCTTAACTCAGGTGTGATTAACTTTGACGTCAAGTAATTTCTTTGTCATTTAGAGGTTTCTGTACGAAGGGATGGAAGCTAAGTACCTGCACCATCGGGCTCCATTCTGCCATCAGGCATATTTGAACTAGGTTATCATTTTTTTTTTTACTTCAGTAAACTATTGGTCAAACTTTATTAGCAGTATCGTCACACTTATGAATTGCCAGGAGATTTCATCAGTCAGTTTTAGACTTTGGGCTTATACATATACATATAAAATGGTATTTTAAATAATGATATTGCTGCTTTCAGGCACATTATAATATTTATTATCATCACTAATTAAGATGAACACTTAGTCATGACGGAGCAATAGAATCTGTAGAAGTGCCGTTTTATTGTATGAGACAACAGAATAGTTCAGCATGTGACACACTGTGGCCTGATGTCCTAGATACAGAAATGGGAATACAAAGGGAGAAGAAAAAAAAAAGCAAAGAAGACTGGTGTGGGCTGAACAGAAAAGAAATTTAGATAATAAAAACAGGAAAGGACCCTTGGTAACTCGTGTTTCAGGGGAAACAAAACAGAAAGGAAAATGACTTGGAAAAAGTAGGTAAGAACTGAAAATAAACTGCGTTGACAGTTTCTTGTAAGCTGTGTGATGTATGATCTGATTTCACCACTAAAGAGGAACACGAAACTTCCAGATTGACTTCACAGATTAAGGCTGACATAGTTGAGAGTTACAATACAAATCATACAAACATCTCATGAAATATGATGCATTGTTGTAGACTTAAGCACCCAACAGGCTATAAAGAAGTCAAATGAACTCTCCCTTGACTGTCTACTACAATCAAATGCTGTTTATATTACATTATAGTAAATCAGAGATAAAAACAACATAAGACCAGCTGCTGCATAACTTTTACTCTTGATAATTTAAGTCCATTTTGGTAACAGTCCCTCTATACTTTTACTTAAAGAGGACTTAAAATGCAAGGCTTTCACCTTCAGTTGTATTTTTGTATCATTTAGTCTATCAGAAGGAGGAGATATAGTTTAAAATCACAGAATTTGGAGATCCATGGTTTTCATCTGGATGGTATGACAAAATGTAATCTCTGTAGTAACTACTTATAGAGTATAGCGTGCAGTATTTGCCACTCAGATGTGATGGAGTAAAATGGAAATACTAAAGTCAATTATAAGTACCACAACATTGTTGAAATATTACTTTGGTAATGGTAAAAGTGAAAGTCACCCACAAGAAAAGTGGTTGAATGAAGTCTTAAAGTATCAGATATTAAATGTACGTAATGTAAGTAAATCATACATAGGCCTATTTATAGCCTATATACAGTGATGAAATGTAACTGAGAACATTAACTCAAGTACAACTTGTACTTGGACTTAAGTATTTCCATTTTTCTACTACTTTATACTTCAACTCAAACTACACTTTGGGGGCAAATACGATTTTTCTCCTTTGCATTCATTTGATAACTTAAGTAACTTTTACATAGTTACATGCTACATCAGAGCCAAATGAGTGCAGGTTTAAATAACTTTTTCTTTAATCAGTCAGATAATGTAACCAAGTACTGAACTCCAGGTGCCTTTGCTTAATTGTTCATTTACTACACTACTCCTGTGCTAGAAGTGTAAGGCTGGATTCACAGAAAATCAGGCTGTGTGGTGAAAACGCGGGTCTTCCCATTCATTTTAATGAGTGCAGTCCATTTCAGCTGCAGTGGTGCTGGCTGCGGGGGGCCTCGAACTCAACCTTTGGAGAAACGTAGCCCAACGTCATTTTGTGTCTGTCAATCACAAAAGCTGGTGAATAGACATGAATGACTTAAACTACAGTGGAGTGAAACATAATGTGTCATTTGTATTCACTCAGCTTTGCATTGTACGCCAGTTTAAAACACATCGATGGATGCTGATGATCAGAAGCACGACAGGAGAAAAGAGGCAGAGCATACGGGTTAGTACCTGGGCATGTTATGTAGCATGGCTACCTGCTACAGAGCAGACAGAATGGACTTTGATTTTGTGCCTCATTAAAACACACAGTAATGATTTTGCATCTCGCTTTCCTGGTTGTTAACTGTTATTTTTAATCCGTTGATGGGGGCGCATTTCTCTTGTTGGTCCAGAATGCTAGTAGCACAACATAGAAGCTTCGCCTTTCGGCAAACTGATCAGCGACACACACAGACCACGGAGTGACACTTCCACATTCCCACACCGCCGCACAAGCCTGGTTCGATCTGAATGTTCCCTGAACAACATCAACACCACACCGCTGCTTCCGACCGCTTGCTGCACTGCTAACTGAGCTTAGCAGCTAACTGCAGTTACTAGGGATGTACGATATGGATTTTTCCAGCCGATACGGAGTTCAGCCTGTAGTTTATGCACCCCTGTGGATGGCAATCTCAAAGATTTGCAGAAGCGGCAATTGCGCTGCTTCCCAGAGATCCAATGTCGCCTGCGTGACATCAGTCAGTCGTCAGTTTGCAGCTTTGCCACACCTCCATAACAAAACCGCATAAAAAGCGATTTGCACCTTTTTCTAAAGTTTCGTCGTCGTCCGCCGTTATCTTTCTCTTCTTCATTTGTTTGGCCATGGCCATAAACATTTACGACAACCGTTTACTCCAACGCTAACAGAGGCCAGGACAAAAAAAACTGTCCTGTCCCGTGGGAGCCACCTGCCCTCTCTGGCTGACTAAGGACTGCTGGGTTAACGGCGTCACTAACTTTGCACCGCTTGTGATATTTTCCGGGAAAGTCACCGCGGCCATCCAGTGTACATCTTTGGTATTACAGCAAATACAAGGGCTTTCATCAGTAGATAGATAGATAGATAGATAGATAGATAGATAGATAGATAGATAGATTATTACAATAAGTCAACTAAAGGAATTTGGTTTGGCATTATCGGTTCAATTTATCTGCTATAATTTCATTATCTGCCGATAACTATTAGCAGTCCAATTCTTACATATTGCACCTTTAAGAACATATAACCATAGGACTTTACTGAAGGACAGCTTACACTGGGCTACTTTTACCGTGAATATGTTTGACCACGATATCTTAAGTTTTAGGCAATCATGACTTTTGGGCACTTTTTTAACACTGGCACGCGCGCACGACCACACACACACACGCACGCACGAACGACCACACACACACACACACACACACACGCACACTGCGGGGGGGGGGGGATGGGGGAGAGGTGTATGTCTGCATCGTTTCAAACTCCTGCCCTGCACTTCTCAGAGCTACTCCCCCTCCTGAAGCAGCAGCAGCAGCAGCAGCAGCAGAGCCGTGCAGTGTTTCTCCGCAGAGTGGAGGGGACTCGGTCCGGCCAGAGAGGGACAGGGCTCGACACGAGAGAGGAGGGTCCAAAAATTAAAGTACAGACCGCAATGTGGACGCGCTGAACCGCAGAGAGAAAGAGAGAGAGAAGAAAGGATTTTCTTTATTGTTTTTTTGTTTTTGCCGTGTGATGAACGCTATGCGGGGGAAACACACGACAGTTTAGCTCGCAGCGGTGATTTGACATACAAACTAAAAAAAACGTTAACGGTCGGAAGTACCTGAATACCTGCAGTGTTCCGCACTAACGTTAGCCGCGGCTCGGTGCGCTGACATTGAGAGACGCGGGGGGAGACAGAGAAACAGAGAGGGGGATAGAGACACTACAGGACTGGGCAGGAGAAAGTTTCTCTGGCGAGGCGCAGACACAAGCGGTTAAACAATGCGGCGGACCCCGACAAAGTCCCTTTCATCGGCGACCCTGCTCATACTGCTGGTCGCTCACTGGTCCCACAGCAGTAAGTAAACAGTTACATGCTAGGTGGCTAGCTAGCTCGCTAAGTCCCCTTTGACATTTGTGTTGTGGCTGGTGATGATACATGCAGTTATTAGCGTCATTAAGGGTGCTTTAAACGGACATGTTTCGCAACCCGTTCCCGACTGTTGTCGTTTTTTTCAGAGCCAAAATATTGCTTCACTCCAGAGTTGCCTGACCTTCTCTTGTTCCCCTTGGATTCATGAATGTATTTTCGGGGTGTCTCTCTGTAGTTTCGCTGTCCCCGCAAGAGGCGAACCAGTTTCTGAGCAGACACAGGAGAGCGAATCAAGTTTTCGAGGAGACGAAGCAAGGGCACTTGGAGAGGGAGTGCGTGGAGGAGAGGTGCACCAAGGAAGAGGCCAGAGAAGTGTTTGAAAACGACCCGGAGACGGTGAGTGTGTCGTGCGTCGGTGGCACCAGTAAAAGTTGTGGGTTTTGCACGCAGGCTTCCTCTCCAGAACACAACCACATCACCACACCTACCCACTTCTGGCTTCTTCTCCACTGAGCTACTGCAGCACTTACAAACTCAGTGAAGTCTGTTAACTAATCAGAGCACCATTACCAGCTCAGAAATATCTGCAAGGTCGGTTATTTACATCATGTTCATATTGACTGTGAATTGATGACGGTAATGTAACACTAGACTAATGATTCATTGTCTGGGCTGCTGGTGTTCATGCTCCAATAAGTCCAGAGCTGCTGATGGCTGTCAGTGCACATAATATTCCCATGTCAAATACAAAGGCTTGTTTTTCGCCTTCTCTTGTTTGTTTCTGTGACAGACATTGAGTCAGCGTGACTAAGCTTTAGATTATGAAATACACTTTCAGCGAAGACACTGCCATCCCTCCACACCCCCTTCATATCTATGAGCACACATCGCCACTCATGTGTCAACTTTTTTCGCTTAAATATATTTAATTTGCTGATATTTTGGCCCTGTCTTTTGGAGATCTGCTTGGCTCAGTCCCCTGTCAACTATGAGAAACACCCGGATATGTTTTCTCCATCTATCTGTAGCGCTGTGTCTTGCATATGAACGCAAGTCCATGTGAGTAACGCAAACCAACTCCTCTGATTCCGATTGGTCACTTTGGGAGCTGATTAGCTGTTTTCTGTCAGAGAATAAGAATGTGACTCACTCAGCACAGTAATGCACATTACCTCACTAATCTGTGTACATGCTGCCACCCTCTCTTTTTTTTTTTTTATGCGATGTTTACCAACAAACAAATCCATCACGCCGTGTGTGTGATCAGGAATATTTACTGCAGATTAGTTTCTATTCTGGTTTCATGAATGCACAGATCAGCCTTTCCGTCCCTGTGAATACATAAGCCTATTGAATATGTGCTATAGCTCCAGAGATGTGTCAGAATACTTGGCCAGTGGGAATGTATTCATTCACCAGCTGAAAGTTTGGACTTTTAAGTCTTTTAACAGACACCTGTCTGCATTGTTAGTCATTTGTAATCCAGAGCTCATGACCTTTAAAATGCTAGCTGCCAGGAAATATCAGCAACAAGTATATCCTGACGTTGTTGGCGGTTTTTGCATGACTGACTGCTTGACTCTCAAGCCAGACATTCTTGAAGTGAATGTTAGCATTGCGCCGATGCTTGCCGTGGTCTTTAGCGGCCGCTCTTGCTCTTGGAGTTTTGCTGTTGTGAGATGTAGCGGGGATGGAGTGAATGAGGCAATCAATGACTCAGAGATTACGCGTAAGATTAGCCAAGTGGAGAGACATGCAAGCTGACGGAGGGAGGATTAAAGCGAAGTTGAGCCCGGTTCAGAGGAAAGGGGTGAGGTCAGGTGACGTCCCATTTGGTTGAGTCTGGGACGCACATCCCCAGTAGAATAGCCTTTGCGTGCCTGTAGTTTTTTTTTTTACAAAGTCGTGCCACAAAGCTGCAGTCTCATTCATAGCTGCATTATTCATTCTGCCTGTCTCTGACACGGCATTTCCTTCTGCTGCAGCTTTCTGCAGAGCTAAAGAGTACTTGGATGATTATCCTCTGCAACATGCTATCACACCAAGAGTTAGTTAACCCCTTTCAGAAGGGACAGAAAGCTGATAAAAAAAAAAGTCACAACTGACTTTTTATAATAAGGTAAAATGTATTAATAGTCCCAAACTAGTTATAGGCTGATCTGTGTAAATCTGTTGTCGCGTCTAATCAGGGGTATAACCAGATTTGATGGTGTAATATATTCCTAGCTTCAGCAGATGTTTATTCAAGAGACTTTTTTTTTTTTTTACCTCATCCTGCTGCATCTGGCTCCTGCTGTAGCAGAAGCTCCAGTCTTTCCATCGGTAGATAGATCATCCCAAATTTTGACCTACATGTCGAAGAGTGCTGCAGCCGGGAAGCGGGAGGGATGCTACTACAACCAGGAATGCAGAGAATTCTCAGGAAGCCTTTGGCAAAGGGCCGCACCCACTAGATAGAGAGAGAGAGCACACACACATGCACACACACACACACACACACACACTCAAATTACAGAGCAATTGTATTGTAATCTTCATCTGAATACATAATAAACACATACACACACACACACATAGACACATGTCCTAGTTGTCTTTAACGGTCTCTTTTTACTCCCATGAGTATGAGCACACAGCTCAGAAATGAAACCAAACCAAATTTAGATTATGTGAAGTATTAACAAGAATCCCTGCTTCTGATTGTGATCTTTCATTTAGATTATGCTGTTCTGTTTTGATTTTTATGTATATGCCTAAGTAACTGTATTGCTCTCTCTTTCCATCTCTGCTCCCCGATTTAGGACTACTTCTATCCCAAGTATTTAGGTAAGTGATCATTATGACTATGACTCTTCAACTCCACTTATAATAGCCATCTTGACTGATTATATGTTTATAATATCATTTTTGTTTCTGTCTAGCCTGTTTGGAGAAGTTTGGAGATGCTGCGAAGAAGAAAGAGGATCTGGTTACATGTGTCCACAGTAAGTCTTATGTCCTTTTATCTTGCTGTTTCTTTTCACTGTGTAAGTACTATTACAACCAGAGTGTAGTTTTACTGTTGGGTTGGGCTGCACTGCAGCATCCCAGCTCTGCATCACTCTCAGACACTCTCTCTTAGAAGCAAAAGAAAAATTATGAAAAGGTGCTGAATATCTTGGGCAGGTCCAGGTTTTTGCAGCGTGACACACCTAACAGATTCTGTGACATTGGCTGTGCTATATGTGCGTGAGCCGCTGCATCTATGAGTAACCTTGCAGCACTTTGCCACAGTGATGCTGCACATTGGTGAATGAGCAACACACCCCTTCAGTCGTCATATACTCACTCACTCTCCCCCTGGCTGACTGCACCAGCCTCTTCGTGAGCTGGCTCCGGGAGGAGTGACGTGTAAAAAAACGTCTGACGTGAGTGGAGCACAGGATTTCTGCTGCATCAGGATACAGGGAGCAACCGGCTTTGCTGCTATTGGCTGAGGAACCTCGAAGGGTTGGGGGGGGTTCCATGACTCAGCTGCAGCATTGTGGCACAGCAGCTCTTTTTTCCGCTTTTTATCTATCTGTCAGCACACCACCTATCTCCCTCACTTCTCTCTCTCTCTCCTGCAAATCTCTGCCAATCTGTCTCAATACAGACTAGAGGTGGGTGGTTTTCCAGTATCAAAGAGGATAATGACGTTCCACTGATTTATTGATGATATAATACAGACATGCAATGTCACAAATACGCCGTGTTGTAGAACGTTATAATTTGGACTAAATATTTGCATATGCCAATAGCCGATTGATTTCATTGTAAGCACAAAAGACAATAACTGTGGTGATGTGGACAATATTTTTGAGTGTGGTGGAAATCATTCATCATTCAATCATCCATTCAAACATAGCTGCTATTTATTCTCCCACTCCTGCCTGTTTATACAGAATCTTTGTGAATTGCTCTGCAGAAAATTGAGTCATTAAAAACACATTTTCCCACTGTAGCTTGTACTACATGTGATATGGGTTGCTGCTGCTCCGCAAACTTTCGCGGGCCTGCCCAAATCATCATTGTGGTGTCCCCACAGTGTGGGCTTTATTAAATGAGATTAGAGATGATGTGGTGTTAAGGGACCTGAACAATGTTAAGCAGAGTAAACCAGTGAGGCTCCTGCAGATTCTCCTCCTCGCTCATAGACCCCGATATATTACTAATCAGGAGCTTTGTTCAATTTGCTCTGTTTCCTTTTAGGACTATGTTTTAGCTGTTGGTTTGCAGTGTAAAGAAGTATGTACTGGTTCAGATTTTTCCAATTTCTTTACCATACTGCCATGTGTTTAATTTCTACCAGTAGAGTAAACTTCTCAACCCAGTGACTCTTCTCTCCAAAAGCTTAACAGATAAAAAAAAAAACATAGGTTGCTTCGTCTCATCAAATTCACTCTGTTAAAACATGTTTGGCTGTCTCTGTAAATATCTGACAACGATGCATCAACTGAAGGTTTTTCTGAATATCAATTTAGAGAATCTGCTTAACTTAATTATGTCAAACGTTTTGACAAATTTACCGAAAATTATTTGACTTCAATTCCTGATTTGCTAATAACTGACACAATTAACAAACTATTAGCTAAAATAAATAAAATGCATCACACATATGTCAATATGGTACTACAAGCTTGATTTTTATATTGGTTCTGGTATTCTTGATGGCATTCTAAAGCAATACTGCCTCTAACACAAAACTGACTTGTATGCTATGTATGTCACAGAATATTTAACCTCGTAATGTACCTAAAATACATTTTTAGGCTTGTAGTAGCTCACAGAGCCCAGTTGTATTAATATAACCGGTAACATTTAGTAAGATTCTGTTGATAAATTGATGAAAAGCTGGGATCACACTTAGCTGGAAGCCGTTCATGTGGTGTGGTTTTGTTTTCATTGTCATGTTGAGTCTGGCACATGTTAAAGCTCTGAAAGACTATGTTGATATAAGCATCAGTAACTTCAAACATTGGTTGTTTCACTGATGAAATCAAGGTATTTATAAGTCTAGTGTGTTCATCAGTCAATAAAAATGGCGTGATTGAATGTTGTGTTTCACATGTGAGCTTATCTCTCTCATGCTCGCCTCACTGTCCTTTTTCTCTCTCCAACTGCCTGACAAGTCCGGGCATGTTAGCTGGAGTTTGAACTCCACTGCTAGGAAAAGGAAACTGAGAGGAGAGAGAAAATATCTGCACACGTGCTCGCTTACACAAGCTTGGAGTGAAAGAACGGGCTCAAGTGAAATTATTTGATAGAAAAATAGGGCAAACAAAAAAAGAGCAGATGGATGAATTTCTATTTGATCTTTTGTGAGGACAGGTATGCTGGGAAGGATGGAATTAGGGCATCTCCGGTTGAGAGCTTAGCCAGCATTAGGCTATTTATATTGAACTCCTGATATGCAGAACATAAGAGATGCCCTTCCTCCGTCTGGTCTGAGTATAGAGTTACACGCATTGTTACATCCTGCTTGTAGAGACACGATTTTAAAGCAATAATAACGCTTCCTTCTCTGTCTGTCTTTGTTTTCTTATACTTGTATAGATATTCCGGACCAGTGCTCCCCGTCTCCCTGTAATGCCAGAGGTACGGTGCGCTGCGAGGACAAAAAGGGCGACTTCCTGTGTCACTGTTTCACAGGCTGGGCTGGAGCCAGTTGTGAGAAAGGTACTTTCATCCCTGTGGAAAGTGAGAGAGGATATATAGTGGGACACTGTGTGCTGGTACTCAGCAGAGGTTGAACTTTCTGCACCGTCATTCAGTGCCATAGTCAGCGTCTGCGGATACACGTGATGGTCACTTTGACCTTGGTTGTGACAGGCAAATCCTGTCCCATCCACCGATAGACAAACACATACAGTAAATGGCACATGACAGTGATGGGAAGCCAGAGCTTTTGTAGTGATTTGTTTCTCATTTTGTTTGAATTTGAATCATGTTCTTTTTAGTGTTTTGGTTTTATCTTACAATTGCAGCTGTTATTGTTGACAAGTCTCTTCAATGTCCAGCTGTTGTTGCTGCTGCTGCTGCTGCTGTTGTTATTAATGATGTGTGTGTCATTCAGGTCAATATGAACTGTGTCTACTGGAAACCCCAATGGGATTGCGTGTCCATTTAGAGGTCAAAGCTAGTCACAGTGTATACATAATTAGAGGAGGCTTGCATCTCCTCTGAATGGAGTGAAAGTAACACTAACAGTTGTACTTTTAGAAGGGAAACGTGACAAGTATTAAGAGTATAAAGAGGTACTGGAAAGCACAGATAATTTATAAAGGCTCACTGTGAGCAAGAGGGGAACATGTTTCTCTGATTTATGGCACAGCCACCATTCCACACATTTCCACTGTGACTCATCCTGCCACCTTACTGCGAGAGGAAACCAAAACAGATTCAGTTTGACTCGGTCTGAGGCTTTTCCACTTGACGACCGCACTCCTCCTAAACACTCAGCTGCAACACTCCGCTACAGTGATGTAGTGTGGCAGTTATTTGTGAGGCGTCTAACAAATGTATAAGACATTAAAGCGATATTTTCAAACTGCATCAAACTTCCCATATCTTTGAAAAACAATGACACTTAATACACCTTTACTGTCGGAAATCTTTACACCAGCCAAACAACCCGCTGTTGCACATTGCCCATGATGATGTTTTTCCTGCATCCTATTTGCAGATGTCGACGAGTGCAGCAAGAGAAACGGAGGGTGTGACCACGAGTGCAACAACACTATGGGCAGTTACCGCTGCTCGTGTCACCAAGGCTACATGCTGGTAGGACGCCACATGTGTAATGGTAAGCCACAAATTATAGATGGACATCATATAACAACTGGAATCATGTCAATATTACACAAAAAACACTGTTTGACACAGTCTGCATTTTAACAGTCATGAAATCGCTACAGTTAATGTTGTATACATATTAATTGATTAGCAGGGATTTGGAATATGAAGGGTTTCCACAATTGAGGTCCCTAAAGTAATTCTAATGGCAGTGTTGTTCTGTCTTAAAACATAATTATCTTCAACTTTCATGAAGAATAAAAGTTTTACATGTACAGGAATCTACATGATACACTGCAGGAAGGAAAAAAACTAAAAAGCAGAAGAGCTCTCCTGTAACAAAAAGGTCTTAAAAGTTAAAAAGCCTAAAGTGTCATGACGACAGAAGCTCCTCTCTCTCTCACAGAAAAGCTCCTGAAGTTTCTGAAATGCCTCGTCAGTAATTCCCTGAGTTTTTGACGTTACACTACGTCAACATTTCACACATTTGCACATATATACCAATATCCACAGTAGAAGTGAAGCTTACTGAAAGATGAAAACAAGACAAAGGCAACGGGAGGCACGGCCGGTGATGCTGGCTCAGGCCTGTGTGAGCTGACTAATCAGAGGAGACTGGGTATTAGGTAGGGGAGCCTTAAAGAGACAGGAGCTAAAACAGAGCGTTACAGCACAGGAATACAGTGCTGCAGCACTGGACAGTTTGAGCAAAACATTTCAGCCTCTCAGACCCTGAACCTGCTCTGACATTACAAACTCATGTTGAGCAAACAATCTTTGTTTACCAGATATTTTTTAGATATTGCTGGTCTCCATTGATGATATAAATGTTCATAAACTCACAATAAATGTATCTTGAAATTTCCTTTTGTTTTAATGGTACAGCATCTAAAAATGGTGTCTTCGATTACACTTGCATATCTTTAAACATAAGTGTGATGTCGTTCGTCATTAGTAAGTTTTCCCACTCCTTTAAAGTAAGTATCTGGTGTCTTTTTTGACACATTTTGTAATGACACTGGTGAGCACAGGTACAAATAACCTCCTCAGATCACATCTCAGAAGTTTACTTTTTATCTTCTTGGTACTCTTCTTGTTTCCTGTCCAGCTGACCACATTTTGTGTTTTTTCAGATGTGAATGAGTGTGAGGATCCAGGCGTCTGTGGAACAGCACACTGTGAGAATAAGGAGGGCAGCTACGATTGCTTGTGCGATGTCGGCTACGTCTATGACAATGAAACCAAGAGCTGTGTTGGTAAGAGACAGACAGACTCATAGAGTTTCATGAGAACTGACAGAGGAGCAGTTTCAGCCTCAGCAGGTCTCAATGCAGCTGTGTTGTGGGGGTCAGGAAAGGAATGCAAAGACATTCAGAGAAATTCTGTATAAGTAGGTGACAGGTCACCGTCTCAATGCTTTCAGAAGAAGTTAATTTCAGGGGTTAACTACGCCTCTGTGATACATATTGGCTTGTTGCATAATGCTGTTGCCAGAGTAGTTTCTGTTTCAGATTTAGTCAGGACACACATTTCTAAATGCAAAATACATTGAGTTAAATGCAGTAGTCAGAATTTACAAACACAGAAGAGACACTTTTCAGAGTCATCTTGAGAACACCAAATCACACTTGAAAACATCCGTCAGTGCAGACACAGCACTACCATCTTCAAGTCGCCTTAGTGGAACATAATGAATGCAATTAAGAGTACATGATGTAAGAAATGCACCTTTTATCTCATGTTTTGTCCTAAAATTGTAGCAGGAGGTATTAGCTGACTGCTCAACATACACTTCTAGACTCACGGACTGAAATGCTGCCTTGGAATTGGAAAGATAACATAAGATAAGATTTATAACCCCAACCTTCAGGTCTGTTGGTAAAAACATTAGATACGAGTTCACATACTTGAACCAGAGTCATTAATCATTGGTGTGCCCTGTTTGGCTCTGCAGTAGGAACCAGACTTTTCATAACCTCCATGTCTCTCTTCTGAGAATTTTTTTATAGCCAGTCTTCTCATGGCCATGTAGGGTTATATATGAAGCAGGGAGATTCCCCCCACACAGCGTCAAAGACCACTTGACTCAAGTGTTGTTTTAGTTCCCAGATATGTTGACAGGAAAGACTTCTTTTTTATTCATGCCAATGGAGTTGATGTTATTTAGATCCTTGAAAGTTTATGTTGTTTAAGTATGTGTATGTATGTTTGAGTTTCATTTTGACTCTGATAACTTCTTGAACTCTGTGATTCTCTGTCTGGCTATCATCTCTCCTTCTCTTTTATCTTGTCAACATGCTCCATCAACTCTCAGATGTGGATGAGTGTGAGACAGGTGTGTGTGCAGAGGAGTGTTTGAACACTCCGGGGAGTTTCCGTTGCTTCTGTGATGGTCGTCAGGGCACAAAGCTGAGCCAGGACCTCAGGAGCTGTAAGGTGAAATACATTAACTGTGGCAAATATTGAACAGCAATTTCATAGTTCAGCTTTCACTTTCATTGTCAATTAAGAACTATAAACTACATTCTCAAAGCTTTTTCACTGAGTCAAACGAAGTCTGAAATAGCAGCATGCGTTACCTTGAGCTTGTTTTCTGTCTGTGTTTTCACAGCCGTTAACTCCCTGTATGACGCCGTCTCTGAAGAGGAACTCTCGTTCCCTCTACCTGGGCCGTATGTTCAGCGGTGTGCCGGTGGTGAGGCTTCGTTTCCGCAGGAGGATTCAAACTGGGTGAGAAAGTTTTCAACTCCCTCAAAAGTTGTCTCCCAACAACAAACATCAAACTGTCTAAATGTTTTTACCCGAGGTAAAGTATGTATATAGCCAGAAAAATGATTTTTATTATAGTTTTAGTTCATTTAAGCATAGACGTGGATGTAAGTGGCCCATTTCTGTGGAGCTTTTTATCAATCAGCTTTTTAAAATCCGTTGACATTTGTGGTGTATTATGACGAAGCATAATTCAACCTTTAGACTTTAATCCTGTTTTAACTCTTGCTCATGTTTTTTTGTTTTTAATGGCCATGTTTGTCTTAAAGCGATACAGCAGGCTGAACGGTTCAAAGTGTAAATTCAAAGCCTAATAATCCTAATTTGAAGGGACAACGTGTTTTTGGCCAAACATAGTCACGATTAAATCTATTAATAGCTGGGAAAATTCCACCCACTTTGTTTGAGTGCCAAGTGGATAACAGATGAAACATACCCTGAATATTTTGATCACTAAAAGGAATTGTTTCTCTACTGCAGTCCTATTTTCCTCCTTTTTGCTTTTTTCGAATGTATTCTCAGTTATCTTTATCATAATAACGTATTCATTCATGGCTCCTCTTTTTCCAGCTTTTCAGCAGAATTTGACTTCCGCACCTACGACCCTGAAGGGGTCATCTTCTTTGCCGGAGGTCACCTAAACAGCTCGTGGATTGTGCTGGCAATGCACCATGGGAAGCTGGAACTGCAGCTGAAGTACGGCACAGTCAGCAGGGTCACCAGCAGCGGACCCATCGTCAATGACGGCCAGTGGAGAAAGGTTGGAGGTTTCTCCGTCATTAATAGGAAGACGTTGTTGTCTACATTATCTTCATTAACTGATTAAAAGCTCCTTAATGTCCTGTTTTTCTTCATAGATCTCTGTGGAGGAGCAGGGGCGGAGTCTAGTGATTAAGATCGACAGGGAGGCCGTCATGAAGATTGCAGTAAACGGTGACCTGTTCACGCTAAAGAAGGGCATGCATGAGCTCAACCTCACCGTGGGAGGAGTTCCTTTCAGAGAGGACGGCCTCGTCAATCAGGTGGTTGTTTGTATGTGCTTGTGTATTTACTGAAGTATGTACAAAAACAAGATGTTCTTTACATATTTCTCAACTATTGTGATGATGATGCAGGTGAACCCCCGTCTCGACGGCTGTATGAAGGACTGGAGGTGGTTGACGGGCGAAGATACATCCATACAAGAAACCATTCGGTCCAACGACAACATGCAGTGTTTCAGCGCTGAGGATCCTGGAGCATATTACCCCGGCACAGGCTTCGCTCTCTTCAACATCAGCTACGGTACAATGTGTGCATGTGGGGGTTTGCGATGCATAGCACAGCAAGGGTTTACATAACTGAGCTCAACTGCGTCTTCCTGATGTTATTAGTCAATGTTTAATTTGTTTGGGTGAATGTTACTTGGCTCCCATCATCGCCTACTCTTATGTCAACATGTTGTTTAGTCCCTGTTTGTCGATAAAGTTCATGACATGCTGTTCTTTCACTTCCTGTTCTCATCACTGCAGAATCACAGAACCTGAGCGTCCAGCTGAACCTGCGTCCCACGTCTGCGATCGGAGTGCTGTTTGCACTCGTTCACCAGGACAGAGTCCCTCTCTCCATTGCTCTGGCCGACTATCATCCCGGCACTGATGAATGGCGAGATGTGAGTACTTCAATCTCTGTGTACTTATAAAATCACTGTCTGATCTCAATACTGATTCATTCTGTGTGTTCAGTTTGTGCTGGTTTCTGTAGGGGATGTCATCATCGCCAGCTCTCCGGCCCCCCTGTGTGATGGCGAGAGCCATAAAATCCAGGTGACGATCTCAGGCAACCAAACCCTGCTGCTGGTCGACGGCCAGCCTGGACGTAGTGAAGATGCAGATGTTCCCACGGACCTCCTGTCACAGTCCAGCACCTTTATAGGAGGCCTCCCTGGTGAGGACATTTACATTCACATTTTACAGAATGTGTTTCAAACAGTATTTTAGGGTTTTATTTGCACATTCTGCAGGAAAAATGGCGATGCTAGGTACCTTTTTTAGAAGTAGGAAACATTTTGGAAATGACCTGTTGTTGAAGCTACTACAAGAAGCTTTAATTTTTCTTTATTGAGCCCTCTGTGGACAAACGACGATTGTGAAACCTTGTTACACTGCCATACCACCAGACTACAGAGCAGCTTCTAAACTCAGGCTGTGAAACGCCTCAATTCAACACTTCCTCATGAAATATAGATTTCGTGATTTCATAATCTTCGACCTGGATAAGTCAGAATCCGACCCGGGGGCTGGCGTTAAAAATAACCATAGTAATTATACAGAAATAGTCAAACTTTACGCCAAGGTGTCTTATGTAGGTCATAAAGAGGCATCAGTGTTCAAGTGAGACTGCTTCATAGCCAATGAAAAGTTCCTTGTAGTCTCTTTAGAATTATGTTTGAAATAATCATTAAAATGATAGAGGCATCTAAAGTTAGCAGACATTATTTTATTCTAAAAATAAGGAACCATAAATTGGCATATTGAAATATTTAAAAGAAAGTAAGACAATTTCTCCTTTAGTTTATAAGGAGCTTGTTCTGTAACACACACACACACACACACACCATTGTTATTCATGAGCCTTTTTAAGTAAAGAAAAATGTGCAGTAAAGAACATTAACGGAAATACATTTCAAAATTGTAAAGCCAGACCAAGTCTCTTTACAATCAGAATTCTTGAGCTGAAATATGTATGAAAGTGTTTTTACTCTCCCTCAGCCACATCTGTCTAAATCATCCAAAGCATGTCAACAATAAATTATCCTTCTTTTTGCAAATGGCTCACTTTGTTGTCATGTACTGTAGCTGAGTAAATACTTCAGCTTATCCAACATTCCCCCAAACTAGAAAGAAACCACTATAAGGACATTTTCACCAAAATGTCAACAGCTTGATGAGAACTGAATAACATAGATTTGCCTGATCACTGTGAGGTCACAGTTGAGGCTCAGTCCATCTGCTGGATCTCATGTTGTCATTTCTTCCCTCCAGATGTCCCGCTGGTGCACACGCTGGTGTCGGCGCCCTACAGCGGCTGTATGGAGGTCAGTGTTAACGGACGGCCGGTGGACTTGGACCGCGCCATCCACAAACACAACGACATCCGCTCACATTCCTGCCCCCTGCTGGACTCTCTCCAGTGACCAGAGCTTCAGTCTGCCAGCACTGATCCATACGCAGTTCATTCAGGCAATGGGGATGATTTCCAATATATTTATAAAAAGCTTTGACCAGTGGGGAGATGTTTTAGATTGGAATGTAAACAAACAAAACAACTGGGCCGGGTATCCTGGTGCAGCTTGGAGCCCGAGTCCAGGATCACCCTGTCCTTTTAACTGTGATGACACTGCTGCCTAGAGGCATTTGCAGGGAATTTCACCATATTCTCAGCATAATGACTCAGTAAGGTAGTCAGTCAATGACAATGAGCAACATCTGTACTAGGCAGAAGATATGGGAATAAATGCTGCACAACATTGCCTCAAAAACTGCCCATGTATCACAGCTTTGTAAGCCCAAAAGAACACACAGGGCCTTATTTAGATCAATCTCAAACAGTTGGTCTGGGGTCAGCCTGCTGCGCCTGGCATCCTGTGCTTTGTAGGCAGAGTGACTCTCAGCTGATAGAGCTGTGGTCATGTTGCTTACATCCAGTTCACCTACGGCCCACGTTCACAACGCTTGAACAAGTGCTAATGTCTAACCCGATAAAAAATAAAATAAAAAAGGGGACCAGAGAAATAGTCCTACATCACCACCCTGCTCAGAGAAATGTGTGAATAGGTGCTGAGATCTTCATGGGTGTTTGCTGCATCATGACTGAGGGGTTAATTGGGGACTAAATGATTCTTATTTGCCTCTAATAAGCTGAATCCCCTCCTTCCCTCCAGCAGGGAAGAGCGCTGTTAGGCACAACTTTTGTGTTTTGTAGAAAACCTTGCACATTGTTGCAGGTGGAAATGGACTGCGTTGTGAAGCCATTTTCTTGATTTCCTCTCGACTAAAGTAGCACTCCATGTCTGCCTGCAACCTTAAAAATCAACCATGTGCCTCCAAAGAACAACCAACCCAAACTTCGCAACAGCTTCCCTCCAAACAGGTGAATCATTTCTCAAAGGTGCAGTACTGTAACACACTAACAGAGCTAATGCTTCTCCTAATGAACATGTTGTACTCATTGCAGTTAATACACTATGCATTTCCACCTGTGCAGTTCAGAGTATTCTAGTCTTTCAGAGAACTGACTGACACCCTGATTCTCGGTAATCTTCGTCACAAAGGCCCCTTCTTTCCCTCCGAGACACCCACTCACAGTTTAAACCTGCCATTTACCAATCTGAGGACAATAGATGAGTCACAGAAGCACAGAGAGACGGGAAGGGGCCCTCTCCACGAAGGAGAGAGAGCAAGCACTGCATCGAACGCACCACACAAGCTACTGAGAGTAAAAAAGAGTGCGCTGTAATATACTGAATATGTAAATAACGTGACTGTACAATGCTTTGTAGAAGACAGAAAACGAACACTACCTTATGCTCACTGAGGTTTTCTGCACATTTAAGTTGATTCAAAGTCCAACAGTGATCCGAGTCTCTTGACTTCATCTGCTTCTTAAAAAAAAACAAAAAACAACCGATACAGGAGTCTTTTCATGAAACGGGAGTTGGGAGACTGTGAGAGCAATAGCCAGGGATCAACGTATCCTAACTCTGTAGGGACTCAGTTTTTTGATTTGATTTTATAGGTGCTGAGCAAATGAAAATACAAATGAAAACAAAGAATGTCAGCGGAGCATTGCGATTGAGAATGCCAAAGGGCTCCAGTGGTATTTTACTTCCCTCTCTAATGTATCATTTTCTAGTTTTCTGATGAATGAATGCCAGAACATAGAGCTTGACAAGTTATTGTTTGTTATTTTTACCATGTGTTGTATATTGAACTTTTAGTTTTTATTTTTCACTTTTACTGCCAGTATGTGTACAATGCTGAGAGAAGTCTGCCTTTTGAGTTTTAACTTCCCTCAACAGTGAAAATCCTATTTAAAAAAAAAAAAAAAAAAATCAAAAAATAAAAGCAGTTGTATGAACATCATAGAGTAAAATTGTATTTTCAAAGAACGCATTTGTATGCTGTGTGGTTATGTGCAAGATAAACTTTTCATGCTCCGTGTGTGACATGTTGTTAATGGTCTACTCTCGAGGTTTAAAGGGGCTCTGTGGAACGTCTGTGTTGTGCTGGAAGCCAAACAACTCCATGTCTGAATGTTAGCTACTGTCGCTCTCTGTTAGCGGAGTGGAGAGAGGCACTGAGACAAGGTGCTTGAGTACGTACACAAAGTCACATCCTTTGGACTGAAAACTCGACCAGTGTAATGTAGAAAATTAATGAGGTAATAATACAAACTACAAACTAAAACAAGATCCTGTTCACAGAGGAAAATAAGGTCCCCCAGAACAATGTTTGAAGGTAGAAAGGTGGCAGGGTACGCCAAATATAGTGAAGGTAAAACTGTATGAAGTTCTGATTTCCTTTAAGATCCGTTTGTTTTCTTCCAGTCATGAAAACAAAGGCAGTTAGTTTATTTAGTTTATTTAGTCAGTCATGAAGATCTTTCTCTTCTGATTACAATTTCTTCCCCCAAACTACATAGTGCACCTTTTTGAAGGCTGCAATTCAGAAAGTATAGTCATTATCTAAACAGACTGTTCCAATTTGTGCCTTGTTTTGGTCAGAAATATTCTCATATATATGATTTTGCGGCCCAGTCCTAAAAATGTGTGAAGTGTATATTCAAAATATGGAGGTATATAATCTTGTATTGCGATTGGCCTAAAAAAACAAAAAAGAAACTGAGGGGATACATGTAAGTGCTATATTAGAGCGTGACAGTAGCGAAAGTAGAGAAGATTCATTAGGTCAAGGGAGTCATTAATGTTCATTATACATCAATACTTTTTTCAGCATACATTTCTGATTAAACCAGAGGCTGTAGCAGTACAAGGACAGAGCTACCCTAAAGCAGTTTATGGCTCATGAATTCAACTTTTTATTTGTAAAAGGAAAAATGTGCGATTTCCTTTTGTGAAAAAGTGACTTTAATACTGTATCTAGTCTCACTTTGCGGTGGATATATACAGTGAAAAGAAGTTGTACTGGTGATACTTTAAAATACGACGTTCAAACACTTGAGGAAACACACTAAATTACGTTTATGTCGAGAGATGAAAAAGATTGACAGCACTCGCACATCTCCCAGTGGTATCAGCCTTCTTACATAACTAATGCGAGATTCCGATGAAGCCCTTACTCCACATGGGTTTGTTTACATCAGTGAACGTATTTGTCTTTAATACATAATGCATTTCATAGCAGCAGCTACAGAGGCCTATCCCACAGCAGTGAACATGCACCATCAATAATACATACATTGGATATTGACTTTAAAGTGCACATTAATTGATTCACACAAAAATAAATAACAGCAACGTCGGCGCCACTTACTCTCCAGTTCACATCTCAAGAAAAGCCCTTTTAATCCCCTGTACGGAAGTTATTATAGCGACACAGAAACAGCTATCAGATTACGGTCAGGCGTACGGCTACACACGTATTCATATGTAATATGTAGAACAGAAATGTTTGGGAAATTTGCTTCACTTCCTTGAGTCTATTTGTAGTTTTTACACTTCAGTTTTTGTAAAGAAAATGATATAAAATGTGAATTAGTGAACCCGGGAGTGGCTGGTAGGCGGATTTGCTTTTTGTGCGCAGCATATTTCCCCCAGGTTTCAGTCTCCTGGCTGCAGCTTCAGATTTCCTAACAGATCTGACAGTGGTATCAGCCTCATCTTTTCTAACTCTCAGAAAGAAAGCAAATACTTCCCAAATCGTTTTTCTTTATTGAATACACATGAAATAACTGAATCATGTCTATATAAATCACACTACATAGCTATAAGTCTGTGCCTCTCATCAGTGCGACCGCATGAAACATGTACATCAGCACAGAGTCGACGTGAAGCTCACTGAGTGTTTCTCGTCAATCAAGATGTTTCGCCTCCAACGTGCCTCGTTCTTGCTCCGAGAGCTCAGCAGGCGTACGGCGGAGGTTTCTCAAAGGGGCTGTAGGAGGACCCGTAGAGGACGGGAGCGTTGGGAGTCAGCATGTAGCCTCCCGGTTCCTGGGTGCCTCCCTGAGGCTGCGGCTGGGTGGGAGCCTGCTGAGAGGGCTGCTGGTTCTGGTTCTCTTCAGACAGACAGCTGCTGGACGCGGGGCCTCCCTCAGGGATCAGCTGGGGAGTGGCGGGAGGCTGATAGCTGCCGTTGTGCTGTTGGAGAGGAGAAGAGACAAAGACAGGGAGTGGTAAGTTGCAGACGGTATGTGCAAGGAGAGCCAAAGATGGCTAAAAGTATTTCAGAGGTGTGTGGTTTTTTTTTTTATTTGATTGATTGCGTTGTTCGGTCCTCTGGTAGCAGCCACAGAGACATCAGCAAATATTAGCCATCATCAATAGAAAATCTGAGAGATAATACAAATTTCAATTACAATGGATCTGCTGATTTGAGGCGATTGGCTGGTTGAAGTGCTACAGCTCCCGTCAGGGTTTACGCTGTGCCCAGCCCAGTCTCCAGAATAAAAAGTTGGCATTGTACTTTTCTGCAAAACACAGATACATTAAATGTGCATGTTTCACACATGTCAGATCAACATTACTGCAGTAAGTGTCACATCATGTTCACGTTACATGTGCATGAGCTGACTTTCATGAGAGACAGCTGTTCAAGACGGCGTTTCAACATTGGTAAGCATGAAACCAACTGGATATGTTAAAACGAGACCGTTTGTTTTGGGCCAAAACAAGATGTTGTTCTCACCCAGCAGCGCTGTCGTGACATAGAATAGAAAATATAGCCTTGAAAAGCGTAAAACTGCAACATAAAGACATTTTTAAGTTTTATAATTTCCGTGGTTTGCAGAAACGCACATTGCCGGCTTTCATTCTGGCGACTTGACTGGTCAGGGCATCCATTTATCAAGTCAGGCATTCCTGGCCTTGGATGGGCACCATGGAAAAAAGCAGAGCAGTAAAAAAAATTCTACAGCCATGTTCGCAGTTTAAAACTAGATACCTGGCAACATGCCTGGTCATAATGACAGTGGTAAACCTGTAAATGTTGAGCATGTATACTGTGTATTATGTTCACCACCTTATAGAGTGTCAGCATGCCAATTAACACTAAACACAAACTATGACAGTGGCTGATGAGAATGGCATTAGTTTTGTGGTTAATTGCTCATAAAAATAACCCAATTGCCAGAATAAATGTTGATTATATAGGTTTTTGCGAACTACGGGTAAGTTAAAACATATTTGTTTATGCTGCAGCTTTACGTGTTTTCAGATTAAATTTTCTTTTTCACTTTGTGGCTACACAAAGCTTGATTGTCTGGTTAGGTTTAGGCACAAAAACCCCCACGGTTAGGAAGACATAATGTTTTGCCTGAAGAGACCTGTTTTGGGTGACAGGCATGTAGCCTATGACGTCATATGCGAACATAACAGTGTTTTGCAGAAACGTTACACCAAAGTATTGGGAAAAAAGGGGGGGAAGGTGAATGTTTGAACCGAAGAATATGGCGCGAGGTGTCGGTGCAGATACACAGGCTTCTCTCCGGTCAAGTGCTCTGAGGTTAGGGTGAAACAGCTGTGCAGCAAGACCACATCTGATCCGGCGCTGCTCATCTGGTTTCAGTAACTAAATCACTGGAACAGAGGATTGGCCTTGTTTTGAAAAACACAGGTGTGGATAATCATTTTCTATCCAGGTGACGCCGCCAACATACCAGGACCCTGAAACTGAAGTAGCTAAATTGCATCCAACCATCACTAAATGTGTTATCCACGCCTGTACTTTTTCCCCTACAGTGCAATGAAAAGGTGCCTATAATTGGTTCTTTCTCACCTGCATGGGCATGGGATAGTTGGGGTAGGCGGGCAGAGCCTGTCCTGAAGGACAGAAGCCGGCATAGCTGAGCATGTGTTGGGTCGGGTTGTACAGGATGTGGGGCGGCGGCGTCGGGCTGGGGGCGATCTGTGGAGTTGGCTTCTGCTGCAGGGAAACAGTAAGAAATAGTTTGGGAAGTCATCAAAAGCGAGCGAGCGTGCGGCAAAGTGAACTTCAGGAACAATAATCGTAAAAAATCAGAGCCAGTGAGACGATTACCAGACTAACCGTTCATGCCAGAGGAACTGGATTTTTATCACTTTCATGTGTGAGTAGTAGATTTTTGACATGAACCAATACTGTGTCTCAAATAAAGCTTTGGTTAAGTAGCAGAGCAGAAAAGAAAGGCTCATACTACAGTGCAATGTACTTTGATGACACACCCTGGAGATCACACAGGTGGGAAACAGATGTTTCCAGATGAGATTTACGTTGATGTGGCCTGTAATAAGAAACAGTGACTACATGAGCATAATAAAAAAAAGCCTGCATCAAAGTGCTGCAGCTTTTTATTTCCCTCAGCTCTGCCTTCAAATATTCTGTCTTTGAATTTTCTGTAGTCCTGTACTCTCACTCCAAAGAGCACTCTTATTTTTTTACTTCTAAACAGACCAGTTTTTTTCTCTCTTTTTTTGACTCCTCACCATATCTTTGTACGCCCCCAGGATCGCGGCGGCGATGATTCCCAGGAACATGCCGATCACGTTGAGAGCCACTGAGGCCCACAGCAGGCGGTGCAGGTGGATCACATCCCAGCAGCTGCTGACCCCGGTGAACTCGTAGTACTGTGTGTGGTACTCTGCGCTGGAGGAGGAGAACAGCTGTGAGCTGGTATGTCTCAGTTTTTAAAAAAAAATTATTATTATGAATCACAAAGCATGTGTAGTTCATGTTAAGGGAAGAAAACAGAATCCATCACACAGGCCTTCACTTCACTATGTTTAAACCTTTCAGGCAGACATTTATCGTCTAATAACCGAGGAGTGGAGATGTTGAAAGCAGGGAGAGACTTTTTTTTGGAAAATTCTTCCATTTTGGTGCATCGGAGAGCTCATGGAAAACTCCAGAATACTGGGTTTAAAAGTTGGCTGTAGAACAGGAAACTTTTTTCATGCAAGAAAGCAAATATATCTATCTGCAGCACAAACGTGAGTGAAGTTGAACTTTTCAAATGTGGTTCTTGTGGTGTTCGTAGGCTGACTGGGTCACAGACGAGACCAAAAACTACACTCTGATGCCCCCCCAAAATTGTAGCCGACGCTTGTAAATTGTGTTTCCGCTCACGAAGATCATAAAATGATTTAAAAAGACAGTATGATGAAATGTTTCAAGTGGGACACAAACCAACAACACCAACCACTCTACACTGATGCGTCTCACCCGTCACAGTTGTACAGGTAGCAGCAGTAGCAGGTGTTGCTCCTCAGTTTCAGCTTGCATGCTTTGTCGAAGGAACGGCACGTCACCTGCAGTGTGAGAGAAGAGGCCCTCTGAGCTTTAATCACTTGGAATAATAGAAAGACACAGAAATACATGTGGAAATCCGTCTACATGTCGACAGGTCATTTTTCCAGAACTTCTTTTTGCTTTGTAGTTTTGATTTTGATTGAAAGTGAACTTGTTGAACTTGCCATTGCTGTCAGCGCAGTAACATTACTTGGCCACTAGATGTTGCTACACACTCTGACTTTTTCAACAAAGCACCAAAAGGCTGCAGGAACTCCTAATATAATACCGTGTTGCCCTAAAATGCATTTAAAGCATCATTGACATCATTCAAAAAAAAAAATGTTGAAACACAAATGTAAATCGGTGCGTAGGAGGAGGAATATAAAGGTCTTGAAGTGAATGGAAGCCTCGCTGGGTTAATCCAGGTTACGATTAGACATTGTGTGTTTAAATAATGCAGTCAGAGGCAGGTGATATCAAGTGTGCACCCAGTGTATGTTGTGTATGAGAGTCACCTCGGTATAATAGCTGTCGTACATGTAGCCCGATCCACTGGCGTAGAAGTCACACATGTCCTCCTGCAAGGGCCTCGTGTCCTGCGTGCGTTGGAATCATCAGTCATGTGGAAACAGACACACAAAATGCTTCTCCGTGCATCACTGTGTTCTTCTAGAGTACTTTTTTTTTTTTCAAATTAGACACTTTCTGTACTTCTTGTATCATGTGTGTGATTCTGTCCACCCTCCTCCAACACGTGCCTGAGCCAAACCGTCCACTGCAGCAGACCACAGAAACGTCCAGCGTTAAAACCTCCCCGGACTTTACATGATGTGAAATGTAATGAGATTGGAGCAGAGCTTGAAGGTGCAATAAATATGACTTACACCGTCCCGTGAGCACAAAATGAATATATCTGCAGACGTTTGATAGCGCTGATGATCAATATCAGAGACTTGGTGCCAGGTCTGCTCCGCGCTCATTAAGACGCTCGTTAAAATTCATTAGGCCGATGTGATGAACTGAGGTGGTCGTGTCTAAGGGGTCCGAACACAGAGAACATCTCCTCCTTATTTGGCCTCTCTGCATTTCCATTTACACAAATTCAGGTATTCGAACAAATTGGATTTTCATGCTTATTGATCTATTCTGGGAGTTTCGGGAGAAATTGCCTTCTGACCGACGGCGAGGACGTTTCAGTCTTCCTGTCAAAATTAAATCGAATACAAACATCATGTAACAGTGAACATGTTTGCAGTGGGAAGACAATCAATGGAGAGACGAAGATCTTCTTTTTATGTGCTTCTTTCTCTTTTAATACAAAACAGTCCCTCAGTTTTCCTGTGATAATGAGACTGATCACAAGTTATTAACGTCATTATCACGAGATAACAAGTGGTGTTTTCCCAAAATAATTAGATTTAGTAGCCAATCCACTGCAGGTACCACTGCATTATGTGTGGCAATGTCATATGGACGAGAGAGCATTTTGATTGTCGCATCACTTCAATCAATGCCTGACACGGGCTGAACTTGCCTTATACCTTGCTGTTGTGGAAACACACACATTCAAGAAGGCCACAGCTTTACCAGCGGTGCAACCAAAGTGATCTCAATTGATAATGTTCTTATCTCGGGAAAACACGGTTCATTACCTGGAGATCTCGAGAAAAAAAGACGTTGTATCTCGTGATAATGACACAAGGAACTTGCGATCTCAAGAAAACAAACAAAATTGAACTCATTATCATGCGGAAAATGGAGGAAATAAAATATTTGATCCATGGATGCTTAGGGCCTCCTTACACCAAACAATGAAAATGGATTTAAATATCTATTTTCTGAATGATTACATCCATCTTTTGTTGTTTCGAATCTCTGGTTTTATTCGTTTGCATCACGGCACAAAAGCGTCCGGCGTCTTTCGAGAAAGTAAAGTTTTTTGACAGATTTAATCAGCTCTGCCATGCTGAGTGTGTCCCCGTCTCTGCAGGTCAGACTCTGAGGTTAGTTGGTCTGCTCTGCCCGTCTGCTGCTGTGACGGTGCAGACAGTTCTGTCTGATTACATCTACAAACTCCCTGAACTGACCTGCAACACCCCCCGTTCTCTGTGGACCCGTGTGATTGCATTTGGTGCGTGAATGTAGAACAAAAAGGGTGAATTAATTTGTTTGTGTTTCGTTCTTCTCGGTACAGGTGTCCAGCAGCATGTGATACTTACAATGAACTCTGAGGCGATGATTCCGTCCACGATGGCGCAGAAGAACGACGCGATGACCCCGATACTGATGAATATGATAGCCGCCGTGAGCTGAAGAGCGGAAGAGTGTAGAGGACGAGAAACGGAGGCAAGAAATTATTTTGAGCGAACAGAGAAAGTACCAGAAAGTATCATCAGAGGAACCGTTTGAGATTATCGGCTTGTGTTTACCATTATTTGAAAACACTGGGCATATTTCTACATAGAAAATGGTAAAAGTTCAAAGAAAGAAGAGCACAGAAGTTGTCAAAGAAATCATATACAATTTTAATCACCAAATCTGAATATGCAGCAAGCATAAATCTATTAACCTATTTATTTAAAAGAAGAGTCAAACTGCAGCTGTATTCTCTTTTATTGAGTAACTAATGATTACAATAAGTTTACAGACAGCAGGCGTAAACATAAAAAATTGTGAATATTAGTCAACGTTTTATCATACGCACACACACACACACACACACACACACACACACACACACACGTGTATGTCAGCTTGGTGTTTCTGCTGATGTGTGTCCTGATTGGTCGTCTGCAGTGTCTGGACCACAGGACGATAAAGGAAATGTACAGCTTCTCGCTCTGCCAACACAGAGGTGCTTTGTGGGTAATTTATGGGCAAAGCGGCAACGAACATGGCCTTTTGTGCCAGCAAGGTCGATCTAATATTCCCCCAATCTGATACACAGACACGTACGCACTCACACGCACACGCACACACTCACACAGGCCTGGACAGAACTATTCCCCCACACACACACACACACACACACACACACACACAACCCTGTTAATTAATCCCAAGCACCTGATCGCCGATCAAAACCCTCAAATCTTTACTTTTCAATCAACAATTCAAAGTAGTTTTCTGATATCACACACAGACACACACAGACACACACACACAATCGAGCAGACCCAGCTGGCTGATCACAGATGTCTGATCATGAACTTTATCACTGAGCATCGTTTACTGTCTGTTCAATCGCTCCCGTAGGACTGAACCTCCTGTACTGAAGCAGCAGATTAAACACACTCTTTTTTTGCTGTCCACTGTATTCGTATCTGGAAATGTTAGGCAGTCTGTCCAAAAAACTAATATGAGAAAGCAAAGTATAGCCTACAGTTTGTCTACTGATCCTGTACTGACATGAGATTCATGTGATTCAAAGCAGAGTTTTATATTTATGTATTTACTATCCCTGCTGTTTACGTACGATCTTCAGTTTTTCTGTGAGATTTTAACTCAACGTATTTCATTCAGAAGATCTTTCTTTGGTCTTGGTTTGATCATTTGAGCTGAGGAAAAAGTAAAAAATGTTTGCTTCAGATCATCTCCTTTTTTCTTTGGTGCCAAAAAGAATGTTTGGTTGTCTGAACACTACTTAGCTGCATCGCTAATGCTACTACTATCACCTGTGCTTTTCTTACTTACTAAAAAGGCTGATTACTTTGTTCTATTGGGATAAAGATCAGATATTAAACAGTATTAAAAATAATACTTTTTAAATATTGTTAACGGCTCTGCCCACCTGCACAGGTATTTCACATATTCTGGCTGGTCAGACCTCTGCTCAGGTCGACGTTTGGTGGAGCTGTGCTGGAAATTATATGATGTCAGTTAAAATGTGACAGAATGGACTTAATTCTGGTTTAACACTTGTTTTGTAGCAGCAGGAGCGGAGAGTCCTGCTTCAATGGAAAGACGGCGCAGTCTGAGGCAGCAGGTAAAAAAAAAAACAACCCCCAGCTGATAATCGAAGAGCAGCAGAGAAGTGGAGATGCTGCAGTCAGCGTTACTTGTTACTAATCGTTTTACAGCGTCCGAGTGTTGCCACAGACAGTCCAGTGTCTTTACCTTGCAGCCCTTTGAAATATAGCATTTATATTAGTCTGTATTGTTTACAAGCAGTTTTTGGCCCAGAGGGACGACAAATCTGCTGCTGGACTCAATACTGATCCTTCCAACTGCATTTTATTTAATGAAACTGTTTCAATCACTAAGTTTTTTTCACTTACGCAGCCTTTCAGCTTAGGTTGTACAGATTTTAGGGATTGAAACAATCTGAGATATTATTATATCACAGTACCCAAAAGTAGGATGTAGGCACCGCAATGGAAACTTTGATAAATAACTCGAGCAAGAGGAAATATTTTGTTCATGTTTCAGTCATTGGTCATTTATGACAATAGCTGAATAACATCATCGGTGATTATGGCCGGTTGACTTGCATAACCTTTCACTTAGGTTACACAGATTTTAGGGATATGAAGCAAATGAAGATACTCCAAGAAAAGACATCACCACAAGCAAAAATGTCAGAGTTCTGCTAATTTACATACCGATTTACAAAAATACTCTTTAAGAAAACCATCCTGGGCCTCAGGACAGATGAAACTCTTTCCCACTTGGTACTCCAGTGTTTAAGTTCTGTTGCTCTAACAGGTCAAACAAAGGTAAAAATGCATAATAGAAATGTCAATCAAGCCCAGCCTGCACACAAATTGTAGTGAAAACACCCGTTTATGTGGACCACTGGTATGCAGAGCCTTTACGTTATAGGCTGTATTTGTTTTTGTTCGATAGGGTTACAGAAAATCACAAATAAACATGTCCATTCAATATAGTGCCACGAATGTCTAAAACAGTAACACGTTCAGGCTGATTTAATTTGACTCAGTGTAGTTTTAGTTAACCTCGTGGCCGTCGATACGTCTATAACTGAACTTGTGAGAATAGCACAAGGAGCGGTGAGAATAAACGAGAGGATATTTGATGAATTTCCCTCAACAAAGTGAAATAAGAGCCGGCCTGAGGAAATAAGCTCTTTCTGGGTGGGTTTTATCTGCCACCGGCCCAGACTCTCCACTTCATTAGCGGTTTAAATGACTCTGCTTTTATGGGCTGCAAGTGGGAGATGAGCAGCGGCAGAGACAATAGAGCCTGACAACTGCATTACTTCACATTACCTTAGCACCAGCTGCCAGCACATAAAACACCTCGACGCACACTCTGTCGTCCAAATCCCCCCAAATCTCCCCTGATACGCCTCAAGCAGAGCGAAAAATCACATACTGTAAAAAGATTAAAGACGCACGGATACTGTAGATGGTTCTCTCTCAGGAGTCCAGTTAGTAGAGAAAAAGTACTGGTATTTTCTATTATCATTATATTGTGCTACTTTATATTTCTAACCAACATCAGGCTGTTTTTCACCACACTTAATGTATGTGAGGGCTATGTTTATATACTTTTTATATTTTACATTCAAAAACTGTATAAAACACAGTGTGTTGACCAAAAGATCTGCTACAACAGTAAAATGCTACTTCGTGATACTCTCAGGTATGTTTTGCTCACAGTACATCTGTAACAGTAGCATTTTGAACGAGGCACTTTTACTCTTAATGAATAATTTCGACATCAAACTTTTGTCATTTTTAATTAAAACCTAGAATAATTGATTTTCATGACCACTTGGGGACAGCGGAAACAAGTTGTGACCACAACAACAACACGGACATAGTCAACTTAAAGTGATTGGTGACTTGTTGGCAACTTGTTGGCAAACAGCTGCTTATAAACCCATTCAGCATTGACATTAGTAACATTAGCAACCATTTGACACATGTTTATTTTTACCTGATGAATACTAACTCTGTTTTAGCTCTATGTTTGGCCTCCATCACCTCCTGAGGGACATAACTGGCCCTTCAGCAGCTGAATGCTCCACTGTGTTCACCAGCTGGATGTTACTGCAGCTGCAGTTTGCTGCTGAGCGAGTAATGTCAGAGAGTGGCAGTGATTGGGTAACACGTAACAAAATAAGATGTTTGTCGTGGCTCGAGTTTTGTTATTTCCTGTTTTATTTTGAAGTTGTGTCCTCGTGTCAGATTTTCCTTTCCATTTCCTCCCTTTGTCTGTTTTCCCGCCCTTTTCACTCCTCACCTGTGCTTAATTAGATAATTACCCCTTGTGTCCTCCTCTCTCTGGCAGTTCATCTGTTTGTGTTCCTGGCTTTTGGTTCCTGCTTCCTCGTGTTATTTTCTTGTAGTTTTTCTTTTGTTTTCCGGTTATCTCCTGTTTTGTTGTCTTCATTTTGTCGCTACATTTTTGGATTTATCGGATTTGGACTTTTTAGCTTTTTGTTATGCGTACAAAAAAAAAATCCCAGATGCATCTCCACTGTTTCTGTTTCTCTCCAATGTCTTGGCAGGCAGTACGCAGCCACCTTAAGATTAGAGCCCAACCGATTTATCGGCGGGCCGATATCATCGGCCGGCAAGACAGCTACACAAAAAGCCGAAAGTCGCTATAAAGCTCCGTAAAGCTTTAAAAGGAGGGCTGCGGAATGAGGTGATAATTCTCTGCAGGTTCATCACTACAAAGCCAAGCGACGCCCTTCACTTTCGCCTTTTCACGTTTGATTCGTTGTTATTGCGAAAATAATTACAGCCACTTAAAGCACTGAAAAACAGAAAGCAGTAAAAAAAAACAAAGACACAAACTTTTAGAGGGGAAGATACATCAGCAACCAAGAGATAAAGACACAGAGAGACGTTTTATAGGAGTCAGTAAAGATACCTATCAGGTTATGTAACTGAAGATCGCTGACTGCTGCAAGGTCTCGTTCCCTGCTCAGTGGTCCAGTGACCAATCATGACCACCGCTGGACACACTGGTAATAAGACCGTGTTCGGTAAAATACGGCCCTTTAAAAGGTTCACCGTTCTGCTCTCTGAGCTGCAAGGTGACCGAGAGGACGGCGGTCTGTGAGATGCAAAGAACACGAGCTTCATGAAGCATTTAGTCATAAAGAAATCTCACAGCGTATCGGCGCAGTGAAGCCCGTTTTAGGAGCAGCAGGGCGAGTGCAGATAGGAAGTTTTTCTTTTCTCTTAATTTCATGCTCCGCAATCCTTTCAAACATTTTGGAGGACAAGATAAGACGAAATGAAACGTGGCATTATACGAGTCATTAAGTTTTTTTTTTTTAAAAAGCTTTATCCAAGAAATGTCAATGGAGCACAAATGTGTGTTTAACCTGCAACACACCTCATGTTCACAAAGACGGCTAGTCTCTCAGGAACATTTGTGATAGAAACCAAAATCTGGAGTTATAATATGATGTGTGTGCATAGATTTGTGTTCCCCTCGGATGAAATGAGATTAAATTACCAAGTTTTCTCCTGGGGGTGACATGGTTTTGTTTTAGCATTATAATATGTCTGTTTTTGACTAATTATAAGCTTTCTTTGTAAAAACTGCAATGTTTGTTACACCATGACTGAAACTATACCTCAATTTTAACCAGGACTAGGAGCCAGGGGACATTTCCAGCTGTTTTTGCGGCTATTTTTGACAGGGAGTCACACTCTCCAACCACAATTGTGACAACAAATTCCACAAGTTAAACAAACATAATGTTCCTCGACTGATGCTAATAAAACGGTGTGCTTTCTGTATTAGACATCTTCAATCAGGAGTCAGACTGGAAACGTCCATGTTCTCTGACTGTTTACAGTTAAAAACAGCATCTAACCCTTCATCAGCTGCTTGATAAGGGTCTGAGGGCTGCGACATCCAGGAAGTAAGAGAAGCACCAGAGCTAAGCTCTCAGGTGTCCGGGGCCATTGTGGTATGGTTAGCAGTTGTTAGACCGACCTCTGCTCAGCCAGCCGGCTCTCGTGTTACAGCAGGAGCCTCGGACGCAGCGGGGAAGAAGACACCTGTGTGAGAGGAACATTGTGCCACATGTGCCTGAGACGACGCAGTGATCACACCATTCAGGACTGAAGCGCAGGACTGGGAGTGACACTGAGTGTTTAGCAACAGCAACGACTCAAAGAGTGAGAGCCAAAGCTCTGTAAAACGATGCTTTTTTTTTTTTTTTTTAACTATGTCAGCGATCCAAACATGTAGAGTCTTCACAAGTGTGAAAGGTATCCTTGTGGAGCGGATTAGACACGTTACACTGTAGCGTAACGTAAGACAACGACACCCTGGACGCCACATGAAAAATTCACGAGACACACAGATAGCACAGTCACGGTGACAGGCCGAGGGAGCATCTATCACACAAAGCACACGGAGACTCATCTACTCACTCGTCCATCTTTACAGGCCGTTTAAGTCATGCGACTGCGTGGCCTGACGTTCGTTTTTTCACTTACGATTCATTTGCGCTTTGAAAATCACAAAAGTGGTGCTCATCTGCGAAGATTATCTTGCTGAACAGAACATGTAAGTATCATAAAACTTGTGTTTGTCACAGAGATTATCTTCAGCGATAATCCAAAATTCAATTCAGAAATCTCACATGCTTTTGGGTCGAGGGAACCAGGGTAATGCTAACCTTGGCCGCACCACTCTATAGAGCATGTAGGCTACGATATAGTGTACAATTGAGTATCCATAGTATGTAGTTATTATTTATAGAGAATATAATAGATTAAACAAAACTGCCAGAAGACTTGAGATAAAAGGGTGAAATTACAAATCCGTCTGCTACTTTAGCAACATCACACCAACACTGGGCTACTGTTATTTCAGAACCACAGTCGCACAAAGCTCCATGAGATGAAGGTTCACTGAGTCAGACTAACATATCCAGTTTAATTAAGAACCCGTCTGCCCCCGCCCTCCTCAGACCGCCTCCTCTCTTTAGGTCAACAATAGTATGAAAATGTCTGTATTTGTTTACCAAAACATCCTGGTAGTTTGAGGAAGGCATAGAAAAAAAAAACAGCACAGTCATTCACGTAAATAGAATTTTTTAAAATCTAATTTACATAAACTATTTTAAAAAAGTCAATCCTGGATTTATGTCTTGGTTTCTTCTCACCATTCGTCCCTTGACCAGACTGTCCAGCCTTCATGCTCGAATGAAAAATGATCCTACGGGACTTTTCTGACAACAATTGAAATTAATAGGAAACTTTAACTTTGTCGAAAGCTAAATTACATGTGGAGCCTAAAACATACAAGCAGGGATTGGCAATCTGCTAAAGTTTCTGTGTCACTGGTGTCCTCTTCAGTCCTCGCAAGGACTTAACAGTCAATCTCATGCCGGGGTCTCATGTGCTGCGAATGCG
>CAEMYA010000013.1:4116224-4135015 GCA_903131615.1 Diplodus sargus
TATACACTGAATATCTCCCAATAATTGGCCAGGGCCAATAATCAATCAACCCCTAAAAGTAATGATAATAATATTAATCCTGTCCTATCCTAACCCTCTTAATGACATGCAATTCTGAACCAACTTTGACTCTAAAATCCATTCCTTAACCCGCGACCCAAACATGCAAATACTAAAATACTTTATTCCATGTACAGTGGTGGAATAAGTATTAATCAGTACAACAAAGTAGAAATGCTCCATTACAAGTATCAGTCCTGCATCTTACTCAGGTTAGCGTTAGTGTTTTATATACTTTTTGCTTGTCTGAATGACTTTAGAACAACGTGTCATGATTTATATACTTATAGTGAGTTTGGTCATCAACAGCCTGCAGGATATATTGTTTCAAAGCATCAATCAATAAGGTTTCTTGTGTGCCAATTATAATACAACATATACTAACATTTTAAAACTCTTAATCAGTAAAATAACTCAGGCTGTCTGAATAAACGTGCAAATACTAGAGTAAAATAAAGTAGCCTCTGTCAAATACATGATTGCAGTACATGAGTACATGTACTCTCTACCTCTGCAGATGAGCTGTGAATGAACCAACTGAAGTGTTTTTCTACACAAGAAAACCTGTATTTGAGAATTGCACCAGCTCTGTGTGTTGGCTCAGGAGGACTTCTTGCTCACACACACAGAAACATTCACTGCGTTGAATTTTAATGGATTACAGCGCACTAGAAATAAAGTTCATACTGTTGGTCATTAATCACGACAAGGTGTCGTAAACATACCGTCTGGATCCAGGATTTCTGTTGCTGTCTGCTGAGTTGCCTGCTGAGTCTCAGGCTGCTGCATTTTGTCTCAGTCCGGATGAATTGTCTGTTAAGAATGAAGAGAGATGAGGCAGGTGGGGCGACGCTTGTTGATTATTCTGTTCCTGTTGATTCAAACCAGAGTCCTCCTCATCCTCCAGCTGCGAGTGAGAGGCTTTGTTTCCCCCTAAAATTCAAACATTTCTTTAAAACATCTGAGTAAGAGAGGGACGGTATATAAATGTGACCACAGCTGACTCTGAGCTCAGACAGGTTCAACTTTACATGAAGCCAGAGAGAGAGGGGCAGAGAGAGACACAGAGAGAGGCAGAGAGAGAGAGCAGCCAATCAGCTCCTTGTATTCACCTCAGTGATGAATTATTAAATGACTTACCTTACATAATCCATTTTAGACTTTGTATAGGTGCAAACATGTTGAGGGTGTGGTTAAAGTCAATATGATGTCATAAGAATGAGGATGAAGTGAGTTTGTGATGTGTTTTCATGTCTTCGTCCCGGGACTGGTCATGATGCTGCAGCTCTGATGTAATGTCAGTTTACAGCGCCCTCCATCGGCCACATACCCAGCTTCATGACGGCCTCTGGGATGTTTGAGAGGTTCCTGGAGTGGTGGAAGAAGTTCTCAGATATTTCACCTAAAGGGGCACTTTGTAGTTTTGAAGAGGAAATTCAAACGCAGGATATCAATCTTGACAGTATCTGAGGTAATAATACAATCTCAGAAATCTGTCTTTTTTTCCACAACTGTATAAACAAACTGTTCTCAGATGGAAATAAGGTCCCAGAACACTGTTTGAAGCTAGAAAACGTGGCAGCTTCAAACACTGTTTGAAGCTAGAAAACGTGGCAGGGTCCGCCACATATAAACAAAGTAAAACAGTGTGAAGTTGTGCAGTCCGTTAAGGTCGGTTTGTTTATTCAGTTTATTCAGTCATGAAAACAAAGACAGTTGGTTTATTTTGTTTGTTTGTATTTCTCCTCTGATTCAACATTATTCCAGAAAACTACACAGTGCACCTTTAGGTAAAAGTAGCAGGTTACGTACAATTACGAGTAAAAGTCCTGCATTCAAAATCAAAGTAAAAGAAAAACTAAAAAAGATAAATGATAATGATAATTCAAAATATACTAAAAGTACTACACAGTATTTACAAAGTATTACGAACATCAGTTGCAACTTTACAATAGAAAAATATTAATAATTGGTTTATAAAGCATTTTATTGTTTGTTAGCCGTGAAGTAATAATTCAAGTTTAATTTACTCTACTATTACATTGATGAATGTATTAATGTAATGTAAGTTATTTTTCAACACTCTCCTTTTACAGCCTGGTTGTGAGATTATTTTTTTGGTCATTACATGATAATAAACTGAGCTGTTCGGGGTTTGGGACTGTTGGTCTGACAAAACAAGCCATGATGTGACATCACAATGGATTTTTAGAATAACTGCAATAGAACCAAACATAATTGGGCGATTCATTGAGAAAAATCATCAGCAGATGGATCAATAAAGAACGTTATTTTTCAACCCCAACGTAGTTTATGCACAAATTCTTGTTGACAGCCCTGTAAATGTTCTATTCAAAACTCTTTCATATCTTTTAATAATTATCACGCACAGTAGAGTTCTTAAGTCCCGATGGCCAATACAGTTTGTTCAGTGATACATTTTGTTTGACTATTAGCTATTAAAAGGAGTCCTGTGTGCAACCTGCCACGCTGACAACACAATATTTCAATTTGTTCTGAATTATCTCAGATCTTATCAATAATATAAGGTCTGTTTTGTTGCTGCTGTACAATGAATGCTGACGTGGGCCTTTGTGGACGAACTGGATTTGACAATGTGTCAAGTACGAAACACAGTGGGAGATTTTAATGGCAAAAATATTTATTTCAAATTCATAAACATCTGTGCAGCAATGGATATAAGCTTATGTACACCTCCGTAGCTGCAAAACACATCAGAGAAGCATCAAGTGGAAACAAAAACAGGTGTGTGTCTGTCCTGTCACCTAAACACATACATTTGTTCCAGAAAAATGCATTTGAGAGCGATACAAACACATGAGAAGAAAGAGGAGGAAAGACAGACGTTGAAAAATGACATAACTGAACTGTGATGCAGATAAATCTGTAAATATCCCTTTATCTATCAAAGCTGCTTAAAGCTGCTGGTAGAAAAGACACTTTATCGTCATCATCATCAATAAGACTCATTCGCCTTCAAACACACCACGAATCTGTGCTGAAATCTTGTATGAAAAAAGTGCTTAAAAAATAAAGAAAAGTGTAACTGACTGATAAGAAAACAGTTCGTATAAAATCCTCCACGCCGTCCCGGCCGCCTACGACAGCGTGCAGGTGGAGGAGGACTTGGGCGGCTGCTCCAGGATGGACTCACGCCGCAGGTCGTTGGGTAAACCTCCGTCGGCTCCCCAGACTGTGAGCTCCCCGTAGATCCCCATCTCGATCATCTCCTCCTGCCAGGGGATGGAGATGTTCCCCGAGGCGAACTCGTCAAAAAACTCATTGTCTTCATTTTCCACCTGCACGCCCTTAACTGTGGAGAAGGCCCCGACGTCGTCAATGTTCTTGGCGTAAACTGTCTTGGAGTCTGGCACGAAAGGCGGTGGAAGAATCCCTGAGGAGAGACGACACGGGAAAGATGGAGACGTCAAGCGGCGCGTTCTCACTTTACAAGTCATTTGTTTGTTTGTGTCACGACGAGACACACGAGGGTGGTCAAGAGTCCCAGTGTGAGCCGCCAGGATGCTCCAGACAGCTTCTGACTCTCGATGTTGCATGTTTTGCTTGATTAGAAAACAACTATGACAGGAGTTTGAGAAATATTTGGCTCATTAGCTCGACACTAGCTGAGGCACTGGCAGAGCGCTGCTACTGAGCCAGCAGGCTTCAGCAAAGGGCCTTCATCAAGATGGCTTACAGAATAAATGTGTTACAGCACAACAAAGATGGCTGGATTGTTATCAATTATCAACGGAGAGTTAGACACATATACGGACCACCTGCAAAAACACAAAGAACCAAGAACAAGTTAAAGAAATAAAAATTGTTCAACAAATCATATGTATTTCTTTTTTTTCTTTTTTTTACTCAAATCTAAACTTAAATCTTAATTATTGGTTTGTATGATTTCTTATGTTATGTTCTTGTGTTATGTTGAAAGTTGATCTTCCTGTGTGGTGTTTCACTTCCTCTCTCCTTCCTCTCTCTCGTCCGTTTTCTTGTCCTTTTTCTGTTTCCACCTGTGTCATATTAGAGCATCAACAACTATTTGTTGCATAGTCTGTTCTGTTGCTGTGTTTCTTATCTGTTCTTTGGCCCTGACTCCCCGTTACATTTTACCTTTGTCTGTGACCTGTGCCCTTGTGTTATGTAGGTTTGTACCTCTGAGTTTTGGTTCTTGCTCTTGAATAACTCTTGTTTTGTTGCCTTTCTTTTCTTGTTCATATTTTGGATTTTTTGTTTTACTTTGGACGGTCAGCTCTGACTGAAGCTCGCTTTTAGTTTCTTAGCCTGTCTGCCTCAGTGTTCTACGTATGGATTTGATTTTTGACAGAAATGTCAACATTCCCTTTTATCACCCCTGTGTAAATGTGATCAATCTGACTGATAGTGTGTTCTGGCAACATCACAACTGAATGTTGCTAATCCTGATTGGTGCACAGAATCATGTGACATCACCTTTTTCAAATTAAAACCAGTGAGAAAAATAAAAACAAAACAAAAGAAAAAGCCCAGCCAGTTCAAACTTTGTCAGAAAAGGAAGCAACTGATTTAGAACATATGTTTTCAGAGCAAGTGAGACTTGAGTAAATATTTTTTTTAAAAATGCTTATGGAGTGCATAAAACTTTCTTCTATTAAACTACAAAATCTCTTTAAGACAAACAAATCCTCATTTATCCCCCTTGGATGAACGCTGGTTCAATAAAATAAAGGTTATTCCAGTCCATTGGCAGACTTTCAAAAACAAACTTAGTGAGCAGAATTCAACTACTGTTAAAAAAAAACAAAAAACCCTGTTAGAACAGCTGAAAAAGGAATACATATATGGGCATTAGTGCAATAATGATGCAAACACATCAAACTGTCACTCCATGTTAGTTTCTGCCCGACACACACCTGCGTTCAGCTTCCTCCAGTTGACCTCGCTGAAGAAGGGGTGTTCCCTGAGCTCGTCGCACGATCCGTTCCTGAAGCCGAGCCTTTTGTCGACCTCTTTGATGAGCAGACCCTCGCAGATGGACCGGGCCTTCTCACTGAACTTCTCTGGATACGACACGGGTTCATTCAGGATCCGCTTCTTCACCACCTTGTTCTCCACCTGGAAACGACACATAGAACAGTAGAGATGAATTTGAACCTCTCATTTAAAAAACCTGCACACTGGTCCAAACCAGTTTAAAGTCTGTAGATAACTCATTCAGACATTCACCTGCACAGCTATTAGTTATTATGTATCTGCCGTACGCTCTGGTTAATGTACATGAACTGCTGTCTGGATACTGTGTGCTGCACATCACTACTGTAAATCACCTGTAGTGTATGTAAGTAAGTATCTATAGTACAGTATGTTGATGTAAATACATGGCATACTACAAGTACGCAATAAATTAAGTGCTTGGGTCAAAGGTATTGAATCTGGTACAAATTTGAAGTATTTTGAGCTAGAAAATTGATGTGTTTTGATTTTATGCTACTTTTGACTTCTTCACTAAATAGTATATTTTCTGAATTAACTTGGCACATACAGTTAAGTTACTTTGCAAATTAAGATTTTACAAATATAACATTCGGTTTGTAAAATACAACTATCCAACTGTATACAAAGCAGAACACTTTCACTTTTGATACTTTAAGTAAGATTTACTGATGGTACTTTTGCACTTTACGGGTACGTGGGACTTCTACCGGAAAGCATTTTTAGAGCGTAGTATAACTACTCTTGCTCGAGCAGAAACATGATATGAGCTCTTGTTCACCACTGGTTAGTTGAGCGGTCAGGGTTTCTTATTTAACAGCAGTGTCAGCATCAGGCCACAGGATGGCAAAGTTGAGCCGTCAAATTTTAAAAAGTTGCCACTGTCTGTCACAGGATGAGTTAAAGAGGGTTAAAATGTCACATCAGCGGCATCAGAGGCGCTGACAATGGAGCCGCGCAAACAAGAGAAAACATCTCCCAAGTACATGATTGAAGAGCAGGAAAAAGGTCACATGCAGCGTGTTTACCTTCTCTCCTCGGCTCCTGAAGGGTCCTTTGGCCGCCATGAATTCATACAGAGTGACCCCCAGAGTGAAATAATCCACAGAGTAGTCGTACTCCTCTCCTTTCAGCAGCTCCGGAGCCATGAAACCTGAAGGTCATGACGTTTCAGTTAGAGAGTGGCCATTTGGACGAGACAAAATGATCTATTTCTAATTCAAACTGCTGAAAATATCTAAAAAAGAACCTTAAGTGATTAAATCTGTACAAATGTTTTAATCTTAAAACAAATATCCAGAGGAGAAACAGTCAAGTTATCGGATTTCACTCCACCAGCAGTGGAGCAGCAGCTCCCAGTGCAGCTGCTGCTTCTGAAACACACATTTACTGAAGCACTGCAGCTGTTGCCTGACTAATTCTGTGCAACTTTATACTGAGACTGACAGACTTGTTTTCTTTTATACTTGCCCCAACCCTAACCCTAACCCTAGAAACATATGGTAATGGTAAATTAAACATATGGTAAATCCGCAGATAGAGTTTGTACATGTTAAACAAATTGTAAACCAAAAACCTAAATATTTAAGGATTTAAGGAACAGGAGTCGCTCAAGTACGACCTCACGCAACAAGCCACCAACCAAACTTACAATATTTCCATACATAAATTCTGTCTCCCTCCATCGTGGTCCGACTGTTGTGTCACACATATTTAACACGGCCAGGTGTGTCAGATCGGTGAAGGATGCTAAATCTCCGTGATTTCAAAATACTTTGATTCTTTGTCAGATTCAAAAACCTTTAGCGCTTCGGCATAAGAAGACTCGAAACATGTGTGATACGTGTTTATCATCAAACGCCCCAAATATGACAGATGACCTCGCTGTCCTCGATGGCAGCTGTGGCCCTGCTGGCTACATCAGTAAAATGCCAGTAACATGTTATTGTATCAATAATTGAACACTCGGGAGGCATTCTGCCTAATGAGTGACAAAGTGTGAGTATAATTATGAGATACTTAGTTACTGACTTACAAACGTAGCAGATTAAGTTCAGAAAATACTGAAGTTCCCATCTTTTAAACCTTCAACATCAAATTAATGCACATTACATAATTATTATCCAATTGATAGTATACATTATGAAAGGGCCACTGTCTGTGTGTAATGATTTATTTTACTTTTGGTAGTTAATAAAGGTTATAATTAATAATATAGAATATAGAGTATTTTTACACTACAGAATACTTCTTCCCCCACTGGTTTCTGTCCTGTCATTCTGGTAACACTGGTTGGAGAGGTAAAGGCAGCTGCACAGTCTGTATACAATGTAGCTGGTGGTATTACATGAGGCAAAGTAAATAAATATGAAGTACAGTGAGAGAGATGAATATTGTACAGCAGTGGGTTTTGTTCACAGATCCTGCTGTAGCTGGACTGTACCTGGAGTCCCAGCGTAGCCCTTGATTTTGAACTGATCATCAGCCAGCTCCACAGCCAGACCAAGGTCAGAGATACGGACGTTACCTGTGAGAGCAAACACAGTAAAGTCAAGAGCCGTGCACGTCACAGATATGAATGTTGACCTGCACACTGCGTCTGTCACTCGTTAACCTGCAGCAGCACGATAACTGAAAGACGTCCTTGTGCTAGAAGTGAGACGCAGTGTGCACTGTCGGTGTCGGCTGTTAGGTGTTTGTGCAGCACGTGTGTGTGTGTGAGTGTGAATGGGACATACTTTTAAAGTCAAGGTGAGGGGCTATAATTTCAATAAAGTTAAAGCACAAACTTGCATGTTTTAGTGTTTAGAATTAGATGGGAATTTGTTTAAAGGTATAGTTTGACATTTGAGGAATACGCTCTTATGCGTTTCATACCGACTGTTAGATGAGAAGAATGACAACACTAATTTCTGTACGGTACGTCAAAAACGAAGCTGGAGCAGGGAGATGGTAAGCTAACATACGTTAGTTTAAAGACTGGTGGAACTCAGCTCAGTACTCCATGAAGCCACTCAGTAAACCCACAATTTGTCATTTTTACACCTTTTTTTAGTACACATTAATTCATACCAGATTACAATGTTAATCAGTGAGGTTTTGAGTTGCCATAAGGAGATTTTGTTACCTGCGGACGGAGCCAACAAGCTAACGTTAGCCGTTTCTCCCGCCTGAAGTGTTTATGCTAACGGTAAGTTTAGCTAGCCTTCCCCTGGCTCAGACATGTTCAACAGACAGACATGAGAATGACATCGATCTAACCCAGACCTTCTTGGCAAGAAAGTGAAAAAGCACATTTCCTAAAATGTCAGACTGTTGTTGAACTAAATGGCCAACGTGTAATTTTAATTTCTTCCTATAGGGGTATTAATCACAAAACAACAAAACAAAAGACATTAGCTTTCTGAGGTTATGGGAGTTGCTGTCTTCAGTGTTAAACACCGTTAATCAATCATAATCACTGCTAATGAAAGTTGAACTTTTATTCACGTTATCTTTAGTTACGTTCACTGACTTCCTTCCTCAGTCTCTGACAAAGGTTCTCATCTGTTTTGTAGTCACATGAGTTACAAACAGGACAACAACCGCGAGAAAACACAAGTCTCAAAACAATAACTCCAGGCTTTGCTTCAAACACGAGATGACTGCATCTTTCTCTGTCTGACCTTGATTATCCAGCAGCACGTTCTCCGGTTTGAGGTCTCTGTAGATGATCCTCTTCTGGTGGAGGTGCTCCATGCCCTGGATGATCTGAGCAGCGTAGTAACAGGCCCGCGGCTCGTCGAACCCCGGGTTGTTCTCATCCACGTTATAAATGTGATACCTGGTGGTGGGTCAAGACATTCAGGCAAAACAATTAAGACAAAGAGGATGGGAACAGAGGATGTAGGGTCAAAGGGAGAGACTGAAATATGGAGATGTTGTGGTCAGCATGTCGGTGATTGGCAATGAATGAGATCTAACCTCAGGTCTCCTCCGTTCATGATGGTCATGACCAGACACAGCTCTGTTTTCGACTGGAAGGCGTACGCCAAAGACACGATGAACCTGCTGTGGACTCGAGCCAGGATCCTCTTCTCCACCATCGCCCCCTACAGACCAGGGAGGGGCAGCAGGTGAGGACAACATTATAGTTACTATGGAAAGCTTGGATAACATTGGAGATGTTGTGTATTGTATGTTGAGGCTTTGTAGATTTGTAACATCACGCTAATGACGTGAATGTATTATTTAGACCTGTTAAATTGACCAAGGTCAATTTGGACTATTTCTATTAAGAATTTTTGATCAGTGGAAGTTTTATAATCGTAAAACTTTCCCAAAGCCAAGAAAAGTGAACTGCTGGGAACTCATCGTCAGGGCCAGCAGGAGAAACACTGTTGGCCACATGACCACAAAATAAATCTTCTGGGTCTGCTATTTAGTTTTATGGTTCAGGACCAATAATTCTCTGGTTGTGCTTCACCTGGGCTGCCATTATTAAAATAGCCTGGAAGTCATCTCGTACAAAGATGGCAGCTCAGCTGCAAAATGGCCCAGGTTCTCAAAGAGAGGTCGGATTTCATTTTTTTGCTAATGAAGGCCATTTTCAGGCTTTTGCATTAAAACAAGTGTAGCGTACAAGGTATTCCGTGGCTTCAGCTCTCTGAGGGCGTCATGATGGTTGAACTTCAACCTTGTTGCCACTGCGCTGAAGACACATATATGTCAGTCACACGCTCTGCCAACTGAGGCCCCCCATCAATCGGGAGAAAGAGTGTGTCAAATCTATTCCCATGTGAGATATAAACACAGCATCTAAACAAAGCTTGTTTCTCCAGTAGCCAACAGTTAAACCTATACAGAGCTGATAAACTCTACTATTACTATCCCATACAGTATCAAGTCTGATTATCTGAATCACACAAAGAGCATATCTTAAACCTTTTTGTTCAATCTGTCAGCATGCAATAAATGAATGAAATTCAGTGTAATTTTGGCAATATTTCGAAAGGCACAGATAGTGAAGTTATACTCATGTTATTGTTTTTGTTTTGGGTGCCAAGGAGAAGATTAAGAAATCCACTCCAGAGCCGCTCCATTTATAAACAGGGCGGGATTGGCGCTTTGTAAGGAGATCAAAATGTTCTAATGCTGAGGGCACTAATCATATAAGCCCAAAGGTGCCCAACGGCGTCTGCAAGACTCCATCTAGTTACCGACTGTTGTTTATGGGAGAGGATTACGTAGATACAAACTAGACCACGACTCGTGTTTCCAAACTCCAACCGCTGCTCGCTTGTTGCGTCCACAGAATTCTCCCTCTCAGATAAGAAAGGACGATATGACTGGACCCCTTACCTCGTAGCCTTTCCTCTTCTTCAGCCTCTTCTTGTTGAGCTTTTTGCACGCGTACAGTTTCCCCGTGGCCTTCATCTGACAGGCCGACACTTCCCCGAAACCCCCTTTCCCCAACACGCGGAAATCTAGAAACCAGTCCTCTCCCATGGGCTGCATCTCCAGCCACTTCCACTGCAGAAACCTTTTCAGGTACATACTCTCCAGGAAGAAAGTGTAGGGCACCTCCTTGAGAAAGTTCATCACGCTGTCCATGGTCTCGTTAAAAAGATCGTCCCCGGGCTCTTGGTGTTTCTCTTTGACCTTTGTGATGCCGTTTTCCGGGAGGAAGGGGCAGAAGTACTTGGCGCCCGGCTCCATGTACCGGGACAAGATCTTGCCCGCTTTCTTGACTCGATCTTCATCCTCAGCCATGTTGTACTCCTCGATGTCCTTCCACAGGCGGCAGGGGCCTTTGTACTCATTGTTGGAGTCGAGGAACTCCTGGAAGAGACGTTTGCCGATGGGCTGCTCCACGCAGACCGTCTGGAAGCCCAGGTCCAAGGTCTCCCGCAGGCCTTCGCACACTGTGATGTGAGGCAGCTTGAGGCGACAGTGGTACTTCTTGTCTCGGTTGGATGCAGGGTTGGCAGTGCCGTCGAGGCTCCCGCGGGCCGAGATGTAGGCAGAGTTGGCCACCACTGTCGTCAGGCCACCAATATCCATGGCGACAGTCAAAGAGTGAGGAGGAGGGAGGGAGAAATGTGTGAGCTTTAGTACGAGTTACAAAGAGAAGGTGAATCTCGAGAACAGACAGCGGGGACGAACAGCAGGAAGAGGCAGACGATTTATATCTAGTCCCCAGAGAAGAACGGGATGTGGTGTGAATGTCTTCTTCCTCCAGTTCTTCAGAAGCAGAGGTGACCGTACACCTGTCCGTCTGCTCGCTGCAGACAGCCACACACACTCCCTCCTCTTCCCCTCACACACATGAAGGCACACATGCAGATCTACCTGACTCATCACCTTCCTCCAAAAGGGATTTATCCGCACCGTGAGGCTTTATCCCGCGCTAACCCCTGTCCACGCTGCAGAAGAGGAGAGAGGGGCACGGACAACAAAAAGCCTCAGAAAACATGAGAAAGAGGAGAGAGACGGATAATGGAGATTAGGCGTAGAGAGGGGAAGGAGGGATACACGTGGTTGGATATGTGGTGGGCTGGTAATGGCAGGAATGCAGAGAGGAGAGAGAGTGCGGCAAAACAGCCTGTGTCACTGAGCGAATTGAGAGTAATACACACACACAAGCATTCCCGGCTCAACGCCATGCTTTGGGTCATGTTTTGCTTAGTTTAAAAGTGATCTCTTTCAACAATCCTCAACCAGAAAGATAAGTGTATTCTGTCACAAAACAAACGCCAACCAGTACACCTGCATTCATGGTCTGCCACATATCAGGTACCCACAGAAGTCGGGGGTTCAGTGCAGGCCAACCTTCATTTCCCAAGCCAAGGCCCTACAGACTGAGCTACTGTTGTTCCCAGATGGTGCCTGATGGGAATTAATCACTCTGAATTGAATATATTCTGTTTTTCGACGACCGATTTCTAGAGTTCACCCTTGGTTGTGAATTTTTTTTTTTTCACAGGTTCAAGGTTTTTTGTTCAAGCACCACATTGGCTCTCTGGCAGGTAATCACAGTAAATCACGTCCAGTCTTTCAGCTTGATTGTTGTCATTAGCAACCAACCGGCCTGATTGTTCAAGGTGATCCTGAGGTTCCTCCAAGGAGCGAAAGGACGTCATCTCCTACCCGTTTCTTACGTTGGCCCACCTCAGCTTCCCCACCTTCCGGCTTGCCCACCTTATCTTGGCCTTATAAATAGTGAATATGAGATAACGCATACATCACACTCTGGAGCGACGTCCAGGGAGTGACTTTTAGCTTTTATTGTGACAGAGAATGCAAACAGGGGACGAGACATTAGCACAAACCAGAAAGCGCCTCTAAATCTTCGGGGAGGGACAGGAGAGAGGATAAAACACGTATTACAGTTTGTGCTTTGAGTGAGGGAGAAGAAGAGAAGTTCAAGAAAGAGAAGGTCTGCTGTGGATCCTGGTCAGCACAGAGCGTCACCATGGCAGCCTTGAAGGAGAAGAGGACCTGCGGGCAGCGATGTGAAGACTTTGGTCGTTTTGTCTGGAACTCAGACCAAGGGACTTTAATGGGGAGGACGCCAGAGAAATGGGGTAGGAATGAAAAAAAAATGCAAAAAATAAAAGATTTACCCGAAAATTATTTGTCATTTATTGGTAACACTGTAGTTACAGCACTGCTAATGAAATAACCTGATGAAGGTCGTTCATTTACTGAGAATGAGAAAAAACTTTTGTTAAATGACCACTTTACAGACAAGAAGCCTTTTAGATCAACTCAATGTCCACAAAATCAAATACCGTGAACTTTGCCAGTCTGGTTTATATTATTTAGTCCATTTAAAACAACTGATAATGACCTTTAAATGATCCAATTTTTATGTAATATTCAAACAAAAGACGTCTCAAAGAGGCGCAATGGACGAGTCAAGGATCACAACCAGCTTAATTATTCAAATCAGTGGCTAGTGCTCAGTGTTTTGAACTGTTTTACACACTGGTAGTTTAGTCTATAACAGTGCTTTATGTTTTATAAGATCTTCATATATCTGAATTAGAATCTGGGCTATTGCTGTGTAGGTTTACACATACAGTACCAGGAATTTGCGTTTTTGGTGCATCATAATAACCATAGTGAGGGTACTCACAAGTAATAAAAAAGTGCATCCCCCAAAGAAGAAAAATGTGTAATAAAACTAGACGTCACACACAGTAGTGCATGCCTCTGCAATGGCCCAACAGCCCCCTTTACCCACATTAAAATTGTTCTCACTAATAAGATACCAGCAGCATAAATACGCCAGATTTTTTTGTCAAGTTCTCTGCATTATTCCCCGAGAAGATGAACAAAATGTGACCAATCTGTTCAGTATCTTTCATGTCATCCAACAAACCGACACAGGGTAAAATAGAACCTCTGTGGTGGAGGTTAATATGCACAAAATTAAAAAAACAATTAGGATGAACTTTGCAAAACAGTGACAAAAGAATGTACAGATTCATCTTCTAAAGTAAAAAAAATATATATAAATAAGTGCAATGTGCAAAGATAATAATTTGAAAGTTGTGTGTTTATGTAACACATTGAGCCAGATGTGACAACTTGTGAGAAATATAAACCCTTCAATGGTACCCATAATCTATACGGTATCTACACCTGGAAATAAATGTAGTAAACCTCCTTAGTTACGACATGATACACCACAAACAACTGTGTATGTTTCTGCGTGCTTTTTTCTGCCCTTTGGTTATCACACAGTGAGGTGTGTGTTTGCAGCATGTGCACAGAGTGAGATAAGCCTGCTGTTGTGAAAAAGCTTTGGGTTTGATTTTACAATCAGATTAAGCTCATATCAACAGAGGACACCTTGACCTCTGCCAGTGTCAATGCACACTCTCCAAACTCTCCTCTGTATCACTGAAAGCTATCGAAAACAGTTTTGTACAACATCAGATGGGGCACGGAGAGGTGATGCTGCCATAAACATCACACCTCTGCCTGTGTGTATCAATAAAAACCTGTGCCGATCTCTCTCCTTCACAGTGTACATCAGTCTGTATTACGTGGCCTTCTACGTGGTGATGACGGCCCTCTTCTGTCTGGCCATCTGGACCCTCATGTACACTTTGGATCCATACGCCCCCGACTATCAAGACCGGTTACAATCGCCGGGTAACACATCAGCAACTGCGGCAAGGACAGCGACGATTTGAATTAAACCTCGGCAGCTCGTAACCCGCTCTGTGTTTGTTGTCTGCTCAGGGGTGATGGTGTGGCCGGACACTTATGGAGAGGAAGATATTGAAATCAACTACAACTCATCAGACAAGGCCAGCTGGATGAAGATGTCCAACATCCTCCATGAGTTCCTGGAGCGTGAGTATTTACATCACCATCTAATATAATATTTAACAATCTTCAAAACATGTAAAATCTTGTGCTCCGTCTCTCTCCTTCAGCTTACAGTGACTCCAAGCAGCTGGAATGTAACAACTACAACTGCACCAAGGGGAAGTACTTCATCCAGAATACCTTCTCCGCCCCTAACCACACCAAGTGGGCCTGTCCCTTCACGCAAAGCATGCTGGGAGCTTGCTCTGGACTCGAGGACCCGACCTTTGGCTACAACTGCTCCATGCCTTGTGTCGTCATTAAGATGAACAGGGTACGTTTAACGCGCAATATCTGAAATAGTGCAGCCCATAAAAACAATAAGTCGCATCACTGTAAATGATCGACATGCTGTTTTGTCTCTGCAGATCATCAGATTCTTGCCTTCTAATCAAACTGACCTTCCCCCATACGTCAACTGCACTGTGTTGGTGAGCATTAGCCGATTTTAACAGCATGTACTGAAGGTCCAGTGTGCCGGATTTGGGGAGATTGAAGGGCAGAAATTATGTTTTTCATCAGTGTATAATCACCTGAAACCAAGAACCACTGTGTTTTTTTTGACTCTGGAGCCTACATTTCCCACAATGCAACTCTTTTTATTAGGCCCTCCTTGCCTGTTAAACATCCATGTCTTTCAAACTCAGCAACACCAGCATGTAAAACAGACAAAAGTACTATTTTCTCATGTTTAACAATGCTCCTCCAGGCTAACATGAGACATTACAACTAGGGGTGGGTATTGGCAAGAACCTCACGATACGTATCACGATACTTTGGTCACGATACGATACGTATCACAATATCACGATATCACGATATCACGATATTGCGATATAAATAAAGATGAAAACACAAGTACCTGTATATGTACATCAGTTGATATTGATCAGAGGACATATTGAGTCAAAACGATTTCATTCAAAACAGCCTCTCCATTTTATTAATTCCCATGAAATTTCTGGGCAGTAATATTCTCTTTGTCCAGCTCATTGTTCTTGCCATCTCGCTTAACTTTGAAGCCAAAGTGCTTCCAAACGTCAACTTTAAATTGCTGAGGCGTTGTTAACTTGCCATCCATTTTGCAAAGACCTCAGCCACTCTCTCTACTACAGAAATACACCCGCCGCACAGCAGAGTCGCTCTTCGGCGATATATCGATATTTAGAGTTGAAAAATCGATATTGTATTGGGCAGCAAAGTATCGCGATATATTGCTGTATCGATATTTTTGCCCACCCCTAATTAAAACTGTTTTCTCCGGTGTGAAACTTTCTCCGGAGTAAAATGGTGAAATGCCTTTAAATATGATATAAATCTGTGTCTGTGTATGTGTGTGTCCAGAGCGGACAAGCCAGTGTGGACAAAATCGAGTATTTCCCTAACAACGGAGTGATGGATCTGTCTTACTTCCCTTACTACGGGAAACTGGCACAGGTGAGCAAGAAAATCACACAAGCACTGAAAAATAACATGAGCACTAAAAAGTGCTCTGGAGAAGGTGAGGCTGCATCACAAATAAGTACATTTTCAACTGTTGTCATGGGGTGCACAGCTCTAAATACACTTTTTTTAAAATTTGAATATACATTAATGTGCTCTGCTCCTCAGAGTGAGGTGATAAAGATCAATAACTATGTGGTGTCTTTATGGTAAATGCGTATTAGCAACCAGCAGGAGATTTGCTCAGTTCAGCACAAAGACTGTAGTAAAGTGGAAAGTAACTTGCCTGCCTGTCTGAAGGAAACAGAATCTGCACATCCAACCTTATCGCCAAAATGAATGTTGACAATGTACATTTTCTGCAAAACACGGATATGTTGAAACTTTACATTTGTTTATGTTGCAAATTCAAGTTTCTTTAGGTTAGATTTTCTATTTCTATGTTGCGACAACACTGTGCTTATGCTCTGATTATATGTAGGCACAAAAACAATTTGGTTACAGGTGGCAAAAGTTCGTGTTCTGCCTTAGAATACCTGTTTTTGTGGCCACAAACACTGCAATTGTCCAGAAGTCTCTTTAAAGAAACCAGGTTTTGTCACAAGAGACGTCCTCAAAACTATCCAGTGGTGTCAACCTTTCAAACATTGTAAACTTTTTGCATTGAGTAAACCAAAAATAAAAGGTGCTACTAGAAGGATTTTGTTGCCTAAGGGCAGAGTCAGCCTAGCTAGTCTCCCCCTGACATCCTTTTTGCTAAGCTAAGCTAATCGCCTGCTAGCTGTTGCGACACATAAAAAAACTCTCCTCATCTAACTCTCAGCTTAAAAGCATATGTGTTTACTTCCCAAAAGACAAACTATTCCTTCAAGTTTATTAACAAACATCAAGTAACCAGCAGTCTACATTGACTTCTTTCTCCTTTTTTTCCAGCCTACCTACGTCAACCCGCTGGTGGCTGTTCGGTTCAGCCTGGTCGGAGAAATGTCCGCCAAGATCCAGTGCAGAGTGGTCTCCGACAAGATCAGCTACCAAAACTTCCACGACCCCTACGAGGGGAAAGTCATCTTCTACCTCAAAGCAGTGAAATGAGAAAGAGAACAGGAAGGAGGTCCTCCTGCATCACAACTCACCTTTTAGGATCATGTGCAGATCAATAATGATGATTATCGAACAGCCTTTAAACAACTCGTATTCAACTTAACCCAACAGTAAAGGCCCAGTTGTGAATCTATATAACCTAATCTATTCATGTATTTATTGTTATGAAGGCTGATCCATGCTAACAAACTTTACATTTGTCTGTCTCCTCCCTTCATACGAGTATCATTTTGTGAATGTCGGAGGGAACACACAAGATTTTTGAGGTGGATTTGGGATTAAAGACACGCTGAAGAACATGTTGTTATAATGTGACGACAAACTATTTCTAAATAAAATCTTGTTCCAAATTTGTTTTTGGTCTCACGAGTATTTGATGAGCTCAAGATTTATATAATTAAAATGAACAGAACCAAAAGTATTCTATCATAAAGCTGTTTTTAAAGCATTTCTAAAAATCTATTCATGTACAGTCTGTTGTATTTGTCATGGGCAGCCCGTGCTAATAGGATGATAATGACGATGAGGGTTCTCACTGATCTGCTGACTGCAGAGTTTGGGTGTTAACAGCTTACGCGGTGCAGGTGTGCTCGCACGTGCCCACACACAGACACGTGTCAGGCAGACGTTTTCCTTGAAAAAGATTGTTCTGCTTGTGTGACAACACGGGTTGATCACATGATGTGATATGTCCATTGGTCAGGTTCTTTGTTTTTGGTTTCAGTGCTGAAAGTATGAAAGGATCAATGCAAACACAATGCTGCCATCATCAGAGAGTGCATGTACAGTGTAGAGAAATGGCCCCAATATAAACAGGACTCCAAAAAAGTTGGGATGCTGCATGACATATAAATAAAACAAAATGTGATCGTTTGTTAACCCTTTTTGATGTAAACATGGTGACAACAATATAAAGACAGTATATAATACGTAATATGTACTTCTTAAACTTCATTGATTTTTTAAAATATATATATTCTGATATTCATATTCTGGATTACAGGACTCATACTGTAACCTGTAAAATAAAACACCATAGATTTGATTCAAAGCGTCGCTCTCTTTTGTATTTCTTTGTGTTAACAGTGACTGAAGTTGATTTTTATAATGCAACAGAGCTGAACCACAGTTTTAATGACAAATGATCAATATTTTTTATAACATAGCTCTTTTTTTTAATAAATAAAAAGAATGACAACTTAAAAATACACAAACATTTGGATGGAAACAGCATTTCTTTGTGCCTGGAAGCGTCAGTCATGGCCACCGACAACAAGTATGTAAACACAATCCACTACACAAAGTGAAGAAACATACCCCTCTGTGTTAATGCACTGCAGGAAAATATGAAAAGATTACACGTAAAACAAAATATAACATGAACATTGCTACACACATACAGTTACATTGCACAATATGGAGGATAAGACGAGGACATGTACAGTGTGAGATGTCACAGAGCTTCTCTCTCTCTCACAGTGAGATCACACTCCTCAAAGTCTGGTTTTAGTGCAGAGCAGTGTTTAGCAGGCACACGGTCAGTTTGACATTCAATGGAAACTAATGCAGGATTTCTTTTTAAATCGGACATCAGTAGATACATTCTGATGACCGTTTTCTGTGTGAGCTGCTAATATTTCATTATCTTCATTTCTTACTTTTCACTATTGAGTGCTATACTGGGGATTACATACAGCTGAATGGAGAAAGTGGATAAACAAAAACAGTTTGTTTTGGAGTCTTTTTGGGAGTTATTGTGGTTTTTAGGCAACTCTAAAACTGTCATCACAGACAAATTCACAGTAGTACAATGATGAAAATAAATT
>CAEMYA010000013.1:4135223-4177297 GCA_903131615.1 Diplodus sargus
GAGAGAAATTATCTGTTGTTCCACATAAAGTAGGAGAAAGTACTTGTGCTTCTCTACTGAACTGTCACACAGCTCTGCCTCCCATTTTGATTAAGGATTATTGATTCTTGCTAAAAGAGTGAAGAGGTTACGTTTTGATAGATATCAGCTGAGACGATTTTAGGTTGTGCTGTACAGTATCAGTAGCTGTGTGTGTAAACACTGTGGAGATGATATACGTGGAGCAGATGACCTTATAACAGTCTGAAGGAGGCATTTCTGAAGACGTCAAAGTGTAGCTGATGATGACCATGAAGCAGTAGATTAAGAATGTTAACTCAGGAAGAAGAAGAAGAAGAAGTAGAAGAGGAGGAGGAGGAAGGTTTGGTCCAGACGGCAGTGTCATGTCATTGTGTGCGTTACGATGACAGCCTTTCTGAGTGTCTGCATAAGACTTAACCTCTGCTTCCGTCAGCTTTTTAGAGTCACGCCGGTAACCTTTCAGCCCTGAAGGCGCTCTGGTCATGTGATTGTTTTGCGTTCGGTCCGGGGGACCCATTTGTGTGTGGTGACTCTCCAGAGCACGGGCGCCAGCAGCAAACTGAGGGTGGTGACGCTGAGAACCAGCAGGTACACCTGCACAGAGAGCGATACTGGTGTTATTCGAGGACATCTCGTTGCTCACTCATTTTCCCAAATGTACAGTCAGCATGAACATTTTGGCACTACGGCTGAAGATCTTTATTGTAGAGTTAAAACTAGTCAAGTGACATAAAATGCAAGGCAAATGATTATGATAAGCAATTTATCGTGACAGTGGATTAATCCAGCAAAACTGGCAAATATTCTCAAGGTTGAGCGTCTCAAATGTGATGATTTGTTGCTTTTCTGTGTTTTATATAATTTTGAATATAACATATATTGAAGTCAGACAATACAAGGCTTTCGAAAATGTCATCTTGGGATCTCAGACCTCGGCATTTTATAGATCAGACAGCCAATTGATTAAGAAAATAATTGATAGATTAAATCTACAATGACAATAGTGGTTAGTTGTTGCCCTACTTTAGAGTTAGAGTTATTTTATTTTATTTCAGTTCTTTTAACACAAGGCAGCGAATTAAAAAGCAGCGATAAGTAAAACAAATGAGAAACACATTAACTGACCTGGAATAAAATGATTAATTCTGGGACACCTACGACTGTTTCAAGAATAAAACAACTGTCAATATTTATATATCTAGTCATCACTGACCTCTCTGGAGATGATGCTTGCACGACGTGCGCGGCTGCTCAAGACAAAGGAGAATTCGCTGACTTGGGCCAGACCGGCTGACACGATCCACCGGATGTGTCGAGAGCCCGGCGGCAAGATCGCAGACAACACGAGTACGGCCATCACGAACTGGGAGACATTGAGGAGCGAAGTGGAGAGAGCGGGGAGTGAGAGTCTGAAAGGTGAACAGGAGGGTGAAGAAAGAGTAGAAAGACAGAAAAAAGTCTTTACCTTCATGATGACGAGAGTGAGCGTCAGCACCAGCAGAATGGTGAGCTCATACAGCACGAACGTTGGGAACACGTGGAGACCTGCAGCGTCACAACAACACACACACGTGATGAGTTCAGTCTCAATGTACAGAAGCCGAGAACTGTCATAAAATTGTCACGTTGGATCTGACCTATAGAGGCGAAGAAGATGATGGCGAGGAAATCCCGGATTGGCTCGATGCATCCCATGACCTCCGTCGTGACCATGTGACCCTGAGTGGACAGCAAAGCTCCAGCCAGGAAACATCCCAGCTCCATGGAAACATCCAGAAAGTCTGTCACCTACAGCGTCAGTCAGCGAGAGAAGCAATCAGCACAAAACAGCTTCTTCACAGCACAGCTTTTGTAGAGAAATGAAAGAAGGGAAAACAGAGAGGAATAAATGATTAAAAGCAGAGTTTTACTGTCAGCATGAAAAAGACGAAAGCTGCCATCCCCAGCACCAGGATCTCCTTGTTGCCTTTGCTCTCAGCGTGCAGTTTCTTGTAATAGGGCCCGATTAGGAATGATTTGAGCAACAAACACAGCAGCAGCACAGCAGCCAGAGAGACCAGGACCTGGGCCAGGAGGTACAATACACGGAGACTTCCCAACAGGAAGCTGTGTTTCACAAAAGAAAAACAGATTTAGATATGCTGTTTGTCTGTGTACAAATATAAGCATGCAAAGAACAAAGAGGTTCCTTCTAAGTGCTATAACATAGGCAACTGGACTTGTTCCAGTTTCTTGACGATGTTTCATCTCTCTTCGGTGAACCATCTTGAAGAAACTGAACAACTCCAGTTACCTACGTTATAGCACTTAAAAGTACCATTACCTGGATGACTGAGAACCGTCATCAACAACAAAGAGGCTCACTGACCTGCCCAAGTCTCCTCGCTGGGCCTGGATCAGAGTCGGCATGACGGCAATGAAGAGGCCGAGCTGAACATCCTGCATCACTAACATTCCGAGGAGGACGCTGCTGTAGTCCAGATCACCTGGAAGAGACTCTAGTCAGAATCCAGCTGCCTTTTCTTGGCTAATAGCACTTCTGAATACAAGCTATATAAAGGCAGCTTTCTCATTTTTTAGTGACGCTTTAAGAATATACTACACTGAATAGATGAATGAGATGTACATGTATTCCACATTGTTCCTGACACAGCTCTCAGAAGATTTGTTCCCTTGATCCGATAACAACTTGTTTCGGTGGTGACTGACTAAGTTGACACTATGACGCATATCTACGTTTATTTCTAGGCACAGACGTACCTACATACCTTCTTTCTCCCCTCTGCTCCCTCCTGCCAAAAAGCGGGACACCAGTGGAGTGCTCGACAGGGACAGACAGGTGGAAATGAAGACAGTCTGTGTGGGTCGTATATGCAGGACTTGTCCCCACAACAAACCAGCCCCCACCATCAGCAGACTCAGGTAGCACGAGCCCTGGACTGATATCTTCCACACCTACACACACAGACACACACAGAGTTTGTATACAGTACACTGACATTCACCCAAATTATTAAAGAATGTAAGTATCTAAATACTTAAAGCAGCTTTATTGTTAAAAAATTTTTTTTTAAAAATCGAACAAAAGAATAAGGGATGGGGGAATATTTTGGAATAATAAGTTGGAACAGTACAGATATTTGCCAATTTTCAAGAAAAGTCATATAAAAAAAAGCTAACACAGGGACAGGCTACTTAAAAAAAATTAATATAAATCTCTTTATGAAGGTTGCTCACCTTGCGAAGCCGCTCAGGTGAGAACTCCAGTCCCACCACAAAGAGAGTGAAGAACACACCTAACTCCCCCAGAGTCTCCACCTGGACCATAGACTGCAAGACAGAGAGACCGAGGCCGAAATAAAAAACCAGCACACAAAGTAATTTTAGACTCTGCCAACAAAAAACACACGCAAACACACCTTGATGCTGTTGAGGCCAGAAGGGCCAAGTAGGACGCCGCAGATTATATATCCAAACATCGGAGGAAGACCGACCAGAGAGCAAATCCAACCACAGGGCAGGGACAACATCACCACCGACACCAAGTCCTGCACACACGATGCAAACAACATGATTAAAGATTCAAAACAAATGAATGCAGCATTTACAATTTTATTCAGCCTAGAGGGACATACTGACCTTGATGAAGTGATGGTCCGCTCTCGGCATCGTGGAGTCCCGCGGTTTGGTCAGGACGTACTGGTTGTTCTGCGAGTCAATGAGCATGCTCAGTCCCAGGTCGTCCTCCACTTCCTTTGGCCGGGACTTGTTCTTCCTCTTCCCTCCGCTCTCCTCGTCATCCTCCACTCTCAACACTGCCTCCACATTCACTCCTTTCATCTAGACAACAGCGAGCATGAAGGTAAGTCCTAGTAAGATGTTTTCATGGAAAAACAGGTGTATGCATGTGGTATGTGCTACCTGTTTGTTGTTATCAAAGGCGTGCTCCTCGATTTCCTCCTCTAGCCGGTCTGCCGCCTTCCTGACGTCTTCCAGGATCTCGTCCAGCATGGACAGGGTCTTGTTCTGGGCTAAAGCGCTCTTCACTGCTTCCTGCTGGTGCTTCTCAGCAGCCACTAGCTCCACATACTCCTGTTCCTCCTAAACGGTGACAGCAAAACCCGACAAACAGGTGCATGTTAGAAATGAATGGCATGATAGCAGGGACACGTGTGGCTGTTAACAAACCCAGGAAACTCACACTGAATACACTCATAGGACCAGCAACATACAATTATACATGATATGAGGGTTGGTAATCAGAGAGCAACTCGTGATACAATGGAATGAATCACAATGTTTGTTTACAATAACATTTGGGTGGAAAACTCTATATCACACATTAGCTTTCATACAATTTAACTTTCTTTTTTCATCATGGTTATTTCAAAGTCACTTAAAATGCACATTTGATGCTCTCCTATGTAATTAATAAAATCAATGTTGTGCTTCCAGAGCTTGTAATGGACAATGTGTACTATTCTTTACTTATAAACTAAACAACTAATCACCTAAGGGGGGAAAAATAAATGTATTCATTAATAATGAAAATGCCTGTTACATGCAGCTCTATACATGCATCAGATCATCTCTCCTGCACTGTGATGTAGTCTACATGAATGACCACTGCTCACCTTTATAGCTGCCTCCCTGAGGGCCTCCAGCCTCTGCCTGCTGCTCTCCTTCATGTTGACCACGTCCCTGTAGTCTCCCTGCAGCGCCCTCTGCAGGCTGTGCACCGCCTGGAACACCAAGTGTTCGCTTTCATTCAGCTCCTTCTGGAAAACCTCCAGTGTGTGAACCTGAACGCAGACGAGGAGACAACTTTCAGTCATAAGACTATAAAACATCTGACGTCCTCTTTCACTGAAGCTCCAGTATATGTATGGCTTTTGTCATATGTCTCGGGTCTTCATCAAAGATCAATTGGAAAGGATTAACTCTGAGAAAATCTGAAAACTTTGAGAAAAATAATTGGATTTGGGCTTATAGTGATTTAAGTGTGAAGAAGCCATTTAATCAAGCAACTGTCTGGCCATAACCTCATCAAGAGCTGAAACATTCGATTTATTAATTGAATCAAGTGACAGAAAATTCTGATAATCCACAAATAATGTCTCCAATCAAGCAAAAGTGCCAAATAATCTCCTGTCCTCAGTGGAATGGAGTGTTTTTCTTCTTTTGTCTGTTTTGTGTCTTAGTAAGTTTAATGCCTTTGGTTTTGAGCAAAAAAAACCCCAAAAAACAAAGACATTAAAAGCAGTGTTCTGGAATATCATAAAAGGCTTCAGGCTCAGACAAATGTGTCGGTCCGCTGTCTTTAGTCACAACAGCCTTTGAACAAACTATGCAGCGGACCGTAGTTTGTTCGAGGTCTGAAGCCACAAAACCAAGCTACTAACGAGACAGTGCCGTTTTAGGAACTAGCTCTTGGCTCACTGCATGTTGTTGTGTTTGTTTCTCTGTGGAAAGTCAATGCGGGGGCCCACTATGAACTACGGGAGCCCATGAGGAGCAGCGGAGGAGCAAGTTAAATAAAAAAAATGACTTCCCCCCCCCCAACCCTGTATAAAATAAATCCCTTTATGCAGGTTGCTCACCTTTTGAAGCCGGAATATCATAAAAGGCTTTGGATTAATTTATTAAATCTTAAAAATAACTGACTGGTAATTATCAATGAAAACACTTAGTGACTTGCTTAGTTGTGGCTGTGGCTCTTGCTACTGTATAGGTAAGGCTGTACATGTGTATACATACAAGCCCTGGAGAAGGTGATACAAATATATTGGCTTTTTAAACCATTTAGCCGCTACAATAAATGATTTTCTAATATTCTCTTCCTCATTTGTTGCATTTTCTTACATTCAAAGAGCCTGGATTGAATTCTGGTTTGAGCAGTTTGTGCTCTTATCTAACCAGGCCATCGGCTCTCAAGTATGAAATACGAACATGGAGGCTATCATTGTTGAACTATTGTGCCAACAGAAATGTGTCAACACACAGACAAAGACACCACACCGAAGACTTACAGACGTTGTGCCTCACACACAATGTACTTTACCATTCCATAAATATACAGCTCAACAGCAACAAACAAATCACTGCATTACGACCAAAATAAAGAGCCTCTGGTCTGTCTGCTACCTGGAAGTGCCTCTCAGGCTCCGAAAGGGCCAGGTCTCGTCCAACAGCATCACCGGCGGCTGCCAGCTTCTTGACAACCACATTCTTCTGACGGAGGAGACCCACCAGCCGCTTGCAGTTGCTGGCCACCCAGCTGTGGCCGTGTGTGGCCCCTTTGCCCCGATAAAGCTTGATGGCGTGCTGGGCCACCTGGTCCTTCTGCAGCACGACGAGTGCCCCCGCCGTGCCGAGGCACAGCAGCCAACATACAACCTGCATCCAAACCTCTACTTCTGTCTTCACCCGAGGGTGGAGCTCAATAAAGAGAGACCTGACAGACGGATGACAGCAGGAAGGATATGGTCGTTACAAAGATCAGCAGAAAAAAGAACAACATAGAGGAAATTAATATGATACATATTGTGTCTGTACTCAAATAGTAAAGCTTTAAGTCAGAAGAGTTTTAATTATTGTGATTTGTTTCTTATAATGTCAATAAATTCCATTAAAAGGACTACAACAACTGAATTTATCATTCTAACAAGTACTGCTTGTGTATCCAAAGCTTGATATAGCTATATTCCTTTGTGCCATTATAGAGCTCAGTTGTTACACAAAAAATGAATAATAACACCTATCTAAAAACACATAATAGCTCGACAGTTTTGCACTTGTGAGTTAGGGTTTAAAGTGTTTAAATATTCCCTACCTAACCAAGTCTGCAGCTAAAACAGCCCCAAAACAGCATTCAGTCCTGATTTAGACATATTTGCCACAAGCTCCAGTGTTTTATATTTGTTTGCAGCATTTTTTTCTTGTATTATCAATGATGAATGTGGTGCTGAGAGGCATTGATAGGGCAGTAAAAGTAGGAAAATCAAAAAGATTGACAAACACATTGTTTGTTTTGGTTTTCTCATGGGATTTTTTTAGAGCAACACATTAATAGACATAATAGATTTGCCAGAGATGCTCTTTAAACCAAAGATAATGAGAGTAATAACCCTAAAATTTGATATAGATAATCCTTCTTATGTGAGTTACACTGTGCTTTTATGCGCTCTGTGCTTCTTACTTAAGTCATCTCAAGAGACGCTTTAATCTTTGGCTGAAAGCTTCAGCAACAGCTGTGTGTACACACCTGTGGCCTGTTCTACTGGATGCTTTAAGTAGCTAATAGCACCTTGTCATGCTGTGTTAAGTGCTCTTGGCTTGACTGAGCACGTCACAAATACAGAATAAATTCCAGTAGCGCTATTTTGTCTACACCTAATGTGTTGTGGCATTTCCCCCATGCTTAGAATACAAACTGTGCCACATTTAGTGTCTAATATGTTTCTACAGCAGTGCAATGACTGAATGGATTCAACTCATATCACAGCTGGACCACACCTTTGTGAGCATGAGGCGAGCTGACGGATGTTGACTTTCCAAAGTGCTCCTGTGCTCTGCTCCCTATGTCCTGACTGCAGCCGCTCCGCTACTGTTGCTAGAAATCAAAAACACAACAGCATCCATGAACTGTTGGGTGGATTAATCCATATTATAATAAACAGTTTGGAATGCGTAGTATCTGCACACATCTGATTGAGCATTTTGTGGGAGATAAATGTGCAAGCAATGTCTGTAATGGTGGCGAAAGGCTTAGGTGCTTCAGAATTAATCAGGAAACCAATTTAGGAAGACTGCGTCAGCGAGTTTGACACCTTTTTCAACTGATTCGTGTGAGGATATTCATTATTACATCGATTTACGATATCTCAGTTATGAAACTACACCACGATCAACTTATTGTGTTTTCTATCGCAATCCACGATACAATCTTATATCATCCTTTCTCTACTCAGTGTCCCGCCTACAACATTATGTGCTGGGTTAGACGTCAAAAGTAATAGCCAGTCAACTCAGAATCATTTAAATCTGCAAAGTAACTAGTAAATAGAAGTAGCAAATAAATGTAGGGGAATTAAAGTATAAAATAGTAGAGAATTACTTAAAGGTGTACTATGTAGTGGAGGAAGACATTTTAATTAAAAAAAATAGGTGTTTATATTTGGCGGACCCTGCCACCTTTCTGGCTTCAAGCTGTGTTCTGAAGATATTCTTTTCCTCTGACAAAAGCTTCTTTATTCAATTATTGAAAAAAGATACATATGCATTTCTGCGTTGATATTCTAAATATTCAAATTTTTAGTTGGAACATCTTCTCCAAAACTACATGGTTCCCTTTTGAGTAGAGTACCTGAGCAAATTGTAGTGACTGCTCTAAATTTTTATACTATTACTGCATACCCATTCCAAATATCTGTTTTCTGTCTACTTCATTACTAATAATTGATGTTGGTAACAACCCTGACAGAAACATCTTCATGGATACCTAAACCTCAGCTGTTAAAGTAATAGAATGTGTAAGTGGCCTATGTCAAAACTCAAGCAGTAAAATGTAATTAAGTAACATTGTAATTAAGTACAGATATTTCTTCCTTTTTTTTCAGTTTCCACCACTAACTTTTGACTGGCTCTGACTTTTGGCAACTACTATACCTGCCGGGTTACACTATACTGATGGATGCATGTACAAAAACAGCCGATTAACAAACATGTAAATGCAACTTAAGTAGGAAAACAAATGTCCTCCCTACAATGGAAGTCAAAGAAATCATGACAGCACACAGTCACACACACCCTACACATGAATGACACACCAGGAAGCACCACAGGGCGGTGTAATTATATACATGTTCAATGTCCCGAACACAGATTTCTCCACCTTTTTTACACTGAGCACATCAATGCAAACAGAAACCAAGAGAAAGGCTGCAACTACCTGCGAAATGTGAACGCTGCCCTGGCTCTCAGCTCCACTCCACGACTGAAGGAGAAGCTGAGGAAGAAGAAGGGAACAATCATGCTGTTGTACCGCACCAACACCACCGACACCCCTCCTCCTGTGCCACATAGCTGCAGTCAGCGTCGATGCAGTCAGCCAGGCAGGCGTTCATTAAATTACTTCGCGACCAACTTCATGTTTTCCTCGATCTTCAACCCTCGGTAACATTACTCGTGCTAGCAATGGGATGCTAGCCTTACTTCGCCCAGGTAGGCACGTTGTTATTAACTCACCCCCTATAAAAACTTGGACCCGTTTTAGTGTGTATAGAGTTCAACCTGTGTTTTTTTGTTCCGGAGCTGTTAGTAAAGCTAAGTTAGCCCTCAATTCCAGTGCTGTCAGACCAGCTCCAGCCAGCTGAGTACACACACTCCCATGACACAAGCTAACACAACTCTGCTAACAGTAAGCTAGCTAAGTAGCTGTCGCGTGCGTTACTAACGGAAACTTTTGTGGGAGCAGCTCCGTGAGACGTTTCTAACGGTGTCGTTTACACAAACCGCGGCTTGGGAAAACAACTGCCTGGTTTTCTGTGAATAATCGCGTCCATGTAACTTTAATCCATTTTTAGATGACTTCCGAAACATCGTTATCAGCTTTGATATGGGATTTGTAGTTTTCAGATGTGCGCTTGTTGTCACCGCAACAGTGCCAAGTGCACTTAACGCTACAGCAAATATCCAGTTTCGCCTAATTTTAATGGCTGCTCAACATTATATATTTTCGTTTATATAAACGACAACATAGTTTGATTTAAAAAGTTAGACGCTCAGTTTTATCGGCTGTCTTGGTCAAAACTTTTGTTACAAACTGTTTTATGTGACACTAGAAAGTGACCTTTCCCTCTTAATGTATGTCAGTTGACGCACTTCGAGAACAAATACGTAGTTTCAGTTTTTTTTTTTAAAAGAGAAAGCTATTGAGCTAAAGGTATTCAAAACACAGGGCCTGTGGGATTACAGTGCTCCAGAACAACATTTCCCATGATTCCGGTGGCCCCACAGTAGCGCAGTTCTCCTCCCGCATGCGCAGAAGCGATAATTGGATATCAAGTGGGCCAAAACAGCGTGTGATAAAATGGTAGGTAAGATTAAATAAGAGAAACCGGGGCGATGCTTTAGCGCCGTTAAACAAGTCGACAAACCGGTGACGGCTGTTGACGTTCAGGGGGACACGCCGATACGAGGGGTCGGGGTGTCCTCAGCCAAGTGTCGCATTGTCAGGGTGATGTGTGTCGGGAATATGAGGGAAATGGAAGGTCAGTTGTTGGTATTTTGAGATCGGACACCCGCACTTGCGGCACGTACCTTTCCCTTTTTGGTAACTCGCCTGCGCTGCTGCCCCGGGTCAGGAGAGAGCCTGCAGGATCAAACGTCCCCTCCCTGGGAGAACTGGGTCGCCTAACATTGGCCTGTCATGGTGAATTTGCTGTTTGATGATCGGGTGGGTCAGGTCTGCAGTTTCTGCAAAGACGTGCAGTCCTCCCGACGAGTGTGTAGATTAAATCAACCCGAGGAGGTATCTGTGTGGTGCATCTGGAAGTGTCGGTGTTTGTCGTCTTCTGCGATGCACTTGTACTAACATTCAGGCAGCTGCACGCCTGCAATGATTCCTACTTTTTTTTTTTAAACTGTATGCACATATAGTAGATCTTATAGACATGGCACGTTGTATTGAAGTATCTTTGGATACAGAAACTTGCTCCCAGCCCTGAAGTTTGAGTGGAAATCTAAGCAATGCATTTTAAACGAATGCATTTTATGTAACCAAGGCTGGATTACCAACCGGGCAAAGCAGGCATCTGTCCCAGGGCCCCAGACCGTCCATGGTCCTGGGATCCCAGATTATGTGTGGATCAGTTGCTGATTTGTTCAGTAATATGCACAATAAAAAAAAGTGAACTTTTTGCATAACCATAAAGCTCTGTGTTAAAATGAAACTTCAATTCATAAATATTTCACTTGATATTGCATATTCATAACACATTTGGGTGTAAACAACAAACAGACACACAGCAAACAGAGTATTTCATGGTTTCTGTACATATATGAATTATTTTATTCCCTGATATCATCATCAGTGTAGGCCCCAAAAAGCCTGTATTGGTCGGGCTCTAGTTTTCAGGGTTTTGGGGGAGTATGTGTAAGTGTGGGCTCCTAACGGGTTAGTCCAGCCCTTGGTTAACCTGTGTGCCCTGTTTGACTTCCAGCACAAGTTGAAGTCATCGCAGAAGGACAAGGTTCGGCAGTTCATGTCCTTCACACAGGCCGGGGAGAGGACAGCCGTGTACTGCCTGACGCAGAATGACTGGAAACTAGAAGTCGCGACAGACAACTACTTCCAGAATCCAGACCTCTACTACAAGGAATCCATGAAAACCTCAGTGGACCGCAAGAAGCTGGAACAGCTCTACAACAGATACAAAGGCACGTTTAACCAAGTTAAAAAAATTAAGTTAACATCAGCATAGGACGCTTGTTACACTTCAGCAGTGTTTTGCTGACTCCCGGCTGTATTTTGCAGACCCGCAGGATGACAATAAGATAGGCATCGATGGGATCCAGCAGTTCTGCGATGACCTGACTCTGGATCCGGCTAGCATGAGCATACTTGTGGTGGCATGGAAGTTCAGAGCAGCCACGCAATGCGAGTTCAGCAGGAAAGAGTTCCTGGATGGCATGTCTGAGCTCGGGTGAGCAACACTCGTACTGAAAAACACAATGTTTGATCAGAGGTGATGCTGCATTCTTGACACATTATCATTCGTTTTTGAGTGAAGTTATCGTTTCATGAGCATGAAGAAGTTATTCAGTCTTATTGTCTTTGTGTAAGCGCAAATATTGAATCTTAAATTGTACATTTCTTTTAAATGTGAGTCCTAGAAGAGTTCAACATTTTGTGTCACATACTTAATTTACATGATCAGACACTTTAGACTTCATATAGTGCGAGTTTGTGTGTGTAGTTCACCACAGCTCCTAACGGCAGGATTGTTTGTAATGTTTCTTTCAGCTGTGACAGTCCTGAAAAACTCAAGGCGATACTCCCAAGACTCGAGCAGGAGCTCAAAGACACGGGGAAGTTCAAAGACTTCTACCAGTTTACCTTCAATTTTGCGAAGAACCCCGGCCAGAAAGGTTTAGGTAAGCATTTAGAAAACATTTAGAATATGTGAACATGTAAAATATGTTTTTGAAGGTGCAGATCAGCTCAAAGGTATTTTCACCTGGATTTATTTTATTTGAAAATGTGAATAACAAAATATTTAAATATCTTTCTCTTCATGGTTTCCTAGACCTGGACATGGCTGTAGCTTACTGGAATCTAGTTCTCACAGGCCGCTTCAAGTTTTTGGATCTTTGGAATCGCTTCCTGCTGGTGAGAGCCGACATTTTTGTTACGTTTGTTTTCACCCTGTTATTTTAATCCTCTTCCCATTTTGTCCATCCAGTGTACATGCTGCATATAAAGAAGCAAAACTATTAGAAACGCACTACAGTCGTATACAACACAAGTAACACATTTTTGGCACAACAACTGCTCGGTTTCATAAACACTCCATAATGTTTAACTCTTGTTTCTATGCTGCATTCAGGAGCATCACAAGCGCTCAATTCCCAAGGACACGTGGAACCTCCTCCTGGACTTCGGAAATATGATTGCAGACGACATGTCCAACTACGACGAGGAAGGTGAGGTTATGATTAAGTTTCTTCAGGATGAGGGCCTGTCCATGCGTATACATTCTGTAGTATATTCCTCAAAGAAAATGACATTCAAATCAAATCAGTTTTATTTATATAGCCCAAAAATCACAATCATATTGCCTCAGTGGGCTTTACAAACTGCCATATTGAGCTAAAAAAAAAAAACAACTTTTGCCAGGGGGGGAAAAAAGATGGAAGAAACCTCAGGAAGAGCCACAGAGGAAGGATCCCTCTTCCAGGACGGGCGGACATGCAAAACATGTCGCATGTACAGAACAGAAGTACAAAATCACAATTTACAAGTTGCATAGACAGAATATCTGATACAAATATAATAATATATGTAAAGTGTCAAGATCCAGGAGAGGACTGAGCAGGCCGAGCAGTAAAGAACACCCATTGATCACTTGAAGCTGCATGCAGATGATTCAATCAGACATCCTGATTAACTCAGACTGCAGTAAATGTCACGTCAGAGTAAGATCTCACGGCACTATGTATGTTAATGCCCTGTGATGAACTGCATTTCACCTTAAATTGGCCGGGACAAATGTGATGTCTTTTATGTTCGAAGCTTCTCCTGAGGTTATTAAATGGAACCTTGTCATCATATTTTATGTCAAGTAATTTATCAATTACCTAAACCCCTTTTTCATTCGAACGTGGTGTATTGACTGACATATTTTATGTTGGAGAACAAAAACGCGAAAATATCTTAAGCTTGTGCCCGCTAGAGACCTGTTTGTGTTTTTCTGTCTCCTCAGGGGCGTGGCCTGTCCTCATAGATGACTTTGTGGAGTTCGCCCGGCCGATTGTGACGGGGAGTAAGCGCAACATGACATAGTGTTTTGTCCCGGCATCGTGCAGCAGACGGAGTTTACGTTTCTCCCAATTTTCTTTTTTTGAATGAGGATTTTCATACAAAACGAGCCAAAAAGAGACTACTTCTCAACAGGCCTGACTGCAGCTTGCCGTTAAGATTGTTCTTCCAACTGCATAAAGATGCCTTGGCTGGGGAGTGACCTGGAACAGCCGATCACAGAGGAGGGCAGGAGGGGAATCAAAAGAGGGGGATGATGTTTTGTTTTTTTTGTCTGCTGGCAGGGACAGACTTTGTAATTGCAATATGGAAACGATGGGTACCCTAAAACTCATCACCCGAGGGCGAATCAACCAACGGGGGTTTGGCTTTGAACTGCTGCTGTGGACTCTGCTCGCCAGACCTGCACCCTTGGCACAATGAGGAGGGACGGTCACGGTGAACCCTCAGCACACGCAAGGGATTAAGTTATAGATGCAGTAGGATGTGGCCTCTTACGTTGCCAATTGTGAATGGAACAGTCCGTTAAAATCCGCATGTTTTCGTCAGCTTGAGTGAAGCAGTGCCATGGATGTGAAAAAAAAAAAATCAATTGCGTTATTTTTCGAATGTTTCGCTCTCTTACAATCACGCGGAGAGCCGAGAGAGTGTGCCTGCTCATCATTGTGTGTGTGCGTGTGTGTGTGTGATTTTTGCGTTTTGGGGAGGGGGGGGTTTAAACATATTGCCTCTTTTACAATACAATGCTCAATATTTTAATTTGGTTTTATTATAAGGAGAAGTTAGGAAATGATGATTCGCCCTACCTGAGCACCGGTGAGAGATTCCGATCCACACTGAGACAGAGCAGCGCGCTTTTCGAGCTCAGCACCAGCAGATTTCGTTGCAGTCGTAAAACACTGAACACACATTTGAAGACGAATAGATTTGGCTTTAGAGGAGTGAAGATATATATCTGAGCAAACAGGCGAAGACGTGTAAGATCATGATTCGTACATAAGAAGCATTTAGGATCCGCATTTTTAAAATGCTACTCAAGCATTTGGTTGACTTTTAGTTGTGACCTGCTGTACACACAAAGAGAAACTGACGGGCACACTGACCGTTTTCCATTACCCAGGGGATGACAGTGACATGCCAACTCTACAAACTGCACTGATATACAGCTTTTTTTCTGTTGTAGGTTGTTTTTCTTCATGTTATCAGGCAGCACTGTATACAGCTACAGAGCCATTCAGTTTACACAACAGTAGGTTCACTTACATGCTAGACTTTTTAGCGAATGCATCCCAGCCAGGAGTATTTTGTTTACACTGTTTTAGTCTGCTGCTTTTCATGGATTAGGAACTGCAGGGCGATGGTTACGGAGGACTGAAACAGTAAAAATCAAAGAAAAAAAGTCTATTTCTGTGAATACAGAGTTAACTTTCAATAATATGCTTTATAAACCATTTATTAAGCAATTGTTACAGCTTATAAAAATCAGCTGCAATGATCCAAATTAATGAACTACACAGTATTTATTATATTAACCATTTACAAAGCATTTAAAACATAAGTTGCAACTTTATAATAAACAACTGCTTAATAAATGGTTTTAAAAGTTTCATTGTTGACAGTGACACACTATTAACTACAGTTCAATTAACTATAAATCAAACTGCGATGGTATGTTGTGTTCATGGTACGATAATCTTGAGAAAATGTCATGGTTAAATGGAAGGATTGTGTGTGTTGTTATGAATAGTATTACTTGCAGTGGCCCCTAAAGCAAGGAAAACACAAAGAATTTCACAATCTATTATATCCTGTCAGACCGAATAAATCTTGACATGAATGTGAAATATATTTATATTGAATAACACTAACATGGTAGAATTTAAATACCTTAAATTAGCAAATGTACGTGATATGATAATCATCAGTTGTCATGGTACAGCAGAAAATGACATATCGCTACAACCGTACTAAAAATCTACCATTGATTAATGATGGATATTATCAAGTGGTACCAAACTGATAAATACAGAGGAAAATAGAAGCAAATTTAAACAGAAATGTCGATTGGTCACATTTTAAACTGTCATTAATGCCTGCATGTATTTATTTTTAACATTATTTGTGTGCATTTTATGGCATATTGATTTATTTATTGAGCCATGTTTTAATTTTGACTGTTTCTGTTTCCAAGAACTGCGACAGAGCAAAGTTTAGGAATGCTGCTTGTGCTGCCATCTAGAGGCATCCGTGCAGCACGGCACCTCTGAGGCCCAGCTGCATGTGGTCGCGGGTGTATGAGAACTGACTCAGCTGTGTGGATGGATGTGGTCAGAAAAAACTTGAGCCTTTTACTCCACAGAGGTCAGCGCAGCGGTGCCCTTCCTCCATAAACGTAGTGTTACTCTATACGTGTCATCGACACTAAACAGCTCTGTGTTCGCTGAAGAGTGTGACAGAAGGTAGAGCTCAGGTACCAGTCGTCCTCTCCCAGTCAGAAGTCATGCTTTCTGTTTCCGAACAGCAACAAACTATGCTATCTTTGTCTAACTGTCGTCATGATAAAGCGTTTGTGTTAAGATCAGGACGGATTATTTCCCCAGTGTATTTACTCTGTCCCGTCAACATCTAACTACAGGGGAAATAATCACCTTTTTGTTTTTCTTTTAAGCTGACAAATGTGTTTAAGTTCTCATATTTATGTAAAAAAAATGAAGTCAGACATGAACTACGGTGCCGTGCATGAACTTGATTTGTGTCCCAGATTGAATGCAGACGAGAGGCAAAGCAACCAGCTCCCTCGCGGCTGTTAAATAGCCTCTGCAGGAGCTGGTCAACGTGTGATGTTGTTCATCCTTGTGGATGAGCAAGTTAGATATGTGTTGGTGCAATGAAATGTCCCATATTAAGTGTTTTCCGACTGTTGCAACAGCGAGATGGCGTGAAAAGCTTCTACGTTGTTCTCTGCGTTCTGACATCGTCTGTGATTCAGGAGCGGGAACATATTTCAGTATTCAGTTTGATAAATTTGGTACGTTTTTTTATTTGTCAAACGTGTGGTCAGCTGTTTCTAGTCATGAAGATCATTCTTATCAAAACAGTATTATTTTTCGCTGTCCAGAGAACAGGTATTTACAGAATATTATGGTTTGTCACAGACGCAAATCGTACATTGTTTTCTTTTAAGAAAGTTGTCAATAAAGCATGTTGTTTTTAACAGTCTTGTAAACACTGTACTTCTGTCTCCCAAAGTGCAGCAGTTAGTTTGTTGAAAGTTTAGATGTGTTCACTAACTGATCCATTCTGTTGTCAAGGTTGGGAAATATACTTGAATCCCAATATACTCCTTGAAATAGGCTTGATGTTTCAACATACTCTGGTGTTGCATCTACACAGCAAGCTAAAAACCTTTGTAACATTTGTAACATACTGTTGTATTTGTTGTCTCCTAGTGCAACACCAACCTACCAACAAGTGTCAGTATTTGATGAGTTGGGAATGAGACTCAATAATCAACTATCTTGCTAATTGGACCTTTAAATGATATTGATCAAAACACAGTTTTCATATGAGCTGCTGGTTAAAAAAAAGAAAGCAAATAGTTTGAAGTATACAGGAATACTGTAGAAAATACTTCTTGCAAATTCATTCATAGCATTTTAGATTGAATCACAAAGGCCTCAGTAGTCTGGAACACTTTAGTTCAGGTACCTTGATGGTGCTTGAATTATTTTATTCGTATTTTTCACTACAAAAACTTCAAATACAAACAATTTATACAAGTTCAAAATTCCAATCCATTCTCAGCATAAACAAAAAATCAACAAACAAAACACAATTTGGAATTTTACTCTCACAAACCCTGTGTCAGAAGTGGCCTGTCACTTGGTTTAGGACATCGAATAGCCCCCACAAAACCCATTTTTCTTCATTACTCAAAAATGCTAAAATTACTACTAAATTTTACTCAAATGTGTAGTAGGATAAAATGAGTAAGTGATGACCACACAACTTCAAACCAAACTCTTAACTCGAAGAAAAAACTAAAACTTTAGCAACTGTTTTTACTTTTTATTCAAAACTTCTTTTGAATAATAGATTTGGATTGGAAAAATTTATTGTCTAAAACTACAACCACTAAAGTTCTGAAAAGATCAGTTTTGAGTTCAGGCACTGAGGTTGTGCCAAACTGACTGACATTTGAGAGACGCACACTAAAAGGTAGTGGTGAACGGAACAAAAATACCTCCATATTCTGCTGCGCTCAAGTTTGTGTTTGACAGTGTGTGTAAAATGTCAGCTTGGTAGCAGTTGTCCCTTATCAGGTTGCATTCCTGCTGCATCTCATCATCATCACCATTGGCTCTCCTGGTAAAGCTTTGTCTGCGGTCACTCTGAGTGTGACCAGGGCTACATTCACCGAGAGATACATGAGAAAAATTATAGACAGAAAAAGTCAGGAATCACGGGTTTGTGTGAGGGGGGTATAGCTGAGGTAAGGGGGGAGGGTGACGATTAGAGGAATCCTGCCAGGCTGCGGCGGTGGTGGTGGTGGTGGGGAGGGAATCATCAGTTTGGATGATGCTCCATTCTTACCCTGCTCCCATGGGGCGGGTGGGATGTCAACAAGGTCCAGTACCAGCTGACAAGCTTCCAGCCCAGCAGCAACATTAGCATCTCTTCCAGTGCGTCCAGCCCCCATTACCACTCCACACCCAGCCGTCCAGCTCTTAGGCTTTGGGGACATGGGGATTGCCTTTTTAGGAGACACCTGATCACAGCTGAACTCGCTCACGCCGCCCAACACAAAGAAACTCCCTGATAACGTGATGCTTTTGTGTGTGTGTGTTTGTGTGTGTGTGTGTGCGGCAACTCTTGGTACTGAGACACAACTGATGAGACACTAGAGGAGATCTCTAGAAGTGGGAGAGTGAAGCAGAGACGGAGGTCGGTGGTTCCACCAAAGAGGCTGTTTTAAAATTCTTCAGGATGTTTTGGGACGAGGCAGTTTGTACTTTTTCCATTGTTGAGGTGGTGAGGAAGACCTACAGCTGAAGGAGATCAGCCATCTAAATTCCGGGAGAGGTGCGACTGCCAACAGTAAAATATATTTTTTTTCCCGTGAGCCAGTGTGAGCACAGCCCGCAGTCATGGAGAAATTCAAAGCAGCCATGGTTCTGAGTGCTGCTGGTGATGCCTTGGGCTACAGAAAGGGCCGTTGGGAAAGCTGCACCTCAGGCAAGAAGATACAAGAGGAACTGGTCTCTCTGGGGGGACTGGGGGCCTTGAACCTGGATCCTGATAACTGGCCCCTGAGTGATGCTATGCTGATGCACATGACCACAGCAGAGGCACTTGTAACAGGTAGGTTTAGGTTTGATGTCAAGAAGAATGCAGAATTCATACACACTAATGTGCTTATTTCACATACTGTAAAACATTGAAATGTCTAACATCATATATTACTTCTCTCTCTATCTGTCTGTCCATCCTGGCTTTCGCTCTTTCTACATTTAGAAGGACCAGAATAGCTTCTTCTATACAGTCAATGGCAGCTGTTAATCGCTTTCTGGCACACCATCTATAAATGACAATACCTGCCGACATGCCATAATCCATCCAACTGGTCATCAAAGACAAAACCTCAGTAGAAACCTCACTACGAATGCTGTCACTCAAATGCCATATCAAGCTCCCTGCAGGGTGCTCAGGAGTTGTCGGGACAGAAAAGTCCAAAATAGATTACTTTGGAAAAAGCTGATCCTCGGCTCTCCTTCGCTGAACAATGGACTCCTGCGTAATCTGCGGGTATCGTGTTTGGCTGCAGATGCGGTTCAAAGCCAATGACAGCAGTCCTGTGAAATGGTGATGACATCTTTTGAGATTAGGAAGCCCTATTTAGCCACAATGCCTGCTCACTCATACACATGCACTAACTGGCTCCTCCAGTTAAAAGGCATTCCCAACGGCCCGATTATTAGTCTTTAAACGTGGTTTATTCAGTGTTTTATAAGGAACACACTTATCAGAAGCAGATGTTAAACAACTCAACCTTAACCAGAACGACCAAATCACCATTTTCTTAACTTCCTCTTTACCCACATTAAAGGAAAACTTAACCTCGTAAGGTTTCTTAGTCCACAAAACATTTCTGGAGCTTAACAGCATTCTGCTAAACAACTGAACAGATGGGGGTTTGTTTTGAAAAGTAAAAAAAGCAACTAAAAAGAGAAATTTTAAATGGCTCTGTCAGCAGCTTATCCAACATTATCAAAGTCTCCGGCAAAGTCTTCAGCTGTTTAGGAGAATGCTGCTACGCTGTCTTGCTGTGAAGCTCCCAAAAATGTTTTGTCGACTACGAAACTTCACCTGACGCTCCATCGACATGAGGGGGAGTAGATAATGGCAGAATATATATTTTTGGGTGAACTTTTCCTTTAATGAAAATGTTGGATGGTATGGACCGACAGCCTCAGGTCTATCCTCCTTCCTCTTCTGTGTAACACAATCTCAGTCCAGTCATGAGGGTTCCTGTCTCTCATCAAAGTCCTACATCCCTAAATCAGAGGTGATGCTTCTGCTGTCGCCACAGTCTCTCTCCCTCACGCATGCAGTGCGCACATAAACACATTCTAGCAGGATGGCTGTGGGCTCAGCTCGAGGATCCCAGTTGACCCCTGGTTGTGTGGAATTGACTCCACTCGCTCCGCTGGCATGCTGGTCCTAATCTGTGGTGTGGCAGGCTGAGGCTAAACTTAGCCCACACCGCAGCACCACTCATCTCGCCTTGCATGCCAGTCATGAATGACTCTCAGTCCCTCCGTGTGTGTGTGTGTGTGTGTGTGTGTGTGTGTGTGTGCAGATTACTGGTGTCTGGAGGACCTGTACCGGGAGCTGGTGCGTCTCTATGTTGAAGCCATGGTGTCTCTCAAGGGCAGAGCCCCTGATCCTGCCACGGTGGAGGGCTGTGCTCACCTCAAACCTCACAACTTCCTGCTCGCCTGGCACACACCCTTCAATGAAAAAGGCTGGTGGAGATTTGAGATGTTTCTTATTATTTAATGAGTCCAACATACTTGCATTCAGTGGTGGAAGAAGTATGCTGATCCTGTACTTAAGTAAAAGTACTAATACCACACTGTGAAAATACTCCGAAGTACAAGTATAACGAGCAGAATTTACTTAAAATATGAACAGTAAAAGTACTCATTGTGCAGCAAAATTGTCCCTGTTTTACGATTATATCTGATGTTTTTGGATTAATAATCACAGCTACATTAAAGGATAAGTTCACCCAATAATGAAAATTAAGTAAGAATGTTGGGTGAAGTTTTGTAGACCACAAACATTTCTGAAGCTTCATAGCTAAACAGTGTTGCATTCTCCTAAAAAACTAAAGTAAATGGGGACTTTTTTGAAAATTTAAGAAAAACAAACAAAAGAAAAATACAAAGTGGCTCCATACAGCCTGTCAGAGTCTCTGGAAGTCCTGAGATCCCGAATTGATTGAAGAAGATGTTTTTCACAGCCTCGATGCACGGTCAAACTCGTTCACCCATTTCAGACGGGGTGTGAGGTAACGCTTTTAAGTTAGCAGCTGCAGTGAAGAGTTCAGCTTTAAAAAGGGCCCGAATAACACCTTTTCAAAATAATATGGGATTGCTGGGACTGTATGGAGCCATTTCATTATTTCACTGTTTTGCTGTGAAACTACTCTGAATACTCTTAAATACTACAACAATGCATAAAGTCTATCTCAGCACATAAACAATGAATCCTTCGTTTTCACCTGACAGAAAGGGTATTTAAAATTGTAATGAGAAAAATAACAAGTACCTAAAGCCGCTAGATAAATGTAGTGAAGTAATAAGTAAAATATTTGCCTCTGAGATTTAGTAGAGTGTATGTACAAAGTAGCATAAAATGGAAATACTCAAGTTGAGTACTAGTACCTTGAATGAAGTCTGTGTGCAGGATCTGGGTTTGGAGCAGCTGCCAAGGCCATGTGTGTGGGGATGAGATACTGGCAGCCTGAGAGACTTGACAACCTGGTGGAGGTCAGCATCGAGATCGGCAGAATGACCCACAACCACCCCACAGGTGACAATGTTGGCACCTTCTAACCGATCCAAACAAATCTGGCAGCTACAGGCTGATTATTGTGCCGCTGACGAACTGTTAAGCATCTCTAATTGCTCAGTCGTGACTTGTGGTGTCACTCTTGGCTTCAGGCTTCCTCGGCTCCCTGACAACCGCACTGTTTGCGTCCTACGCCATCCAGGGGAAGCCACTTGTGACCTGGGGCCGCGAGCTCATGAAGGTCATCCCTCGGGCGGAGGAGTACTGCAGGAAGACCATACGACACATGGCAGGTAAGACTGTGTTTACTGTGTGCAAGAGTCACATCATCACATCAGAGAGTAATACTGGTATGTGTTTTCCATACAGTAGTTTTCTGAGTTTGGTATGCATGTGTGTCTGAAAGAGCATGACTGTCAGCTGATACCAGTAATCTGCGTGATTATGCATTCCTGTGCAGAGTATCAGGAACACTGGTTCTACTTTGAGGCCAAGTGGCAATTTTACCTGGAGGAGAGAGAGATAGAGAAGGAGGGACAGAATAAACCTGCGCTCCCTGATCGCTATGATGCTGAGGAGACGGACAAGGTAAATCCTTGTGTACCTTCAGGTTTTATTAGGCTGACAGAACTCCTAACAGGACCAGTGTGCTGCTGTCCTCCTCCGTACAGATGTATAAGCGCTGGAGCTCGGAGGGCCGTGCAGGCCGGAGAGGTCATGATGCCCCCATGATAGCCTACGATGCTCTTCTAGGGGCAGGAAGCGACTGGGCTGAGCTGTGTAAACGAGCCATGTTCCACGGAGGTGAGGCTGCGAGGCACATTTAAACACAGACAGAGAAAAACAGTCTGCTCATGATGACTTGTGTGGAAATGCTCTGTTTTAATAGGCGAGAGTGAAGCCACAGGCCTGATTGCGGGTTGTCTCTACGGACTCCTGCACGGTCTCAACCAGGTTCCTTCAAGCCTGTACCAGGATTTGGACAAAAGGGAACGTCTGGAGGAGCTGGGAGAAGCACTTCACAAGGCAGCATCTGCAGAGAAGATCATAGACAAGTAATCCTGTGCTTCACTGGCCTGATCCCTTCTGGCTATCAGAGGAACTGCACATGACTGTAAAACTGCATCTCTTTATCCCAGACTAGCCTCTAGTCCTCAGTGGTAGTATCTCAATAGTCTCGAGAGGAGCCCTGTCCTCTCCTTATCTCAATTGTACCACACACAGATCTGTCACTAACTGTCAGTGTAAGCGTGAGGTGGAAGAACATCATCACAACATTTCTTGCTCTGTTTAATGCCAGGGAGGAGTTACTCTTGGGCCTTTATACCTTTTTAATTTAACTTCAGACTAGTAAACTAAATAACTTCTTAAAATCAACAAACATGAGATGATTAGCTTCTGCTGACATTTTGCTCTTCTACAGCTAACCTGCATTAATACGAAGCACATGGCTATGTTTTTAAGGGAGTATCAAATTTGTCAAGATCAGCAAAACGTGCATAAAGCCTGTCAGATTTGAGTTCGGATGTCTTCACAGCGAGCTTCAGTAGTTTTTAATCCGGATCTACTTGGCTTTTCTTAATGCATGCAACATGTGTTCCGTTAACTTAGAGATCAAAGCATAACATTATTGAATTTAGAATAGTAAGCATTTATACTGTGATCAGTTATTATATGCACTGTGATGCTACATTGTGAAAGTAGTGTTAAATGGTAAAGATTAATATGACTTGAAGATTAAAATGGACTTATATACAACACGCATGAAGTGCCTGTCTCTCTTTATCTTAACTACAGCTTTTATTCTGATCGACAGCTTGTTTCTTTTTCCTGCCAGATTGACTTTTCTTGCTGCACAACCCTCCTCTACAACCCCCTGAACTAATCACCTGTAACAAGTTGCACTGCAAGAACACTTCACTTCAAGTCAGGAAATTCTCTCTCTTCTACATTCCAGTTCAGGGAGAAGTACCTGTGCTCTTTAGGTACATGTTATTCTAGTAAGTAAAAGAGAAAAGGAGTTTTTGGAGACAACTCTGAGTAACTTAACTAGTTTTATATGGGCCCATTCCCGATGTCCCTCACCTCCTTGTCACCTGGTGAGAGCTGGCGTGAGAGAGCCTGCAAGGAGGCGAAAATGGTATAATAAATACGAGTCGGTTTTGAACTCTTTATTTTACATTTTAAAATATATAGCCTTATGATAAAAACCAAAGCTGGGGGTACATGGAAACACAAATGGAAACACAGTCAGTAACATGTTTCATGGAAAAAAGTTCCATATTGTTTCAAAACCTTCAAAAATGAGGACTTACAGTAAGCAGCCATCAAGACCCTCAAAATGTCCGTGAGAGAGCCCTCCTGCACTTAACCATTTGACTTTGGTACAGCTCTAAACCCTTGCGGACTTACACGCCTCAAAGTCTGTTAGACTGTGGGTGTGGACATTGGGATTGCGCCATAGTCACTCTCAAAGGCCAAATTCCTCATGCTCCAAAAACTAAACCCTCTCCAGTTCAGTGATGCTCATTTACTGAGGTAAAAGAGACTTAAAGCAAACCTCAAAGGCACATTCACATTTTTAGTATTCAATGGGTGTGTTTGAGTAAGATTTATCCCCAAATTCTTTTTCACAATAGTGACATAAATTTAAAAAAATGAAAGAACTGTAAATTTGCAGATTTAGCATCATATTACAAAACTTGTGAGGTGCCAGTTTCTATACAGCCTACTTTAGACTGTTCTTATCCCTTCCAACAGTACAGTGACGTGTTTACTAGCCCTATCTATTATCCTACTGGTGCAAGAGCAAACCACCCATTTTGTACAATGTTTAGTCTGTTAGAAGTCTGAGTGGGAATGTAATTTCAAGTGCTGGCCACACATGTTGACCACCAAAAATACTGCACGTTTTCTACCTGTGGGAAACATATACAGGGATGACAACCTTTCTAATTTGTGACCATCGATTCTGACATATAATCACATGATCTTCTCACAGTTATGCACCCAGCACTGCCCCTACTATTACGCAATAGTAATTTGCTGACAGTATCCTTAACTATGTAGGTATGCTTGGCTGCAGATGGCAACAGGGAATAAGTCTTGCATGTCCTCTACTCTCCATAGACCAGATTCTCGGAAAGCCAGTATCACCCCTGATGCTGGTATGTTGAGGAAGCTGGTTAGAGACCGCAACTGTCGGCCTGTGCTCCGAGGGATTCTGGAGAGTCTCCTGCATTACCTCACACAGAATCTTCCCAAGTGGACCACCAGAATAGGACTCCCGGACAAGCCAGGGTCAGAGATTGTGGTTAAAAGAAACACAAATTGGCCTGATCAGAGATTTGAAGCTTCAATCAGTCAGACTCAGACAGGTTGCACTGTTTCTCAGCACCCTGGAGAGCATGAAACAAAACAGATAAAGACTGCTGAGAGCAGTTCAAAGATCCCTGAGAAACGCTGGTCAGAACCACAAAAAGACAAGCCGAGAGATCAAAGAGCAGGAGGCTTAATACCCCGACGTCTTACCACATTCCAGCTCCTCCAATCCAAATTCATACGGTCCACACCTAAACCTCCCATGACCCACCAAAGGGAGGTAGGAACTCTGTCCTGCAGCAGAGGGGTGGCAGCTAATGTGAAACACTGCCAAAACAATGAGCATTACATGCACAAGAAGGAGCGGACTAGAACAGAACAAGGACTGAAGAGGGGAGGCAGTGTGAAAGATATGATAGCCAAGTTTGCCACGGCTGAGCAGAAGGAGAAGGCAGAGAAGATGACGAAGAAAGAGCCAATTAAACCAAGACTCATCGGAAAGGGGATCCTCTTATCCTCCCTGATGGAGAAGTTTGAGACAATGGCCACTGTTTGTCAGGGAAGTGACTTGAAATGCTCACATGAAAGACCTTCTGAAGGCAGTAATACAAAACAGAGGGTAGCTTGTCACGAAAGCTGCCGTCAAGAGACCGTGGATCCCACTGTTCACAAACAAACGGATAGGAAATCTGTTGGACAGCAGCTGAGAGCAGATCAAACTACAAACGAGCAAGAACAAAGACCACAGCAGGTAAAAGTAAACTCAAACCTGGAAGATGAAAATCATTGCAAAGCAGAACAAAAGAGCCAAGCAGGGGACGAGTGTCCAGATCGACAGGCTGATGGTTTGTTAAAGCATGTAAAAGCTCAAGTTTGTGATGAGGATGTTAAAGAGAGGACATCAGGGGAAAATGGTGCTGTTCACATAGAAACACGTATCACCAAAAAGTTAAACTATGGACATCTAGAGCTGCTCTGTATAACATCTGTCATGGAGAGTTTGTTCCCAGAACCTAACAGGCTTTTGCCTCAGGTGGAAGCCCAATTGAGCTGGCATGTGGCGACCATCATGACCTGCCCTCCTGTGTGGTCCACATGTGTAGACTCCTCTCCCAAACAATATGAACCATCAGAAAGCTCACACACAAACTCGAAGGCAGAAGTTCCTCATAGATCTCTACAGTACTTTTACAGGGAATCGAGCTCAAGTGCTGCTGAAGTTGCTGACGGAAGATGCACTTTACTGCCTAAAACTGAGAGACTTTCTACGTATACAGGCTGCAAGACCTTGGAGAACAGGGCAATGGGAGATCTGGATCCAACCAAAGCTGTGACCATTCAAAGAGGGTCGCCCAAGTACGTCATCCCACGTGTTTATAGATGTGATTATCCACACGGCGTTGATGATCAGACTGATTTCTCCCCTCAATTGGCTCCAAACTCAGAGACGACTACTCTGCTGCCACAACCACCACCACAATTAGATACTTCTTCTACAACTGCTTTTAACATAGAATTGGGGACGTGTCATAACATAAAAACAAATGAAAAACCAACAGAGAGGAAACCTTCAGGAAAAGAAGGGGACGCAAGAGAAAAAGTAGCAGCAGTGAACATAAATGATACAAGTGTGCCGCAAAGTTTTACACTTTCTGAAGACATGGCCAGTATGGCTGCTTTTGAAGACAGCAAGACTTCTGCTGTAATGTCACCTAATATTCAACCTGAGAGAGACAGAAAACAGAGACCAAAGTACACAACAATCAGCTATGGAGATCCTTCAGTCAGACAGACGTATAAACCCAAAACCATACGCTTTACTGACACCTTCACGTTCTAGCAGTCAGGGATGCACGGTCTCAGAACTAGAGGATTTACCAGTCAAGCACTGTTTCTGTTTCACAAGTACTGTACAAGGAATTTAAATCAAGATTTGAGTTCTTTTTATATATATATCACCAAAAATGACAACGAATTTACAGCAACAAAAACGCAGTGGAAATAGGTGAAAGCGGTGCTTTTTTTCAGTAAAAGTACAGAGAGCAAATGTGATCATCCACATACAACAATTTAGTTTCCTTGCATTGATAAAATGACTCTACAATATAAAGATAAGAAAAACATATCACTTGGAGTCCAATTCAATATTGTGTTATAGCACTGATAACCTCCATATGACCTACAACAGTTACAGTAGCCGACACAGACCTTATCAAGGTTGAATTGCTGCAAACCTGATTTGTTTTTACCTTCTGTACAAAAACAAGCCTCATTATCTTTTCTACATGCAGAACTTGAAATGTTTCCTTACAGTAACAACACAGTAGGCTGCTTTAAAGGTGCAATGTGAAAGATTTTTTGTTTGAAATGTTCTTATTCATGTAAATGTATAAAGACAATAACAGACTTGTGTTATATAAAAGACATCTACCTCTAGTGTTGCAGAGATGTCTACTGAAGTTTGCATGCAAAGCAGCTAGCCCTAACTGTCCTGTCTGGTAGTACCACTTTGTACCTCAAGAGGCAAAAGAGGTTCAGTTCCATGGTCTACCCCCTTGGTTCTGGTTCTGGTGCCTATGCTGTCACTGCTCCCTCAGTACCCCGAGCTCTCAGTCTGGACTGTTGGATGCACTGCAAACTAGCTAGTGGCAGTTAGCAGCAGTTAGAATTTACTCTGGTGATATGCTGCCCCCTATTGTTCGGAGTATGAATTCGACAGGTTGCCAATTCTTACATGTTGCACCTTTTAGTGTTAAAGTAGTGCACAAGCATTAAAGGTGCTATTTGTAAGAAAGGTTGAATTTTAATTCTCGTTCCCAGCTTCCCAACGGATTGTAGGTCGGGTATTTGAAGATATCAACTTTTCTTACAAACAAGACCTTTAACATTGTTGCATAATAAAGTATGAAGACAAAGATGTATTATCATGTCAATAAATATAAATCTATGTTAATCCATCCATCCATTTACTGCCTCTGATCCTGAGCTGGGCTGCAGTGGCAGCAGTCTAAACAAGGAAGTGACGTCCCTCTTCCCAGCAGCTCCAGCTCCACATGGGAGATCAAGAGGCTTCTCCAAGAAAGATGATCTCATTGTCAGGTGCAGGAGGCTGAATGTTGTATCAATGTAAGATGCAGAACTCCAGGCTGTTTCTTTTTAACTGTCAAGGTACAGCAGAGTATTATATTTAACTGAATGTCGATTCTTCATGCTTTTTAAATAAACTTCTTGAAATGATAAAAGCACACTAATAATGCTGCCTGATTTATTCATTATGGTGCAGTGATATATATAGTGATTTTAGCAGATTTACGGACCATGGATTGAGCTGAAATATATTAGTGTAATTCCTAATATTGTTTTTGATACGAGCTGGCTGCGGTGAATTTAAACCAGTGTGGGGAGTGGCCAAAAACATGGTCACACAGGTCATGCAGCTGTTCACAGCTACGCAAAAATGTTGTTTTCTGTAATCTACCATGTGAATGAAGACATGAACACAGGACAGTTAATTGGAAGCTGATTTTAAATCTCTCTAGGGACTAAGGGACTTTTCTAGATTATCTCTTCAAATCTGTTGTGAAAATATGTGTTTTTTGGTGAATGTGTGTTGTGTTGTGCCGACAGTAGTGGAACACCAGGTCAGTGTTGTCCTGGGCCCTGGGTCATATAATCTCTAACCATTAAAATAACCTGCTGAAGAGGGATTTTGAGATCATCGTGTCCTGGGCACAAGCAAGACTATTGGTGGCCATGAATATATGAACAAATTAGGAGTGAAATATATTTGTCTGAATTTAAATTATGCCATATAATTTTTAAAGAAATTTTGTCACTTTACTTTCATCAAATATTAGAGGATTGCCCATGTGTGGGATAGATGAGCAGTGCCTGATACAAATATACAGAGAATTTCAATGTTTCTCTAAAAGGATACAGTGATGATTGCCCAGAACAGATAAATGGTTGCACAGCAGTGCCAAATGTACCAGTGGCTGGAAGCTCTTCCTGTTGACAGATCCAACCCCGCCCACCAGCCAGCAGGATTACTCCACTGCTCAAACATTAAACTGCATTTGGACTTACTCTGGTATTTTCACCAGGGGATAAGAGATCGAGACCTACACACTCCATCATCTGTTCACCGGAGGCTTATCCTGATGAGAGTATGGTGTTATTGAATGTGTATATGCGCATGTAGGGCAGAAACCTCTAAATGGAATTTTAAGTAATTTGATTTAGGTCAGACGAACAGGGTCATCTACAAGTAGGTGAATGTCTGTATGTTTGCCTTCCGTTTACAGTGACAACAACATGCAGAATGGTCTTAAACACACACCCACACACGGAATTATACGGGATAATTGTGGTGTTTATGGCTGGCTCTTCAGGGAGTCAGCTCTAGTTAGTTCTAAATCAAACACAGTATTTACGCACAACTTGCACAGATAATTTTTTTTCCCCATGTGTTTTTTCTCTTCCAGCTCTGGAAAATAGGAACATACACCAAGAGGGTGTTCAAACATGGCCACCAGAAAGCCACCAGAACAGCCTTAATGTAATTTAGTGTCTGAAGCTCTGATGCAGATTCTCTCATAAGCACATAATCAAATTCCAATGTGGTCACTTGATGTGAGGTTTTGCGTCACTTTGATTCTCACAACCTATTCCAGGAAGAGCATGTTTTCCACTCAGTGTTTTCTATATCTTTGTGGAAGGCTTAGGTGCAACTTGTTGGCGCACAATATTCTTTTTTTAATGTTATTCAGTAAAAATAAATAAGCAACTTCAATTAGTTCAACCAAAAATGAAAATTCAGTCATTATCTACTCCTCCTGGTGCTGATGCAAAATTGGGTGAACTTTCCTCATCCACAAAAAAATTCTGGAACTTCACAGCAGAACAGCATCTCAACACTCTCCTCAACAACTTAAGTAGATGGGGACTTGTTTTAAAATAGTAAACAAACACAGCTGAAATAAAACATAAAGCTCTTGCTTTATTTTTTAACTGTTTTTATTACATTTTAAAACAAGTGCCCATCTACTTCAGTTGTTTAATTTTCCATCAGCACGAGGATGAGTCGATAATGACTGAAATTTCATTTTTGATTGAACTAATTCTTTACGTTTTTTTGGGTGCTGATTATGTATCATCTGCTTTAGCTTTGCCAACTTGTTGTACACACATTCATAGGGCAATAATAATTGTCTAAAAATGATGTTTGATGCTGTATTCTGTTGTGAAGCTCTTACAACATAACATTCAACTTGCTTACCGCAACCACTTGTTTTTTCAATTTCTGAGTTATTTTTATCTGTCATTTGATTTGATCAATAATTTTCAAGGGCTAGGGGAACACTGAATCACCCATGCAACAGACATGTTTGTATGCAGGCATGTATATAATCAGCTGAAGGGGAGCAGATGACTGTATTTACCTGAGCTGCGTGGCGCTGCTGGAGAGGGCGCGGCTACTTACTTTATTTGCTGCCTTCACGTGCTGTCGAACAAAGCACAACCTTTTAGTGAAAACGGCGAAACATTGGGATTGGATGATGTTGGAGTTGCGGATTTAACAGTTAGGTTGTTGGTGACCATGATATTACTATAATATGACAAATATGTGCTCGGCAAAGGCTTTTAGAAAATATTTTAAAAGGCATCTTCTATAAACTGCGGGCATTTTCGTTAAAGGTGATCATCAGGTAGGTCTACTAACAGTTAGATTTTATAAATAAAAAAAACATTAAAATAAAAGGTTTTGAGTAAAGCCAAAGCTGAAAACCGACACAGCTCTAATTTTATTTCACCAAAGCCCCGTGATTGGGGCTTAACTCACGGTTAGCCATCCCATGAAAGCCCAGTCACGGGAATCACTCGAAAGCAGCATTAGTGCTGATTGACGTGTGTGCCCCGGGGGCTGAGCGTCACCAGTCCGAAATCTTCCCCGGAGTAGTCCTGACATGACAGAAGACTGGGAGTAACTTGAACGAGGACTAGCATTCATGTAGGCATCGTGTTCGGATGTTTTGTTGAGCTACAGCTACGGTCCGGCTGGTTGTACTCCGAGGAAAAGAGGAGGGGGAAACCACCAGTAGCAGCAGGTGCACGTGGATGGCGATAAAACTAAAAGCAAACTCCTCTCCCTCCTCAAGGATTGAACATCGGCGGATCGATAAAACACTTAAAGGATCGAGCTGAAAACGAGAGAGGCGAGATAATGGTTTCCACGGCGGTCTCTTCCCCGAGAATAGCATGTTAATCCTGGGGAATCGAAGCTGCGTCTTCTCCCGTCTCTTCACACGCAAACATGGAGAAAGTTATCTGTGAGGGACGTTAACGCTTAACTTACCTCGACGTTCATGTTCGTCGTGAACTTTTACACTTTTTTTGCCTTGTTTTGGAGCGACAACCCGGTGGATGCATGGTGAGACCTTAGCACGGATTTTCAGGATAGTACCGGAGCAGAAGAGAGGCAATGGAGAAGAAGAACAAGACGACTAACCGGACCCGCTCCCCCGCTGACGGTAGAGCCAAAGAGCGAGTGGAAAGGTAACGCTAATGTTAGCAAACGTACAGTTATTGACTGAACAAACGTTTACTATCATATTTAATGATGTTGTGAGGGCAAGAATAGTTAAGTAAGTTACCTGATAATTAAATGAAGAAGCAGCTAATAACTTTATCCCTCAGTTCGTAGGAATTGGAAGCAATTGGCCAACTAACGTTAACTACTTCGGACCGTTACCTGAGTCGTTAGCTTTAAGCTAACGCGACACGTACAAACCTCCGTAACTAATTTGTCGGAATTTTCAAAAAATCGCGATACTTGCTGGAGGTTATTTACGTGTTTTTCTCTAGCGAAGTTTCGTTTGATGCGGAGATGTGTAACTTTTAGCTGCAGTGCAAAAGTCCTGTAACTCTGAATATACTCTAAAGAATGTCACTGAATCTTATCTGTCTAATGATGAATTCATTGACAATTGATTATCAATCTGATAGAGTAACAAAACACTTTCTGTTAGTGTTATGCAGTTGCCTGCTGATATTGATGGTTTTGTTTTGCTCACCAAAACGTGGATTACAATATCACATAATGTTTCAAATAAAACTTGAGGTTTATTAACTAATATTATTTAAAAATGAACCAGTGAATCTATTCTAGGGGTAGACCGATTATCAGCCCTGGCTGATTAATGTGGCCGATGATCAACATTTTCCAATTATTGGTATGTGTGATTCTTCTGTCAGATTGCTGATAAATTAAAGTTTAAAATGTTCTACTTTGGCTCTAATGCAGTATCCTGTCACCAAATGTCCAACTCACAACAATATTTGGTTGGTTACCATCCAACAGTGATAGTTTATTAGCGCGGAACAATCTGAATCTTTAGTAAATTGGAGTTAGTTGCACTCCATCACTGATTATTTTCAACATTTGACACAAACATTTTCGTTTTTACTGCTAATGTGTATCGGTTCCAATTATTTATTATCAGTCTCCTCATTTATAAATAATCGATATTGATATTGAACCTGGAAAACCTGGACTATCTTTTGTCATATTGCATACTGGTTCAGTAAAACTTCAGATTTAATTACTTCTATACTCTGGCAGGTTATTTGGTAAAAGATACAACAGCCTTAAACTTTTTGTTTAAACACGTAAGAGAGGTTTCTTAAACTTTAGGGTCACTTTGGAGGCTTTTAGAGGTAATTTTGATAAGTTGTTCAAACCATTTATATATTGAGGGTAGACTGTTAGAAACTGCAGCCTCCAAGATGACCAGAGAATTGAACCACTACTGCAGGGCTGTTGTATTAAACTGCCTTTATCTAGCTCCAACTAATGGACTGTCAACTGACTGTATATTGGACTTGGGTGAGCTTGTAATGGTGCAGTTCATCCATTTTTCTACATGTAGACAGTTTTTTGTAGATGTTTGAAATTCAGCTGTTGCACAGTTCAAACAGACCACGATAACCCAAACCAACACCTGAGATAAGGTGCCGCGTTCACCAACTCCACACGGATACATCCACTGTGTGCCCTTGCATTTGTTTTGGAAACAAAACCATTCTCAGATGAGGGACACAACCTTTGCATAATGATACCTTTGGCAATGCAAATACTGCATGGAAACATACTAGTTAATGCCTAAACTGTATGTAGTATATACAGTAGTCAAATGGTTTCATGCTGTATATTCTGTTGTTGAACATCAACAAAACAGATATAGTGGCCTGCTATGGCTGATGTGTAAGTGCATTTCTTCTACAAGGGGTGACTTTGCTCTTTCAGAGTTAAGCTGCAGGGGGATTATCGTGTTACCTAAGCATTAGGTTGAGCCACCAACACCCACAACTTTTTCATCTATAGCCAGATTGTAGATGTACAGCAGGTAATGTAGATGTAAATTATACATTATAAAATAGAACTATTGATCTTTCCTTTGTGCTGTAATGGCTTTATCCAATGCTTTCACTGTGCTGAGTAAGAGGGAGGACAAGGCATGAATGCTACAAAGGCTTTAAAGTAAAATGAGCCTGGACTAATGAATGACAGCAGTTTTATGAGATTTGTAATTCTGATAGTGGAGGTGATTTACTGACTCGAATCAATCCTTTTCCTTTAGTTGTTTTTCATTAATGTTAACAGTTTCTAACTTTGTGTTTTTTGACTTAGTGTGGATCCATATGGCTTTGAGCGCTCTGCGGACTTTGATTATGACTCGTATGAGGAGCTCATGTCTGAGTATCTTGTTGTGCTCACCCGACGATCCATCAAGTGGTCCAAACTACTCAAGGGAAGAAGCAAGGTGCAGAAGAATGTAACATGTGAGTGTGAAAACTGAACACAGCAGTGTCCTCTCTGAGTGAGTGCACACCGTAAAATGAACTAAGCCTAAATGTTACCCCTCTCATACAGTAAAGCGTTATGTACGCAAGGGAATTCCTAATGAGCACCGTGCTCGCATCTGGATGGCAGCCAGCGGGGCTCAAGTCCAGCTAGAGAAGAACCAAGGGTACTACCAGTCCCTGCTGGGAGGCCAGCAAGACCCAAAGCTTGTGGAGGTCATCCATACAGGTAGAGTGCCTTATTCACCCTTATACTCAGTCAGTCCGCCTTTAAATTCTGATACACACCAAGGCTTAGTCTGCACATGCATGGGTATATTTCTTCCTGTTCTGTCATTGTGTTTTCAGTGTCAGTTTATGTCTCTCTGTGTGTATATATATATATATATATATGTGTATATATATGTGTATATATATGTATGTGTATATATATATATATAGTATAATATAATATAATATAATACGACATTCATTCTGTCAATGTAAAAACTGAGATACTCCACAATATTATAACACTTAGGCTAATCCAAGTTCACGTTTTCTAATAATGCCAACATACTTAAACTGATGAGACTGGGGTAGGAAGCGAACTTGAATGTCTGCTTCATCGTTTCCAGAAGTCTTCGTTTTTGCCCGTCCAGACATGAAGGAAGGAGTTTTTCACAAAGTCTGTTTTCAGTTACCTAAAGCAGCTCTACGAGTGTACAAAAGGCCAAAATGCATAGAAATACTTAGTGCCAACCTCAGACAACTAGCCCAAGTCAACAGTTTAACAGTGCACTTGAACATCTAGCTACATGTAGCCCCTCACTGAGGGAAAATACACCTCTAGTTCTACAGTTAGCATTAGTATGCAAAGCAAATCAGTTAAATTATTTCTTGTCAATGTGAATCTGATTAAAAGTAGGAAATGGGAAACATGAATGTTTCTGATTTAAAAAGTTGCACCCAGCACCGTGTGGTCAGCATCTGATTGCCTGAGATGAAAAAATGTGTGGTGACTGCACTAAGTAAGTAAAATAACTAGATTTAATTCGAACACAGAGTCAGAGAATTCTTTCCCCCTGACTAGCCTCTGAGGCTGATCCGGTGTGCTGATTCGGCTGAACGTTGCAGATTAATGCTGACTATAGTCAACTGTGCCAGACGCACTACAAACCCCTGCAGGCACCAGTCAGCCACACGGGGCACGGTGATGCCCAACAGTTTGATGTGTCAGAGCATTTACGCTAAGCATTACAGAATATTTTAATATCACAGAATTTCTTGTTAAGTGTGACACATTGAACCAGATCTGCCACCTTTGTTGATGTTTCCTTGTGTGTGATACTGACGGGGCATGGACACATAAACAGCAAAGCATTAAAAGAACACAACAGACTGGGTTTGGTTTGGTGTGTTCAGGTACTGTGAGGAGATTAAAAACAATCCAGGAGGGGCAGTTTATGTGATGGATCAGATGCAAAAACACTACATATTATAGGCTCAAAATATAACAAAGGACTTTACAACATTGGAAAATTATCATAATGTCAGAGCTGTGCTGACTGGCTGTGTTTGATCTGTGGGCCCAGTTCATATACAGCATTTGAACTAGGTGTGTATGTGAGCAAGTGGAAAATAAACCAACAAAACAACATACAAAAGTCTTCCTCGTTTAGCTGCGGTGTCACCAATAATTTTAATACAAGACTGATAGCTATTTCAGTTGTAAAAGCTGACTCTGTGGTTCTTGCTCTCATGCTCAGATAAACAAACACACATCACTAAGCATTAGTGTTGTCAGTGTCGGGAAGTTTTTCTTATGTTTTGATTTGTTATCTAGATAATGATGTTCACTCCCCAATTCTATCTAGTTGTGTTGGTAATGGTCTTACTGCGGTTGCCCCACTGTTCCTGAATGAAAGTAGAGAAACACTGGGATAGACCTCTTGATATCACTTAGTGTCTGTGTTCTTCTTTCAGACTTGAACCGAACATTTCCAGACAACATCCACTTCCGCAGGACGTCGAACCAATGTCTGCAGAAAGCTCTGTACAATGTGCTGCTGGCTTATGGCCACCACAACCCAACTGTGGGCTACTGTCAGGTAATATTACTGAAGATCTCAAACTTTCTGACAAGTGTGACAGATTTGTGTGAGTGTGAGAACATTGTGTATTTTCAACTTGTAATTATCGGCTAAAAAAACAACACAGTGTTTCATATTGATTCATCATTTTTTATTAGTGCTGCATCCATAGCCTAAATATGTACTGTTATATGTACTAACCTTAAAAGAAGCAGCAGTGTAAATGTGAGTATGTGGAGGTATAAACTGTATATTGAAAGTGTGGTTGTAGTTGGGGGCCTTAAGCACATAAACAGGTCATCAGCCTGTGGTGTGCTTCTTCAAAAGATTATACAACAACATGTGTCCTGAGAAAGGCTATTTGTGTCAGCTCAGTGTGGCCCTACGTTAATCATTAACATTTGAAAGGCAAATTTTATTCAGCAGACCATATGCAGCTTCATTTGCAATTCAAACAGACAACAGGGCTGCGTTGTTGTTGCTTACGTATTATAAAAATAAAACTGCAACCCACCCATCTGTAGTGGTTCACCAGTAGCCTGTTTTTGTTTCATCTCATGTCGAGTGTACACTCACTCCCCGCTCACCTGGATGCGTTATTAAAGAGCTCTCCAGTCTCTGATAAGACCTGTTCAGGCAGGATCTTAAGATTCATGCGTAACCTGAGTGTGTGTCTCTCTCTTTGGTCTTCAGGGGATGAACTTCGTAGCGGGGTATCTACTTTTAATCACAAAAGATGAGGAGAAGTCCTTCTGGCTGATGGATGCGCTACTCGGGAGAATTTTACCAGGTGTGTGTGTGTGTGTATGTGTGTACATGAATTTGCCATTGCTGTGGTCTCGTGACAGGTGTGTTTGTGTGTGTGTGTCAGGGCTCGGAGTAATCCCCCGGGGAGGTCACATGGTCTTTATCTGTCTTAAAAACCGACAGCGTGTTTTCATTGGTGTCTTGCACTCACTCAGACAATGAGCTGTTTTGTGTAAGACAGAACAAAATGAATAAGGCGGCTGTAGCTCAGGGGTAGAGCCAGCGTCTTGTTAACAAGAGGTTGCTGGTTTGATTCCCATGGTCTGCATGCCGAAGTGTCCTTAGGCAAAATACTGCTCCTGATGTGCTGGTCGGCTCCTTGCATTGCAGCCACCGCCATCAGTGTATGAATGTATAATTACTTTAAGTCACTTTTGACAAAAGCTGCTGATAAATGTAAAATGTAATAATTTGACTTTGAGATTTAAGCAGTTTTTCTGTTTACCGGTAATTCATAGCAATGTGTAACTCACAAAGATGTGTATGTGGTTACAGACTACTACAGTCCAGCCATGCTGGGGCTGAAGACGGACCAGGAGGTGTTAGGCGAACTGGTGAAAGTTAAAATCCCCGGAGTCTGGCAGACCATGGTGGATCATAATGTCATGTGGACCCTGGTGGTCTCCCGGTGGTTCATTTGTCTCTACATAGACGTATTACCAGTAGAGGTGAGTGCTTACGTGTGTGTTTCATGGTGCGATCTGGAAGGAAGTCCTTCCATTAACAATGCCATTTATTTTATTTACCTTGTATCAAGAAAATGTCAACATTTCTGTATTCAGAAGTTAAAATACATTTAACAAAGCAGATATTCTAAACTTTAGAAAAGTTTCTACTGTCTCAAATAATGAAAACTCTTGTCAGAGCACACTACGCCAGCACTAATTTTAGTGGATTCAGAGAAAAATAAGATAATTATATCTTAATTTTTCCTTCTCTTCCAATTTGGAATGGCTAACACACAATGTACACCAGTCCTTGGTTTTGCTAACTTCCTCTGTTGGCCTGGGCAGGACTGCAATGTTTGTTCTCCAAACACACATGAAGCCTCAGTAGAAGGGTGTTACACCTGCAGAGGTTAACACTTTTCCCTCCAGAGTTCACCCCTCCAGGCAACAGTCCAACCAGTATGATATCCCACCATAGCAAAGGACGTCATTTCCCAACTAATTTCCCACCCCAAGATGGATTGAGGGTTGCTGCTATAGTGGCTAAATTGCACCTCTGCTCCAATTGAGAACAGCATCTGAGTTGGACATTTCAAGATATAGCCACATTTTTAGTTTGGCACATGAATAAAATGAACCAACATTATCAACAGTGTTCAAAGATGTCCATGTATTTTGTTGCAGATATAGAACATGCTACAACTAAGTTTATGTTGTTGCAGTCCTTATTGTGTTTGGCTACTCTGGTGGGATTAACGTCTTTGTTGTTGTTCTTCCGCAGACGGTCCTGAGGATTTGGGACTGCCTGTTCTACGAGGGCTCTAAAATCCTGTTCCGTGTAGCCCTGACACTGATCCACCACAACGAGGCTCTGATCCAACAGGCCCAGTCGCTGCCAGACGTCTGCCAAAACTTCAAGCAGATCACCCACGGACCATTTGTCGAGGAATGCCACACATTCATGCAGGTTGGACAAAAAAAGAGAGGTCGCCTATCACTGCTCGTCATTGAAAGTGTAATTTCGCTGGATTGTAGGAGACAAACACCTCTTGTGGTTTTCCTTCTTTAATCACATAATCCTGGTGTTTCCTGCCTTTCCTAGAAAATCTTCACTGAACCAGGAAGTCTCTCCACGGCAACCTTGACTAAGCTGCGGGCGACGTGTCGATCTCGCATCATTGCAGAAGAATCATGATCCTGAACTACCCGCTGCTTCGAATCAATACACATTCCACTGGGATCGGCGCTCAGCAGTTCATTTGCACCTTTTCTTTTTTTTACTGACTACTAGATTCTGTTTAGTTTTTGTCTTGAGCATATTTTGAGATGATCATACAGTGTAACTGTAAATACTGTTAATGAGTATATTCTCAGAAATGTGCTGTGAGCTGATGATTCCATTTAAGATTAACACGTAGTTCGCCTTTGACTATGCACTTTACTCCAGAAAGTCAGAGACACTGTTGAGAGGAAAGCTCGGCAGCGAAGTATACTAAAAGCACAAGCCAAGAGGAACCTGCCTACTGTATTTCACAGTAAATGATGAATGACTGACAAATTTCCATGCTGGAATGACTTGCTGTCATGATTGAATGTGACTCACACTTTATTTTTTCTAACATTTCAAAAATACTTTCTGGTTGTTTTCATTTTTGGGACAATGTTTTTGACCTCAACTATTAATTCAAGTGCACTGTGATTCAGGCACGATTAAAAAGGGCTGCTCTCTTTTTCTCACAAAGCTGTGAACTTTGTTCTGTGTTTGGGTTTTGTGGCCCATTACACTGTCAAAGAACTGGAGAAAAATAACCTTGGCGTGCATCCCAGCTCTCGCTATTTAGCGTTAACGCCCACCTGGTTGAATAGCTCAGAGTAAACAGCTGTGTTAATGCTAGACAAGTTGAAACAAAGCATTAAGCTACGACAAAAAACAAATCAGTGCTGGACTTTTAAGATGTTTATTAACTTTCAGAAAGATGCATAATAGAAAACGAGATCAAACCATTTTCTACAAAAATAAAAGATCAAATCACCACGATTCTTATTAACATTTCTTCAAGGGGAGAGTGGGAGAAAGCACAAATAGAAAATGAACCCATTCAACCTGTTCACTTGTAATGTAAGTTTGTTTTGTTTTGTAACGTTTGGCTGGACACACTGTTTACACAAAGCAGCTAATCCCTGTTTATATCATCACAATTACAACACTGCAGTTAATTAGTTGTGCCTCAGTGAACTATTGGGTCGATTCTGGCTTTTTGTCGGTCTCCACTGTGAAGGTATATGCTTGGAAAAGACGCACATTCAGAGCTTTCCCTTTTCTTGGCGTCACTGGGATTATCTGATGCTCGTGACTTTAAAAAAATGTTAGTGAACAAGCCATCAGAACTTTAAAAAAATTATCTCCGTCCTACATTTCATTCGACTCTCCCTCTAAATCTTTCCTTGCATGGGATATTAAATAATTACACAGCTAAAAACAACAAACAGCAGTTCAAGCAAATTCATCCAATTCCTAGAACATAATGAAACAATAGACAGCTGACGGTGAACTTGCAGCGGCAAATTCAAAATGCCTCCATCCTTGATTATTTGAAGACCCTCGTGAAGTCCTCTCGGGCTTCGAAAAGATGCACACCATCTAAATTTAGCAGGTCTTTGGCTTCTCGTCATCGTCATCATCATCATCATCATCTCACAGAGAAAGTGAAAGGAAAAAAGAAAATATCCAGGAGGTCACATAGGATATACAAAACATGCAGTCACCCCAGAGCAACAGCTGCTCGTGTCCACAGTCTTATTAAACGCTCACTCGCACACTCGGGTTCATCTCTCCATCATTCAGTCTGTCAGGTTCAAGTTAAATGAAGCATTCGATCAAATCGTCTGGTAACCAGCATGGCTCCTCTTCCTGCCTATTAGATAGGCAATGAGGACAATCAGTACCAGGCCGGCAAGAGCTGCTCCGACAATGATGGGGATGAGCATCTGGTCTTGGTCCATCTGACACTCCTCCGCTGGAGACAGAGTGAAAATAAGGGCAAACAGAGACGGAGAGAGGTTAATTTCTAATGCAGAATTTTTGTATCTAGAAACGTAATTTATGTGCAGCAGGTTTCTTTGCATTATAGTCGGGCTGCTTGATGCAACCATAATCCATTATGGCTGACAAGCGGTTAATGGTTAAACGTGCTATTTAAATTACTGATTCTGAACCCTTGTTCAAGACAACTGAATCTCTCTGCCCACTTTTTTTTGAAGTTATGGTCTTTGGTGGCTCCTTCCCCAGTTTGAGAAACAATAGAGCTACTTAGAGCTTCCTAAGTGGTGATAAACATCCTGAGCCACAAATACACCCATAAATAATAGTATGGCTGAGCTTGGTGCACGTCAACATGTTTTATAAGAAGTTTCATTTAAAAGAAAAAGTGATTTTTTGGGGGGAAATGTGCTAATTAACTTTCTTGCAGAGTATTACATGAGAAAATTGATACCACTCTCATGGGTGCCCCCTAATTATGATGCTACAGCCAGCAGGTGATAAGTGTACCTTAGCGTCAAGACTTAAAACAGAGGGAACAGTTAACAAATAGGCTTATCAGGCTCTCTAAAGCCCCCTTGTTAACAAAAATCTGTCTTGTTTATTAAATTTTGTACACAATCTTCCTCTTATCTAACTCTCTGAAAAAGCATATTCCCCAAAATGTGAAAATGTTAACCTCATTAGTCTACTGTAGCATTTGTGATATGGCAATTAAGTAACATTATCTCTGCTACCTACTCCTACTTCGGACTTAAAAACTTGGGATAAAAACTAGATAACAGCATGGAAAATAAAGAGACACTTCGTACCTGTAGCAAACTGGTTGGTGGTGACCTCGAAGGGTTGGACCTGCAGTTTGAATGTGTTGAGGGAGAAGTTGGGTACTACAGCCAGAGTTTGCTCTGCGTTGCACATGTAGGAGCGTCCCTTCGTACTCCGCAGGTAGTTGAGGCTAGTGTTACTAGCTGAGAGAGGAGCTGTGGAGAGATACTGGCTATTAATTCTTTGACTGAAGTAAATTTAGAGCTGATAAAATACATGTTGCTTGTGAGAAATGACTTACCGGTCATATCAGACCAATTAGCAAACAGAGTCAGTGCACTCAGGTGGTACTTGTTGCTTGTGGAGTTCTGTGGATGGGAGATAATGGGTTGAATGAACAAAGAAAACAAAAAAAAAGTGACCATGTACCTTAATTCAAGAAAGAGGAAGTATGATCTTACCAGAGTGAATGTGAAGTTGAGCGTGGTGGTTCGCCCCTCCATCAAAACCAAGGTAGCACTGCTGGCTTCACATGATCCTGATGAACTTGTCAGATTGGGAGTCACGTTAACTAATTCTTGGATAGTCTGGCAAAAAAAACAGATATATTTGGTATATGAAGTTTGGACTAAAATGTATTGATTGTTTTCCTATGAATTTTCCTCTTTTACCTTATTCTGAGATTGGGAAAAATAGGAGACATTGAGCTGCAGTCCCATCTGGGCCAGGAGGCACGCCGTGCCGTTGGTGTTGTTCACAGAGTACATGCCCCGTTCAGGTGTTCCTGGAGGGGTCGGTGCCGGAGCTACGGTCGTTGTAGCACTGGTAGTGGTGGTGGGGGGAGCTGTAGTAGTGGCCTGATCTGCCATGCATACACTTTCTGTGACAAGAGGAAACATAAA
>CAEMYA010000013.1:4183152-4206987 GCA_903131615.1 Diplodus sargus
TCCAAAGTCTTTGTTACCGTGTCCTGAAGCCCGCCCTGCTAGTATAAACGATCCATAGACGTGTTTAGATATCAGTCGGAGCCTCAGTGGACTGAGCGAGCCATGTCCCGTCATGTGAACTGGTAGCATTTAGAGCCGCCCGGTCACGTGAGCCCGCCCCCTCTGTGCTTCACGAGGACTCGGGCGCTATTCAGGGCGACACTCACCAACTGTCCGCGCAGGGCAAAACAAAATGGCAATTACACACACACGGCGGAGAAACAGACAGCACGTCTATCCTGCGTTTCTGCATATAGAAAAAAAAATGCGTGTGGATAAATATGGCTTATTGCAGACTTGCATAACTGCGCATAGTGTCGGGTAGGTGATACCAACAGGGTGCAGAGACACCTACTCAGAAAAATAGTGCTGTTCCAGGAGTTTATAATGTAATGGCTGTTTTTTCGAGGAACTCGCATTAGGGGAAACATGTCGAGTTAATTAATGACAAGTAATTGAATGTAATGAATGACATGTCAATAAATAATGTATGTGTATGTATCCGGTATTCTGCATTGCTTCTTTGCAGTACCTGTACAAAGGGTAGACCGATCATCATCCCCGGACGAATAGCAGGCCGATATTGAGATTTTTTTCTTCTTCCCGATTATCAGTATCTGTGATTTGTCTGTCAGAGTGATAAACTGATTCAAAAATGTGCTGCTTCGCTCTGACTGCAGTCTCCTCTCGCTCACAAGTGACAGCCTATAAAAACACGGAATGATCTGAATCCGCAAAGAAACTAGTAACTACATTCATCACATAAACGTAGTAGAGTGGAAGTTAAAAAAAGAAGAACATGGAAATTCTCAAGTAAAGTACCTTAAAATTGTACTCAATCACAGTACTTGAGTTTATTGTACTTGACACAAAGAGTCCACGTACTTGGCCAACAAAGCTGATTCTGAATTCAAATGTATTGAGCTAGGAGGAAAAAAAACAAAACACCACATCAGTTGCAGGAATACACTGTTGGCTTCAGTTGGTATGTTTGCCATCTCTTCTTCAAATTCACCAAAATCATAATGAATATCAAGCATAGCATTCTAAATACAATATGTAGCTTGTAAAATAGTGACCACAAAAATGTAGTCAGACCTCAACACAGCATTCCTGAAATTATTTTAATAAATGGCATGTTAAAAAAATCTATATGGTAGAGTCTGAAATGTCTGGAGCACAGTGTATGGTGTACTATAAGGTAGCATGTGAGACCACACACACAGTGCTGTGCAGGCTTGCAAAGTTATGGGTAAGTCAGCTGACACCTTCATCAATTCACGAGGGTGTGCAAAACCCTAGAAGGAACGCAGAGGCTGCTTTAATGCTGCTGTCCAACACTTATCAGGACGCCGCCACATTCCCCCTGCATAGTTCAACCTCGCTTTTTAACAAAAGACACGCCGTTTTCTTGTCTTAAAATTAGACTATAATGTCAGACAGTTAGCTCCTTTGACACCGGTGAATCATCGGTTTGTTTATCAGACAAAAGCTGTACTTTCCACGCTGTGATAATGAAAGTATCAAGAAACTGGCTTTCATTTTCTGTTCCATCTTACAGTAACTTGAGATTGAGTAAAATCCTGAAGGGTTCTTTTTTTAACTCAAAGTGATGACTGTTTTTTTTATTGAAAAACAGCCAAATGCCTTTAAATACTTAAAAATAAAGTGTATGGACAGAGAACAGACTATGCAATGTCCACGTTTTGATTTTGTAACTCTTAAACTGAACACCACACAGCTGCATACAAGACAGAACGCCTCCTTGATACTCATTTACCCAAACTAAACTTATTCCACTATTATCAAGTAGCTTTTGTTTTGACTTAGATTTGCTAAAAAATAAAAATAAATAAAAATACCACTAGTTAGTTATCTACAAATCATTCACTGAATCATTAAATATCCATTTATTCAGGTTCACTTTTCTCACTCTTACATAGAATACAATCTGATCTACAAAAACGTCAGCACATGACATTGGACATTTTGGTCAAAACATATAAGGTACCCAAAGAAATACCCAAGTGGCTTGCCTGCATGTCATTTAGCTTCTGTGTCACAAGCAATAAACCCTCCCTCTGACCCAAAACGCGTGTGACCCAACCCCTCTGGCCCACTTCATTGTTCACAAGTCTCTTTCTCAAGTCTCTTCTTGTCCTCAACAGCTGTTTCTCTGCCAAATCAAGCAACCAGCCAATTAGGTTTACGCTCAGCAGTTTATGCAGCCATTCATAAGGACAGCCCCTCAAACAAAGAAAAAAAAGAAAGAAAGAAAGAAAACAAAACTCAAGACAAACCAACTATAGTAGAAAATAAGTGATTTTAGACTGACATGATGAGGAAAAAAAAAGATCCCACTCCAGACGAGGAAAAAACAAAACAAAACAGAGGAAAGTGCTAGTTATTTTCATTTGAGTTTTGCATTAGCAAATCCGTAAGTCACATAAACCACCCATCAACAACCCAGACCACTCCTCCAGCCCCATCCCACTAAAGATAACGCAGAGTGGGAACGGTACAGCCAAGTCTCTCTCGTCTCTGGAGCTCTGTGTGATCTGGACGCTGCATCCAGGATTGTGGATGGAGGGAAAAACGGGCACCAGAGGAGAGTCGGGCGGCTGAGGGGCTGTAATGCTGTTATTGGGGTGCCAGCTGTACGCTTGCTGTGAGGAAAGCATGGCAGCAACAGCGGAACCCCTTCAGGCAACATAGTGGTACTGGTTGGGAGTCTCCTTGTCACGCTCCATGTAGTCTCTGTCTATGAGCGATTCGATCCGCTTCTTCAGATCGCCGGGCTGCAGAGAGGAAAGAAAGTCAGGTGATGGGGAAGCTTTACTTGTGCATACATGTGTGTTGGAAGAAAAAATGAGATGAAGAAGATGAGAAGCTTAAGATTTTCCACCTTGACAGGGAACTTCAGCTGGTTGTAGAGCTCTGATACCAGAAGGTTGTGACTGAGGGTCTTCCTCATCTTCATGATGCGCACCACAGCTGCATCAATCTGGTACTGTCTGTCTTGGAACACGCGCTCCGTGGTGCTGACCTGCTCCTCTACCTGTATGGAAAATATGTTCAAAAACAGATGAGAAGCTTCCCTTTGCAAAGGACAACAGGCATAGGTGGCAAATTAAAAAAACTGCCCTGATTAAGGGCAAGTATTTTTACCGTTTCCTTCATTTGGATCTGGTTGATCTTGATGCGGAACAGCTTGTGTTTGAAATCATTGTTGAAGTTGAAACGGTCTCCATCCTCCACGTCTTTCCCTCGAGGGTTCTTGTTGAGGACTCGTGCTTTTCCGCAGGCCAGCGACTGCAGAGTGCGCCTGAGCTCTCCCTCCTCTGCACAGGAGAGAGTGATAATGTGATACTGCAGGTGCCTCTTACACAACAGAGTAGTTGTGCTACATATTTAAAGACGTGTGTTACCTATGCCAGTGGCGGTGCGAATCTCCTCCATGCTGAACTCCTCTCCTTCGTTGAACATCAGCAGCACCAGTGTCTGGAACAGAGAGACCTGCAGCTCCTTCTTACCCTGCAGGATACGATAGTCATTGTAAGAGCAGTTCATTCTCGCTCACTCTCTCTCTCTGTCTCATCTATGCTCTGTTAGGATGTCCGTACCTCTTTAAACTCTGCCTTTAGTACAGCGTGGCCTAGTGTGGGCTGCCACTGCAGCTTCCTCCCACTGTGCTTACCCAGGTAGAATAGCTTAAACACCTCCTGGAGTTTGACCATCTACCAAAACATAAAGAGATGAGATTTGTGAAAAAGACTGTCCTCAACAGAGCAAGTTAAAGATTAGATGATGACCTTGCCATGATGAAACAGTAACAAAGTGATCTAAATACCAAATAGTCTGATGAACAGCACCCGAACATGAAAATGCTCACCTCCGGGGGCAAATGGACCTCCATGGGGGTGTATGAAGGCCAGTAGCCCATAGTGAGGATGTTGACAGTGAGTTCTATGTTGCTCGGCTCACTCTGGTTCTGTATATACTGAGTAGAAATATAATGTTTATGATGCATGCAAAATGCATTCACTGTCACAGTAGAGTGGAATGCATACACACTCTGTAAACATGGCTTCAATCTTTTAAAGCGACACATGAGGCTGAAAGTACCTGTTTGAACTGGATCATTATGTCTTTGGACAGTTCCATGTCCTTGAACATCCCCTCTAGCTTGCTGGTAAATGCTGCTCCGCATTCTGGAGGAAGTCAAAACCACAAGATATCACAACTGACTTCTTCTCACACCATAAATGCTCCACTGACGGTCTTTGTTTGTGCTTTATCTGCTATATGCAAAGATCTTCTCTATACTGTGCAATAAAAGCGGAGGATAGTGTGAAGTGTATACATTTTACAATCCTATACATTTCTCGTGAGCCCTCCTTTTAAAACGTAGATATAGGGATTAATATCAGTTTGCTAATTCAACATTAAAGACCTTTGACTCACCATGTTTGAGTTTAGAGAGCATGGACTTTTCAGCGTCAACAGAAGCACTCTTGCCGACCAGCAGACGCTTGGCCAAGTCCTTCTTATAAAAAGCTTCAAACACGTCTTTTCCTGGAGGGGAAGAAACGGGTCAGAAGTCATCAGGGCTAAACAATAAGGATTACCAGAGGCAAGCAAAATGCCAGGTGGGGCTGGTAAATCTAGCAACTCAATTGCACCATCTGGCAAGTGGTAAAAAATAATCAAACTCATTCTACGAATGAGTTGCATGCGCAGTACTGAGTGGGCAGCAGGTTAAGACATTTATCTAAGTTCAGTTGAGTGGTGTCGTGTATTGCACTCAAGTTTGAGAGAAAGGCGAATTAGATTAATAAAATGACCGTTAACTTTAATCATTGTTGTTATTTGATAACCACTAATACATGAAACTATTTGTATAGAAGCAAATAACAATTGTCTTTGAGCAACTACATTTCAGAACCACTTAGTCAATCAGGGGGAACACGTTTCGAAGCAATTCATAATCGTATCGGACCAAGAAAGTAAACATATCCTGTTTAAAGGGGTGTCCTTTACTGTGAACTACATATTATAAAGCTGCTTGAAGTAAATCTGTGATACTGGGTGACATACAAAACGTACTTGACATAATATGCGCGCATCACACACAGAGGCAAACAGACTTTTAACTGACCGTGGATGAAGCGAAAGATAATCATTATCTTGTCCAGGATTCTCTCCAGCTCCTCCTCTGTAGCCTCTTTGTTCCCTGCTCTTAGCTTTGAATCCACATATTTAGCTGGGTGGGAAGCAATAACCAAGAAAGTTGTTATCACGTGCTGGAACAACCAAATGCCACAATAAAAATGTACTGTACAAAATGTGAATGAGTACAAAGATTGCATTTTATACATTTTGAAAGCTGTAAAAAGCATTTAGCTACCGTGGCACGTCATTTGTTTCCCCGACTCACCGATAAGTTCAGCAGGTTTGTTGGGCCTCTTGTTGATAAAGGTCTCAAAGGCTTCCTTCATCGCGTTGATGAATCCCTCACTCCGTGCAAAGCAGCTCTGTGCCACATTGTCCATCTTGTCCTTGAAGTCCAGCAGCTCTTGCACCATGTCCTTGTCTTTCTCTGGAGTACAGACAATCTCTCCACCGAAAGACTGAAACCAGAGAAAGTTTCAGTAACACGGACACGCATTTCTCAAGGACATGGGATAATGTTCTTGATGCTTCTATGTTGTTTGAGCTATGGGTATACCTTTATGTAATCCCTCCAGAACTGCAGGAGTGTGGGGAGTCCTCCCTTCACTTTGCTGAACAGCAGGTAGAGGAGTGTCAGCTCAGTCACACGATTCTCATCCAGCAGGGTGCCCAGACCTGCCACAAAGATATTACACTATTATCTAATATATCAAAAAATAAAAATTCAACTGCATTCTGCAATTACATGTTTACGACTAAACCAAATTCACAAAAAAATGACTGGATGGATACGGCTGTGCACAAAGGGAACATAGGATTTTTCGCTTTAGTCACGGACTGTGCTCTTCTAAATTTTAATCGCGACCATTTCATGGCAAGTCATAAAGCATATTAAGTAAACAGGCTTGATTAGGATTTAAAGCAGCAAACCAAACAGCACAGGACTCATAGAGAATGTGGAACCCCTTACAATGAACTGCAAATCAAATGAATAACAGCACAAACTGCAGCCGCAAAATGATGATCATACAGTAGAATCAAAAACCCTCCAGCATAGTTCATTCAAAAACATTCAACACAATAAGCTTCACAAATTTTGTCTATTTCACCACAAACGAGCTACTGTGAAGGGCTCATTGAAGTATTTCACACACTCACCCTTTTGTAGTATCGCAGTCATATGTTCTCCTAGAAGTTGTTTCTCAACGCAGCTAATAAGTGGTTTCCTGTGAGGTAATAAAGAGAAAACAAGAAGAAAGTTAGACATATATTCAAAGTCTGTCCTTTCATCTCGACAGACCCTTTCCAGATAATCAACTCATGATGTTCCAGTTAAGGTCTCGTTGTTAATTAATTATCATCTCGAAAGCTAACTTTGGTTATATCTGCTGGTCCAAGAGTAAAGATGATTTGGCAGTTTAAATATCAATCTATAAAACAAATACATGCAAATATGCCATTCTGTGCATGTGTTCTGTTTTTTTGTTTGTTTAGTTACTCCTCAAAAGTTCAGTGAGGCATTTAAGTGCACCTGACCTTAATGATCAGTAATAAATGGATCTGTATTTCTGTTTATTCTCTTTCATAAAGGTTGGTATGCACATGAGGTGTTATCTTTTATGAAGGTTATTAATAAAGGAATAATGTATATTTTGTATACAACAGATGACATGAAATGTAAAAGAAAAATTACTGAGTGCTCTGGTCGAGGTAGCTCATGATCCGATCATTCTCCTCCTCCAACCTACGAGCCACATGGTGCAGGTACTCGGGCACCTGGACACACACAAATACACACATTTATAATCCTCGGCATTATGTGTTTGTCAGGGAACGAATAACTGTGATTGCATGATAAAACCATCCTTTAATAGTCTCACATCTCTCTCCTGCATCAGCCGCTGCCCTTCTGCTGCGTACAGCCGATTGGTCTCAATCAAAAACCTCTCCTCAAAGGAATCTCTGTAAACCTGAGCAAAAGTGAGATAGTCAGAATGTTAAAACACTGACACACATTTAGTCCTTCTCCATAATTGCTGTGGTAAACAGGCGATCAGCTACCTGCAGATCTGACAGCATGCCCAGTAGACTCCTGAGCAGACTGCGGTCTATTGTCTCCCCATTACGTTCAAGTTCGATTTGCTCCAAAATGCCGTCTACTGTGCGCTTCTGAACTCCGCTGTCGCTCACAATGTGGGTACGGAACAACTCCAATCCAGTGTCCCTGCAACGTATATACAGATCATCAGCCTCCTACACAAATAGTAAACTTCTTCAAACAGAGTAATTTAAATGAACTGTAGTTTTACCAGATAGAGGGGAGTAGGGAGTTCTGAAGCACATAGGTGCGATCCAGGAAGAGAAAGATACTTCGGATCATTATCTATAAAGAGAAAATATAAGATTTAAACTTTTCTATTAGCAGAGAAAAAAAAAAAATATTTCAAACATCAGACTTACAGTTTGCCTGCAGTGGTCCTGCCAGCAGCGATTCATTCGTTTCAGGAAGGAAAGGTTGTCCAAAGACTCTGTGAGCTCCATGTTAAGGAAAAAAAATCTTCACAAATTCACTTGTGTCATTTAACCATATTTCACAGCACTCTGTTGCTTAGCAGCATGCAAGCACACAGTAGTTTCACTTCTTGTTAGCTCAAAAAGATTCAGCGTCAGAGCTGTGTGACACCAACTGCATCTATTCTAATGTGTCCTGAGCATGCATTGAAAGTAAAAGTAAATCATTTAATTAATTTAAATCCAGATCAGCAAGTCTTTAAAAAAATAGCTATAAAGAAGGATTTTAAATATGATTCAATAAAGGTCCTATAATTGGATTGCCTTTAATTGGACACAATTGTGGCAATCGTGATGTTTTCTTATGAGGCCGCTTTTTAAATCATAAAATATGTCAAGCATCTTTACTCTGCCAGCCGCAGCCCCATTTTGTGTAGGATTTGAAAATTCTGCCATAACTGGATAACTGCCAAACTTGTTATATGTTGACCCCTTGTGAGAAAAGACTGCAACAACATCTGAATTTGTCAGCAGAGTTTAGTTATGTTATTGTTGTGTCTAACAGCAGACTAAACCATGAAGAATCAGGATTAACTTAATTATCAGTACGCAGCCAGGATTGTGCAGCACACTGAGAGTTGTAATCCTTTAGTGCTCCTTGTGATTAAATAACAAATCATAAAAATAACAATAATTTGTTCAGTACAAGTAAAGCCTGTTTTTACAAGGTAAAATATTTACTTTTTGTGAAGCCTCACTCTCACAATGCAGCATAATTCAATATGTCAGAACACCTTAACACGTATCCCATTTATCTCAACCGCAGTAGATGTTGCAACATGTTCGACACATAACTTGCTTGATGTAGGTGTGCACAAAAAAGGATATTCTCTAAACTGGAAGATCTGGGCCTGTACATGATCTTCACAGACCTGCCGTAGCTGCTTGTACAGCGTCGGGGAGACTTTATACGAACACAGGTTCTCTACCGCCTTTGAGGAAAAGCACAAGAGATCATTTTTCAATTATGTTCAATCACAACAAACAGTGGGAACTCTTGTATCATGGTTTCCCGAGTGACTGATTTTGAGTACTGTACACTATATTATACAGTATAAATCTACTTTTATGTTGAAATGAAGTTGAGACTTTTCATATCAATGTGCACGTTGATGTACACCCAAAAATCAGAAGCAAAAGTAGAAATAATTGTATTGCCTATCTTAAGTCACACATCTGTAAAATGAACCATTAGCAACTTCAACTCTGTATTGTATAATCCACTGAAAGAACAGAATTTATTAAGTCATGTTTAAACAAAAGAACTGCAAACCTGATAGAGCTCTTCCAGATTGTACTTGATAGAGGTGCTGTTCTGGATGGCACCCACCGCATCTCGTAGCTTCAGCCAAGTGTCCTCAGTGTAGTTCTCAGCTAGTTTTGGCCTATCTGTTACAAAAAGATGGCAACAGTGTTAATTTATAGTTAAGCAAGCTAACATATAGTCACTAACGCAAATGAAAACTACATTAGCACTGCAAGAGAACATATTTTGACATGTTTAACACAAACATGCTATGTTGCACATTTGTTAACCATCAGGCCTCTGCCAAATATTAATACTTCAATAATGTTCCTACATTATATACAATAGGCAACATTGAATTAACAGTATATTGGTTAAATATGCCCATTTTTATGAAGTAACGTGGGTTTCCATGGTCAATATTGGGATATCCGACAGTAAACTTCGGAGCGCATGTTACACCACACACTTTGGACCCACAGGTAAGAAAAGTAAATAAATACATGTTCTTCATGGAGTAAGATGCAGAAACCATTTGTGAGTACACAACCTGAATTTCAGTCTTTTGAATTTTGAATCAAAATCACAATATGGCCAAGTGCAATATCCTGAACAAAAGACCTCATAGAGATGTACTGGCCTTGGAATCTTGTGAAATTAAAAACTGTAATGCAAAAAATATTATTCCCACGACATGAGAACACAATTATAGAATCTGTCTAAAATAATTGAAATATTGTTTTTTAACGACAATGTGGAGCCATATTTACATTAAAACGACTTCATACAACAAATTATGCTTCACTTTTATTTCAAGTTTGAAGTCCAGTAATGTAAACTTCTTATCTCCTGTGTGTTATGACTGAGAAATGTATTCATTATTTTTATTGCTTTCTCACTAATGATTTTGATGATGTTTTAATTTTGTGTCTCTATAACATTTAAAAAAATAATGAAACTCTTCCACAAGTTGACAAGTGAAAGAAATGCAAACATGCAAAATTCATATTTTTGGTTTAAACTTGTGTAGTATGCAACTTTTGTGCAATGTAAGCTGTAACCAGTATCCGTTTTCTTTAATGTGATGGGACAATCAGAGCGGTGAGAGGTGAAGCATCGTGGTAAAAAGAGCACACTTCACATTTGCAAGGAAAACATGCACGCAAACCAGAGACAGGCAACTTTTGACAGTAGCCTATAATCTGAAAGTTGCATCATCTGTCGCATCAAGACAAATCGATGTGATTTATGGTGCTGCAGATGTCGAAAGGGGGGAAACGATCAGTCACAATACCTTTGAAATTTTTGATCACTAATTTCTTTGAAGCGCCGGATTTGCTTGAGGCCACAGCAGAGGTCCTGGCCATCCCGTTGGGGTTGTGCTCCGTTATGGCAGAGAAGCTGGCTCTCTTGTCCTGTCGAGTGTCCTCTGCCATTATCAGATTAGCGCTTTGGCTTAACGCTGTATGGTTCAAGTGTTTTGCTAAGTTAGTGTTGGATTGTTCAGTAGCCTGTTTATTCACTGTCAGCGACACAGCCTCTTGGTTGAACCAGTTGTCTTTGGTTGGCAGCGCGGACCGTCGCAATGTATTTAAAACACATTTACAAACAAACACTAACAGATTAATCAATCAGTAAACATAACTAGCGTCTGCTAAGTAAACAGATAGCTAGCTAACACTGTGATATCTGAAACTGCAGCACACTTCAGCTACCAGTTCGTCTTCTCCACAACACTTTAGCTTTAGCTGTACGGGCTACTCCACGCCATTATAGACCAAGCTACTTATAGATTTTCACTAGTTCAATTATTATATTCGAAAGTAGGCAAAAACGTAAAAGAGACATAGTTAGCGTTGATATAACAGACCTATATTATTGGTGGCTGTCTTTGCCCACATAGCTAGCTAGCACAACAAAATGGCTTTTCTCAGACAGTTCAGTTGGACAGGTGCATCCTGGGTGAAAACCGACCGAGATGCGTTCAGCGGCAGCTTGGACTTTTACTGTCAGCTCCAGTTATTTTATATGTACATATACATTAAGAAACGCTGTTTTTTGAGGACCAGATTCCACCCCCCCCCCCGTATTTTATTACTAATTTATACTTACAAATCACAGTCACGTTGATTTTTCTACAGTAGCAGCAATTTAAAATGCAACATAAATAGTCACAGTAGCAGTGGTTCAGTTCCATTTAGTGTCCCAGTAAACTAATCAAGTGAGCTGGCATGCACAACAACAACAACAACAATAACAATAACACTAACAGCAATAATAATAATTTAATTTACATAGCAACTTTAAAAAAAAGAGTTTAGGAAGTGCGTTCACAGAGCAAAGGTAGGACACTCGACACAACAGAATAAAAAAGCCAAACAGTCAAGTTAAACAGGGGCATGTCCAGACTAAGGAGATGTTAAAAGAATAAGTATCAAGACAAATAGAAGCAATTAAACACAAAATCACATAAAAACAATCAAACACAACGAAAAAATAAAATCTATAAAAGGATAATAAAAGGACGACATCACATAAGAGGAATTAGATACAAATACAAAGACAGATTAATAACAATGAAATGGATAAAAGGACAGAAAGACTTAAAGGAATAAAAAAGATGACTTCACAGTAGGAATGCAAGATACTGACTTTTTTCCACTGATAACTGATAATAACCTGCTTCTCAGAGCTGATACAGATAAGCCAATAATTAACATTTTTACATTTTAAAATAAGTTTCTAAGCTGCTGTTTATGCTCACCTGTAAGAAAGTCTCAGATGTAATGTGCAAAGATGCATGGTTTAATATTCCATATTCTTCTGCTTCATCTGCTTCTTCTCTGGGTTTATTGGTGGATTACAAACCAACTTTTGAGGTGCAAACAGCCACTTACTGTATTGGAGTGTGCAAACGTTGTGCCTTTTGAGTCAATGAAAGTCAATGGCTTCATATTATTGGATCTATTCATTGGCTAAAATTTCAAGGATACTGATATATAGCTGATATGATAAATTTCCCAATGTTGGACCGTGCATTGTGTGTGAATACATTGTGCATCTGTACTTTCCATAAAAGAAAGTCAATAAAAGGGGCTTTAAAGAAGTGATTTACCCAACATGGTGCAACCCTCCACTACATGGGTGTTGTAGTACATGAGTTGCATGTGAAGAAACCTGAGATAACATTTGACGCAAGCAACACAAATGGCATCTATGTATTAACCCATTTTTGTGACAACACCAGATCACATAAATGCATCACAGGATCATGACATTTTTTCGTATAGAGATTATAAAACTTGTCACGGTTGCTACATAGCTGCTTAGTAAGACATACTAAGTCAGTTTTCAATGTGTTGACAAATCGTCTGTAACAACGGTCCGCTTGCTGGACGGTCTTGAACGCATCCCGGCATCACCTGCAGCCATCAGAGAGTTCAGTGCAAATGGGCGGTGTTTACACTGGACAAGGAAGCCCTAACGCAATCATTCAAGCCATATTTTTCGCTTGTCGCTGAGGCGGCAACCCGAGCACCATGACTATATTAATATTTGACCGTATGTGTATGTCGTGGCCGTTGTTTTTGAAGTAGTGAGGCTCGCTTGCTGGTGGTGGTCCGGCCTGCCGTCCTGAGCGCTGTCTGCAGCGGTAGGTACGCCTGCTAACGCCAGCTTCTCCAGGAGAGAAACCAGGGAGGGAGCTGGTGCGTGCAGCATCATCTCCAGGGAGGGGTGGACACTGGAAACTAGGTGCTTTTTAATTCGGAAAGACATGTATCGTAACTGTACACCTTACTTGAGCATGTGAGGTACAAGTAGCCTCACTGAAAATCTTGCTTAGCGTTGGTTAGCTTGTTAGCATTGGCATTTGGAGAACAGTCCATTCAAGCTAACGTTAGCCTGGCTAGCTGGGCCAGAAGCTACCAATTCAATTAAAAAGCAACCACGACTTCCTCGCATGTCTAGTCTCCATTAGTTTAGGAAGACAATATCACTGCCCCAGACAATAAGTGTTACCAGTTAACTTTTCCTTTGCCACCGCAGTTAGCCTTTATGAGTTTGACAAGTTAGCTAACGCCATTAGCTGTCACCACTTGAGCAACCTTAGCTACATGAGAGAGTGATGTTAGCTAATGTTTTTCAAAACAGTGTAAAAGCTACCCTAGCTAGCATGATTAAACATTACACAGGAGATGTGCATTACCTTATGAGATAGTAGAAAAGGAGCAGACAGACTGAAGATATCTAACAATCATTGCTAAGATAAGAAATGCATCTTTTAATTTAGATATGAGATATGTTATCTGTATAGTAATGGGGGCTAAGCCACAAGTAGTAATTATTCAAGTGTCACACACGCCTATGTTCCCAGTCCATATGTTGGACTTGCATGACATAGTGGTAAGAAAGAACAGATATAAACTTCTAAAGCGTTGACGGTCCCTGAGCTGAGTCATACACCTGACAGGTAAACATGACCTGTAATCTATTATGTCAAACAGTCTGTAAAGACTGTCAGGAAAAGTTGAACTAAACCTCATTAAAGGGTGCCCAGAATATACATACAAAAGGCTGCAAACAATACTTTTCATTGTATTTAATCCTCAATTGATTGTTTGAGATATTAAATGTTATATTGTTCTCACAAGCTTGTGATGTTTTGCCCAAACAACTCGCTAAAGACTTACATTCACATGCATCATTATTCAAAGCAAAACAAGTCAGAGGCAAGTAACAGCCTGAACTGCCTAAAAGCAGAGTAGATCCGGAGTTTGTTGTTTAGGAGTGGCACACCCAAAGCCTCAGTATATCCTGCTAATGAATAATGTATCACAGGAAAATACTTTGCTGTGTAGTTTGTCTGCAGTTCTGTTGATGCCCGTCTCTTTTGTATCATCAGTGTAGATGCCTTGGCCGAGATGAGTGTGAAGGCTTTTGAGCTTGTCCCCGCTGTGGAGCGAGATCTCCTCATGGGCGACAAGGCTCGCATCAACATCGAGTGCATTGAATGTTGTGGAAAGCACTTGTACCTGGGTACCAATGACTGCTTCATCCACCACTTCCTGCTGGACGAGGTCACTTCCTCCAAAGGGAAACTTACTTACTCGGCTCAGAAGCTGCTGCACAAATATCTGGGCCTCAAGAAACCAGTCGCCGAGCTGCACGCTGCCTCAGCTTTGGAGCGTCTGATCGTGCTTTGTGATGGAATTGTATTCCTTGTCGATATGGTGACACTGGAGACTGTGCCCTCGGCTGCAGGTGGTGGAGCCAAGATCAGGGGTGTGACGGCATTCTGCATTAATGAGAACCCGGTGAACGGTGATCCGTTCTGTGTGGAAATGGGTGTGCTGTCCTCCAAGCGGCGGACGGTGCAGATTTACATGGTGTATGAGGACAGAGTGCAGCTGGTCAAAGAGGTGAGCACTCCTGAGCAGCCCTGCGCCGTCAGTCTTGATGGTTACTTCTTGTGCCTGGCCCTTGCTACACAGTACATGATTCTGAACTACAGCACAGGAGCCTCCCAAGATCTCTTCCCTTACAACAGTGAGGACAGGAGACCTATTGTGAAGAGGATTGGCCGGGAAGAGTTCCTCTTAGCTGCACCTGGTGGTCTGGGTAAGTCAGAACTAAAACTGGGTATCTGCAGGTTTTAAGTCTTAACAAGAGTTTAACAATTTCCCTCAAGAAGGTATTAAAGTTATGAAATTCATTTACAAAAAGCTTTAATATATTTTTCTTGCTTGATCATGCTTTCCATAGTTTCCTTAAGAAAGATGTATACATCCCATATAACATGTATATGCAATAACAGATAACAAGATGAAGTATTCAAACCAAGAAAAAATACAATTTAATAAATAACTATGAAAGCTGCGAGTTTTTCTTGACTAAAAGGCAATGTTGTTCCTATTTATCCTCTAAATTGTTTATCCATGTTCTACTCCAGGAATGTTTGCCAACGCAGAAGGTGTATCTCAGCGGGCTCCAGTCAACTGGTCAGAGAGCGTGATCGGTGCTGCTGTGTGTTTTCCGTACGTGGTGGCTTTGGATGAGAGCTTCATCACCATCCACAGCATGTTGGACCAGCAGCTAAAACAGACCCTTTCATTCAGGGATGGACACATTCTGCAAGACTTTGAAGGTATCCTCACATACTGCTTTCTGTAGGATTTTCACCTTATCAAATCAAACTAGAGGCAGGAGTGAAAATCTGACTGATGCTGCTTATTTCTGTTATTCATTAAGTTGTAAACGGTCACAAAGGGTAACAAGGTCAATTAATAATAGAAACTTGTGTGAAGTTTCTATCAAAACTGATGCAGAAGAATATAATGTCTCTTTCTTTGAAACCTTGCAGCTATTTATTCAAGCACAGACAGTTCAGTCAGGGAAGTTCTCACTTCTTTCTCACACCACACCCTCGTGATATATATACAGTATATATGTTTTCATTTTCAAACTTGTAGCCTTCAGCACCAACCAATGCTTACTCAAGAGACATCAGTTGTTGAAATGTATTATTTTGGCTCCTCTTGAGCCAAAAAAATCAGTAGAGTTGCCTTTGAATTCTCATATAAAAAACTAAATGAAATCATACAGGATGGTGCACACACTTCCCTGAAAAATGGAATCAGAAAACAGGCCTTGGCTATTAAATCATCTAGGATAGAAAGAGTCATTGCTTTGGCTTGCTGGACTGAAAACCAAAATCGTTTGCTGCAAAGTAAAGCTGATGACTGGGCTCTTGATTCAGTGTCACAGCCGGTTCCTGTTACAGAGAATATCTCAGTTGGAGTCGGTTATCGCTGAAACTCAGAAACTGAACCAAGACTTGAGCTGAATCTGTAAACTCCGCCTTCGAAGGCAGTTAGTTAGTTACTACGTGTTTGCTTGCAGTCATTGAAATGAATGAGAAATGCACATGAAACTTGATGTTGTCTAGAGTTTAAGAATTGTAAATGATAAATGTAAGACACAGGGTTATATGTAAGCAGTCTGTTGGTTGAGTGTAAACAAGCGACTTGTGATATCACCTGAGTATTGAGAGTGTGTATGTTGTGACCTGTGAGTGTTGTATGTTTCAGGAAAGGTCATTCTGGCTTCCACTAAAGCGGTGTACGTCCTGGTACCTCTGCCGCTGGAGAAACAGATCCAGGATTTACTGGCCAGTCACAGAGTGGAGGAGGCACTCATCCTCACAGAGGGAGCACAGAGAAATATTCCCAAAGACAAGTTCCAGGTAACAAACAGTGTGGTGGTTTGACTTGTATGATGTTGTATGTGATTAATGGGACATGGAATAATATTACGATAACTACTGAAATGACTAAAATCTGAAGGATTTTTTCACATGTAGACACTTAAACGAACCTAAATCAGTCTTCTTAAAGTGGACCTAAAAGTGTATCCCATTGTCATTTCTTTTCAGAGAGTACTCAGTTCTCTGTCTGGTCCACTTCAGCTCTGAAGGGACCTCCAGTCCTCTTTCTGTTCACACTTTATTTCCTCTGCAGCTCCTGGTGACCCTTAGTCCTAGTTTTCCCTTTAGACAAGATGGCTGAGAATGCTCTGCTTTTTCTCAGTGCATTGCGTGTGGTGAAGTTCTTTTGATGTGACCTGATGATGTTTCAATTGTCTCATATGTTGTTCTTTTTTTCACTTCCAGATTTTGCACAAAAGGATTCTCCAGCAGGCAGGTTTCATTCAGTTCGGCCAACTTCAGTTTCTAGAAGCAAAAGAACATTTCAGGTAAGAGTCTTAGTCCGTCTCATAATTTGGGGGTTAAACTTGTTGTGGTTTGTGTCGAGATATTTTCATTTGAACTTCTATTACCGAGTACTTTTTATTCTCGCATATCACCAAATATTAAACTGTGGTTGTTCAAGAGTTTGACTCAAATCACAGCTTGAATTGGTTGGTAAATCTTGAACAGCAATCATGTAACCATTGATATTGTCCCATTCATGCTTGAGGGTTTGTTGAAAGTTTAGACATGCTAGAAAACTCTTACGTAAATGTTTGAATTTGAATGTGCCTCTTGAAAAACGGTTGAATGGTTCACACATAATGCAGTGTTTCATCACTCACATAAACCAAAAATCTTTCACATTTAAAATAAAAATATTGTTGTTTTTTGTTTTGTAAAATAAATGAATTTACAATATAAATTAATTTCTGCATGTTTAAAGGAAATCTGCAAACTTTTTTTCCTGCAGTTTTATAGCAGTAATTTAGAAGATGGTAATATAGTTTTCAGGGAATCTAGACATGTACATTGATAGTGTTTGAAAAGTGCTTGGACTTGTACTCTTTAAAATCTGTACAAACTCTTGTTTTCTGGTTTCCATCTATTTGATTTCATAACCTCTTTAAGTTATATTTTCAGTCCTGTGTTGTTTAAAAAGTCAGGCCACAGGCAGTGAAACTTTGGATTTGTTTTTGATGCAAGCCTAGATCCACTTAAGGATGTCGTGTGAATTGTGACTGTTCTCTACTTTTGTGGCTTTAGTTATTGGCTGCCTCACTCAATCCACCTTTATGCTTGCAGGAAGGGTCAGCTGGATGTGCGGGAGCTGATCTCTCTCTACCCGTTGCTGCTGCCAGCTTCCTCTTCATTCACACGCTGCCATCCTCCCCTCCACGAGTTTGCAGATCTCAACCACCTGGCACAGGGTGACCAGGAAAAAGTGCTGCGATGCAAGAGATTCCTCATCAGTTATCTAGGAGAGGTAAACAAAGTTCATTTACATATAATCGTTCATTTAATTCTTGTTAGATCGTACACATAACATACTGTTTTTTTTACATCTCCGCGCAGGTACGAAGCACAGAGGTAGCCAACGGCTGCAGAGAGGACGTAGACACCGCACTGTTAAAGCTGTATGCTGAGCAGGATCATGACAGCCTTCTAGACCTGCTAGCTTCAGAGAATGCCTGCCTGTTAGCAGACAGCGTCCCATGGCTGGAGAAATACCACAAGTGTGTATACTATTAGTCTTGGTTTTGAGTTGCTCCTTTTAGAAATGTTATAGTTCTTGACTGTGTGAGAAATGTATGATTAGAATTGAATCAAGATCTTCCCTGTCAGCAGATAAGATCTTGGTACAACATTCATACATGAAAACATTGCCACTAAAAGCTTGAGCTAACATCGCATTTCCTCAGCTATGTACATTAACATCTTGATAGTGTGGCTTTAATCTGAAAACGCTAAATGTCATCTTTTACTGATAAAGAGTAATTAGGGTGAACTGGTTGTTCTCAATTTAATCATGTTTCATCATGCTTAAAACTGGTAATTAGCCGTCTCTTGTGGACACTGTGGCAATCTGTATGATTGTAATTATTGTGGTCACCAAATGTGCAAATTCCTAGAGCTACTGTCTCAAAAGGGCTTTGTTGGATAAATACTCTCCCTTGCTGTTAATTAACACCCCGCTCAAGCTTTATCACTGTGTCCAGTTTATTCAAGTCAATTTAATTACTATATGCAAAAATATAATCTTGAGGGAGACACTCTGCTTCATTCAGGCTTTTTTCTCTCCGTCTATTAGATATTTTGCACTTGGGCTGCTCTATCATTATAATGGCCAGGATTCAGCAGCACTTCAGGTATGTAAGCTAAAAGTGACTTTCACTGGTTGTCAGAAGAATCAGTACCAGGAATTTAACATATCCCCTTTCTTCTCCTGACAGTTGTGGATCCGTGTGGTGGATGGGGAGCTACAGGACTCCACAAGATCAGACCTTTATGAGTACATTGTGGACTTCCTGTACTCCAGCTCTAATCTTGATCTTGTATGGAAGTATGCAGACTGGGCCCTGCGGAAGGATCCCACTGTAGGTTACCAGGAGCATAAATGGCCACAAAACTCTAACTGTGCTATCAGGCAAAGATTATTAGTGCCTGTCGACTTGAAGTAAATTAGATTTTTAAACTGGTTAATGGTTGTGTAAAGTTGCATCCTCTTTTTCTATTGAATTCTAATTATTTATCGAAGAAGAATGCTCATGGAGTAATAAAACAACTTCAAATAAGACGGAGTTAGCCAAGAAGGCTTAAACAGGCTTGCATTTGGAAAATTAGTGGAGTTACCCTTTAAGTACTATTGCTTTGATTGTGACACTGTGGGTTGTCAGGTATTTTATATTCTGTTGTTTTCTCCTCCCTCCTTTCTTCCTTCTTTTTGTTCATAGAAAGGCGTCCACATCTTCACGAAGAGGCCTGGCACTAAATATCAGCCAGAGTTGAACTCTGATGATGTCATCACATACCTAGAAAAGCACAGCCAGGCGCTGCTTCTGTACTTGGAATACTTGGTGCTGGAGAGAAGGATACAGGTAACTCAAATAAAAAAAACAGCTGTTATTGACAAATGTGTCAGAACTGAAGCAATACGCAAAGTCTGTGCTCCTCCCAGAGATGTTGTGTTGTAGCCGAACCAAACATCAATGATTAGAGGAACTTCCCTGCAGTATCAGTTCTTCCGAGAACCCAAATTGCATTATTGTCATTGATACGTTTATATGGACTGCAAACATCTCACCACATACTGAATATGAAACTGGTCACATGAGACTCAGTGGTTAGCACTGTCCCTAGACTTCCTCTTACAATCCTGACCTGTCAGCTAGGTGAATAATGTTGCCTTTTAAAGGTTTTGTACACCCTCAGTATCTGCAAGGCTCTTCCCAGGAGTGAGGAAACCGAAGAATAAGTACTTGAAACGCAGATGAATGTTTGCATGAATTTTTAATACTTAATATAACAAAGATATTTTCAGTTAGAGCAGTTCTCTTTCTCCTGTGCCACACTGCCCAGTGCAATCACAGCCCGATCTGTTGGTTGTAGTTGGGGGTCCAAGGGCCACTATCATGGTCATGTCAGCCACAGACTTAACAGTGAAAGTGTCCTTTTGGTATAAAACCTCAAGCACTGTTTCTTCTTTAATGCTCTTTTGTGTTGTAGTTGTCAGACTATCGTAATAAACCGTCAGATTACTCCTGAAAACTTTGTATTCACAGTACTGAATCAAGCATATTAACCTGATGAGGCAGATGTTTTGTTACACAGAACCATCTGGAAAAGTGCCGCTAGAAACAGTTTGGAAAAGGGCATGCACTTTCAAAGCACACTTTCCAAGTGATTGAATGAACCATCTGTCTATCACTGTCTATCACAAGCTGTTGAGATATTGAGAGAAGCGCAAATACGTCTTTTACATTGAGAAAAGCTTTCACTGATGTTTTTTTGCTGTTCTTGCAATTAAATATACTCTCCATGCCAGATATTACTGATGCTAAAACAGCATCAATGCTAACCTCTGGAGGAGCTGATGTTGTTTTCAAACAAAAAGTTGCTTCTCTCAATTGTCTTCACACCCAAATCGCAGGTGAAGGATTGTACCCGACCGCTTTGTGTTGGACCACAATTACTTGAAACTTGGCTAGACTGATAAAGTATCAAATCAATTTCTGAATATTTGCAATTAATCTAAAACATTTTTAGAAAGCTGTTAAGAGCGATATTCCTGCCTTACAATGGAAATGTGATTGAATTTCTTTTTTCCAATGTCTGTGAACACAGAAAGAGAAGTTTCACACACACCTGGCTGTGTTGTACCTGGAGAGGGTCTTGTCATTAATTTCGGAGTCACCAAAAGATGAAGAGAAGCTCAACAGAGCAAGAGAGAGGCTCCAAGCCCTGCTCAGGGAGTCCAACCTTTACCGTGTACAGTATCTTTTAGGTGAGTCTGAAGATGCCGCTCCACTTAAATCTCTATTTTTGTGTTAACTTATGTTGGTTGTTTTGCAGCATTTTAGCCAGCACTTTGGAGATTTTGATGAGTTATGAAATTGCTTTTTATCTTCTCATAGTACAATTGATAAATGTCATTTTAAACTTGACACATTTTTATGATTGTGGCACTATAAATGTTAAATAGCTTCTCTCAATTTAAAGGTTACTGAAATATCTTGTGAGCATGTGATGTGAAAAATGGCTGCAGAGATCATTCTGCAGGTTTTGACCCTTAATGTTAAAGTCCTTATGCTCTGTTTAGGTAAGATGGAGAGCTGTGAACAGCTGCTGCTAGAACGTGCAACACTACATGGAAAACTGGAGGAGCATGACAAAGCACTGCACATATTGGTACACAAGCTCAGAGACTTCCCGTCCGCTGAGGCCTTCTGTACGTGGGCCTCGTCTACTCGGGATTCTGCTTACAGACAGCAGCTATTTCACCTGCTCTTGGGGGTGTATTTAGACGGGAACCAGACAGCAGCAGGAGGTGGCAACGGGGACCTTGAGATGGCAGCGGTGGACCTTCTAAATCGGCACGGCGAGGTGTTCGATGCAGTCCAGGTGCTGCGCATGCTCCCTGAGGGCTGGTCGCTTCAGCTGCTGCGGCCCTTCTTGGGTCGAGCTGTGAGGGCCAGCATGCACGCCTGCCGCACCTCCCAGATCGCACTGGGGCTATCCCACTCTGAAAACCTTCAACTGCTGCACGACAGGGTAAGAAACACACAACATAGTACAACAAATGTGACCTACTTCTTCCTCTAATTTCTGCAATTGCTCAGTGCGTAGTTTTACAGGCCTTTACGCCATCATTTATTAGATTATGACCTTTTTGCATTTGTTATATAGAAAGGAATTTCAACATCTGCAGTGTCTTATTTTTGTGCTCATTACTGCTTTATACCATCGTTGTAACGCTAATTTAATGTTGTTGCCCCACAGCTGAAAGAGCGGAAGAAACCAATCTATGTGTCTGAAAAGAAGGGATGCCACCTGTGCCACAACACCTTCAGCGAGCCTGACGTGGTGTGTCTGCCGGGTGGAGTGCCCGTCCACACTCACTGTGTCGCCCAGAGAGTAAGAGACTCTCCCACAAAGAGACAGTTAGCTAATAGCAGTAAGCACACGTGAGACTTTACCCTTGAAACTACCATGTGAGCTGCGATCAGAGGCACCAAACAAAAGCAGGACTTGCTCAGTTTTTTTGTTGGCTGAGGACTGTGGGGAATATCGATAAGCACAGAGCAGTCATTGCAATAGTAGAATCTGCTATGAAGCTGAGAAACACAAAGAAAGCTTGTGCGTGTGTGTGAGAGTGCAAGGGAGAAACAGATGATTTCATCTATTTATTCCTATGCAACAATTATATCACACTTTGAGACTGCAAGTTTTTATAGAAGTAAAGAAAAAAACAACAGCTAAGCCACCTGGCCCTTTAACCATGTGAACAATGATCAGATTAAAGACATGCTCCTGTGCTTATGTTTGGGTTCAGCGCTGTACCGGTCCTTGTCTTTGCGTGAACAGTTTGAAACCTGAATTTGAGAAGCTGCTTGAACTACAGAACTCGCAATATTTGAAACCTGTTGCAAATGTTTCTGACGCATGCATAGTTTTACCACTCTTACGGCTCTGGTCTGATCACCGCATATGGATATTGTATTAATATTGTCCTAACTTGCATATTGCAGTGTTAGGTTATAATGTGAAATACTAATAAGACTCTTCAGTACTGATGGAGTCTCTTTTGTCTGTCTTTTACTCTCTGAGATGTCTTCTTTTCCCCCTCAGCCAGAAGGGCAATCAATGTTGTATTCACAGTATTTCAATTGGTGACAATTTGATCCAAACATTTTTCTTTTTAATTTTGGTGTCCTTTTCTCTGTGCATCGTCTGGAGCAAGAACAGCGCAAACACTACATCAAATCTTACATTGCTCCACTCATCAGTAAATTTTACTTTGGATTCAGTACTCAGTCTAGGTATATCGGTATCGTTATTTTCTGTGTCCGAACCCCGATAAAATAAATTAATTCAAAAATGGGTGGCTGAGGCTCTGATGTAGCAACTTCTTTGTCTGTAGTTTCACTCAATGTCCCGCCCTCAGCACATTCGGATTGGTTACATGTCAAGTAATACGGAATAATCTGACTCTGCAAAGTAACTAGTAGCTAAGGTAAACAAATAAATGTAGAGGAGTGGATGCAAAATGGAATTACTCAAGTACACTGTTCTTAGCTACATTCGGTCACTGGTTATTCTTAATTTTGACTTAGACTTCTAATTTTACTACAAATGTGTACTGGTTTCAACTATCAGTTATTGGATCCCTAATTCAATCTACATCAAAGTGACCTTCTAAGACATGCAACAGATCAAACTATCTTTACTGAGTCTGTCAGCATCATTCTCAGTATGAATTTTGTTAGGTTAGTGACAGATGAAATCATTTAAGAGGGATCCTCAGTGTCCACTACTGTCACAGATTAATTTGGTTTGTCTGTTGAGGGTACAGCGATTAAATATGAATTTAATTTGAATCCTGCATCATAAAACAAGTGTCAGATTTTTTTTTCTTGAGGAGGTGCAAGGACATAATTTGTTCCAAACATATGAATAAACATTGACTATTTCCATAAGTAAGCAGCAAGAAGAGATAATTGTAATTTATCTGATTACTATCAAGATGGATATATAAAAGATATCCTGTCCATTTCTTAAAGAAATGAAATGGCATTTGACCACAAGATGGCAGTAATGTGTCAAATATTATTTAAAACAAATGGAAGAAACCACAGGTGGAGCATTTTAGAATCCTCCAACCAATTCCGTTTTTTCCATCTGTTTTTCAACCGCAGTCCATTAACACATAAGCAGGTCATAGTTAAAAGGAAATGTTAGCGGAGCTTCAGATTATGTGGCTGAGGTGGACAAAGATGACTCCTATTGAAATTACTGTCAAAGACAACTGTTGTCTCATAATGCATTCTAATGCATTGCACGT
>CAEMYA010000013.1:4223621-4263861 GCA_903131615.1 Diplodus sargus
GTCGCAAGAAAATGCTCAGCTGAGCCTGAACCTGAAGAACATGTCGCAAGAAAATGCTCAGCTGAGCCTGAACCTGAAGAACATGTCGCAAGAAAATGCTCAGCTGAGCCTGAACCTGAAGAACATCTCGCAAGAAAACACTCAACTGAGCCTGAACCTGAAGAACATGTCGCAAGAAAACATTCAACTGAACCTGAACCGGAAGAACACATTGCAAGAAAAGACCAAGCTGAACCTGCGCTTGCAAGACATGTCCCGAAAAATGAGACGGATGACAGTGGACAACAAAGAGCTTAGCACGTCTCTAAATTTGGTGTCTGCTGAAAAAACTCAGCTGAGCCTGCTCCTGAAGAACTTATCGCAAGAAAATGCGCAGCTGAGCCTGGACCGGAAGAACATGTCACAAGAAAATGCTCAGTTGAGCCTGGACCGGAAGAACACATTGCAAGACAAGAAACAGTTGGAGGAGGAGAAGAGAGAGCTGATCATGTTTTTCAATTCAACATTGAACAACCGCACTGACGAAAACTCTCAACTGAGCCTGAACCTGAAGAACATGTCGCAAGAAAATGCTCAGCTGAGCCTGAACCTGAAGAACATGTCGCAAGCAAATGCTCAGCTGAGCCTGAACCTGAAGAACATCTCGCAAGAAAATGCTCAGCTGAGCCTGAACCTGAAGAACATGTCGCAAGAAAATGCTCAGCTGAGCCTGAACCTGAAGAACATGTCGCAAGAAAATGCTCAGCTGAGCCTGAACCTGAAGAACATGTCACAAGAAAATGTGCAGCTGAGCCTGAACCTGAAGAACATGACGCAAGAAAATGCTCAGCTGAGCCTGAACCTGAAGAACATCTCGCAAGAAAATGCTCAGCTGAGCCTGAACCTGAAGAACATGTCACAAGAAAACACTCAACTGAGCCTGAACCTGAAGAACATGTCGCAAGAAAACACTCAACTGAACCTAAACCTGAAGAACACATTGCAAGAGAAGACCGAGCTGAACCTGCGCCTGCAAAACGTGTCCCAACAAACGAGACGGCTGGAAGAGGACAACAAAGATCTTAGCACGTCTCTAAATTTGGTGTCTGTTGAAAAAAGTCAGCTGAGCCTGCTCCTGAAGAACTTTTCGCAAGAAAATGCTCAGCTGAGCCTGAACTTGAAGAACATGTCGCAAGAAAATGCTCACTTGAGCCTGAACCTGAAGAACACATTGCAAGAGAAGACAGAGCTGAGTCAGCTTTTGGAGAACAAGACAACAAAGCAGAGTACACGCTGCAATCCCGGCTGGGCCAAGCACGGTACACGCTGCTACTACATGTCCAGCACGATAGAGACGTGGAAAATGGCTCGCGGTGAGTGTCTCCGCATGGCAGGTGACCTGGCCGTGGTTCAGGATGCCCAAGATCAGGCATTCCTGACCGCCCTGACTTATAAGTATGTGCAGCAGCACCCTGAAGAGTATTTCCATTCAGCATGGATTGGGTTGACTGACTCAACTGTGGAGGGCGAGTTCTATTGGGTCAATGGCAAAGGAATCCATCCAAATGTGATTTTTTGGCGTAGTGGTGAGCCAAACAACGCCTTGGCCTACTGGGACAAGAGCCAATCAGGACAGGATTGTGTTGCAATTGTCCCTCCGGCAGACACTGTGTCGAAGAATTGGATTTACACCTGGGATGATATAATTTGTGTTGGCAAAAGGCACTTCATATGTGAAAGCATAGCTCCTAGTGTGACCTGACTGACCTGGATGAAAAAGGGTGGAATCCACCATGTATATAGTTAATGTAAATTTGTGTTAAACTGATTTTTTGTACTTTTTAATTATATATGAATATTCAAATTCACCAAATTTTCCTGCTTTTGTCTAATGCAACTCACACTTTCAACACACACACACACACACACACACTGACTGACATTTATTTCAGTAATGTGAAGAAACACTGGGAATAATTTATGTTTGGGCGTAGCTGTTGTGTAAGAGAATTTGATGTCCTGATTAAAATGGTAATATCACATTGAAAAGGAGATTCCCAGTTTGAAATGGCTTTAGGGAAAAAACAACCTTGAGATTTAGGGAAGCCACATGTTGTTATCGGGGCCCTGGACCCCCTTACATCCACCTCAGAACTGCCACTGCTACAGTACAACACCATCCTATATGGGTGGGGCAGAACAGAATTAATAAAATGTGTAAACATCATGAGCTGATATTATATTTTCACTTATACTGTCATGGTTTACTTGATTTCATTTCTGAGAATTCATTAAAATATGGCAGTTTTCAAATGATTAATCTTTTCTTCATGATGTCAGGGTCTCTGACGTATTTGGTTTCCGCAGAAAAGTGCTCCACAGACATAAGAAACTTCTTGTAAAGTCCAGTGACGGAATGTAACTTACATTTACTTAAGTACCTTACCTGAGTAGAAATCTAAGGTATTGGCTCTTCATTCAGCTGGAAGGAGCTCAGGCAGACCTGAGCATTGCCTGCATTTAAATGTAAATAGTTAAACAGAACTTTGTACATTTTTAAAATGTATGCACATATTCAGCAAACAACAATTTATATTTGCATTATAAGTAATAAAAAATGGTTTGTTAAACATATTTGTGGTTTTCACAGTAAAAAATAACTTTTTCTACTCAGATTTTATGTTTTATTGTGATTTTAGGTCTATTGTGTTAATACAATATGTCAAAATGAAAAAATAACTGTACAGTCACACATGTGAGGTTGTGCTGAAAATAATCACACCAAGTAAATCGTTTTTAAGGTGAAATATAATGGCAAAATCAAAAATAGTCAAAAACAAACAATTATACCCTGGAATATCGGATTTCATAACAAACCTCAATATCCCCGACGTTCCACCTTCAAACAGCCTCATTTGGTCATCAGTGAAAATGCTTCTTAACCTCCCACTTTTCTATAGGAACACATATTTCCTACAGGCACTGCACTAGTGCTGTTAATCAATCACCCCTTGCTAGAGAGTATAAACCTGAAAATGCATGTATAAATACTTTAATAAGTAAATTGTGCTTTTGTACCCAAATCACTTTAATATCTGAAGACTCTTACTTGAGTACTATTTGTATGGATAACTCTCACTTTCTCCAAAGTAATATTTAAACACGATATCTTTACTTCTACTCAAGGAATGCAACTGGCTTCATATTATTGTCTTTATCTATGGGGTATGATTTCATTAACGAACATTAACAAAACCAAGGAGCTGATTGTTGATTTTAGAACGAATGGAAGCAAAGACACATCCCTGTCTACATCAGTGGAGCTGAGGTGGAGCAGGTGAACAGTTATAGCAGTTATAGGTTCATTGAAAGTACCATCACTGAGAACCTGTCTTGGTCATCATCACACAAAAAAAATTACCACCTTGGTTAAAAAAGCCCAGAAGAGGCTGTACATCTTACAGAAACTTAGGCAGGCGAAGATCCTGCAAGCAAGATCAACTTTTACAGAGGAGCAACAGAAAACATTCCTTACTGTAAACATCACTGGCCTGGTTCATGGACTGCTCAGGACAGGAAGGCTCCACAGCAGGCCATTAAAACCACTACAGAACATCAGGGACATCGGACATTCCGTTTTTAAAACACTTTACCTTGTGCCTTGGAAATAAAACTCTTCTTCTCTTCTAAAATCATATTATGGTGCTGATAATTTATTGGTCCGCTTTACTGCATCCCTACTTTTTGTCACGTTGTCCTTTTAAAGTACAATGTACCTCTTTAATTTTTTTTTATTTTTTTTATCTCAATCGGTTGTTTTTGTATAGCCATTACTAGTTTGTGTGGTTACATCTTTGTATGATAGGACCGACCATTACCTTTTTTGAAATAACACTGTTGAAGCCTGAGCTCAGATTTAAAAGGGGAGACCCCTCCGTCTGAGTGGAGCAGCGCCCCCTGTCGACGGGTCCGTGTGGCTGCAGGTCGGCCAGCACACTGACTCGGCTCGACGCAGCAGCGATACAAACGCCATCTTTAACTGACAGGGAGGCAAACTGCTGAAGCAGAGTTGTGGCGAGAAACTAGGTCAGGCGCAAGGGAAGGGAAAACACGCATTGAAAACTTGCTCCAATAGCCTCGAGTCAGCGTTTGCTAACATCCCCGACACGCTGTGCTGTCCTATGGTCCAATGTGTTTGATCGGTCGGCCAGCTCGAACGCAGTTTTCTTGTGTCGGTCCCGGTTGACGTTGAGTGATCGCCTTTTCTCAAAAACAGCCCACAGAGGTGAAAGCCAGGTAAGAGCCGGACGGTGTCGACACCAGCTGAGAACTTCGACTGCTCGTTTAACAAAACATTGTTTTGTTTTTTTGTAAATTGAACTTTATAATCACAACAACCTGCTTGCTAAGTAGTTAGCAAGATGCAACACCCCGGTTCGGCTAAGCTAGCTAACTCTTGTCCTGGGTTGGTTTGACGTGTTTCTGTGTAACTAACCATCCGTGTGGTCGTTAAACGTCGGCAACATTGTGCTATTTATGTGCTGAAAGAAAGGAATAACATGTTCAACTCAATGCAGTTTTTGCTAGCATCAGCTAACTCATAGTTTATGAAGTTTACATCAGGCTGATCAGACGGCGGTGTTGGTTTAGGGAGGCGTGTCCTGCTTTGCAATGTTTTCATTCTCAGGAAGCAGAGCCAAACGCTCCAGAACACACCTGTTTGTTTTTGTTTTTTTTCAAACCTTTGCACAACATATACCAAATGATCTGAATAATATCACATTCACAAAGAGACAATTTATTCGACATACAGTCAGTAGGTTTGCAAATGGTTTAAGGTTGTCATGGTGTGATGACCATCCCAGAAAATATCAGTTTTATCACTTCACACTATTATTATCCGATATAATGACTATCTCTTGCAAATGTACGGTCTAATGACACCTGTCCTTTTCTCTTAAGATTAACCAAGTGATGTAAGAATAACAAAGCAGCACAACCAGTTCTCAAAATCTGCACAAGGCACCAGCTGACATTAGAGCCCAACAGATGTATTGGGTGGCAGATATTGGTCAATACTGATATTTGCGTTTATCTGGTCCAGTTTGCGCTGGTATGACAATTTCCAAATGATACTGTTTCAGCCCAATGATGTCATATAAGCCAATAAACATTTCTGCTAAACTGTAAAATATCCTGCCTCCATACCATAGCTTTGTTACAAAGTTGTGTGATAACAACATCTGAGGAATTGTTGCAGAAAGACACATACGGCAGATATATCGTTTTTGTCATCAGCCCCAAAAATTATATTGATTGGGCTCTAGGCTGAAAACTCAAGTGACTGTTGTTTCACTCACTGTCTTAAAAATAATGCAGACCTATTGAGTGCCTGGTAAAATTAGAAGATTCACTTGCCACTTGGCCAGGGGGGAAAAACAAGTCAAGTTTGCACCTTGACTATGATGGTTTATTGATTATTCTGGAGAAAATTAACGAGGAACTTTTAAGAAGTCTGTTAATTGTCATGAAGTCATTTATCAAATCAAAATAACATTTGTCAGTTACAGCTCTGACAAATGTGAGGGTTTTCTGCTTTACTCTGTCATTGGCTAAGAAATTAAAGTTTAAAGATAATTAAAAGATTTACTGATATTCAAAATAGGTACAGCTCTATAACCATGGGTCAAATCATAGATGTATATGAATGCATCAATCTGCCAGACATGTTAGTTTAGTGACTGTTAGTTTGTTAATAACAGAATTATAATTTGCCAAGCGCGCCAGGTCTGGTGATGAAGAGGCCCTGCATAATTTATGCTGCTAATCAAGAGTTTCTTTGCCTACAAAGTCAACTTGGGCCGACCATCTGGATATTGTTCACTCCTCCTCTGTTTGTTTACCCAGGATGAAACGAGGTCTGCAAGGGAATGAGCAGGAGGACGGAGGTGGCACCAGCAGTGGCTCTCAGGAGACTCTTAAACGGTCCCGCAAGCAGAGGAGGGAGAAAGATTTTGAGGCGGAGGAGGAGGAGGGAGCCCGCTGGGAGTGTCTGCCACAGGAGATCCTGCTGCACATCTTCCAGTACCTGCCTATCCTGGATAGGGCTCACGCTTCTCAGGTAGTGATGTGATAATGAGCCATCAGTCACTGCACAGGAAGCAGTACTGTCATTTGTCATTTCCTTTATATTGATCTTTTTAAAACTGCAGTATTTATCCGTGTCTGCATGAAATAACAAGGCAGACTGGAAAATTAATTGACAGTTTTCTTTATTGTTCTTTTTGGCTCATGTTCTTCGTTGGTTGGGCCTTTAACAATGAAACAGGGAGGGTTGAAGACACAGACACACACACATTCCTCATTTTCTTTCTGCTCCAACAAGTCTGGTAATTCTGACATGTGAGCCCTGGTGAAGGCCACTTGCCTGAGGCGAGATGAATGGTGTCTGTTCTCTGCTGTGAGTCACGTTTTGTAAGCTGGCCTCTGGTATTCCAGAGGCATTTTTTACCCAGAAGCTCTCGAGCAGAAAATATCGCTAATTAGAAAAAGATTAATTGTAAACGATCTTTGCAAAGCAGTGAGTGCTCAAACCATTAACTTTGCTACCAGCAGGTTTGTTAAGCATCCACCACTCTGAAGATTTCTGAGAGAGACGGATGACTTAAATCAGATTTTAATTTACTGCTGTCACCACAGGTGTGCCGGGGCTGGAACCAGGCTTTTCACATGCCAGAGCTGTGGCGGTGCTTTGAGTTTGAGTTGAATCAGCCAGCCAGCTCCTACCTGAAGGCCACACACCCAGACCTCATCAAGCAGATAATCAAAAGGCACTCCAACCACCTGCAGTATGTGAGCTTCAAGGTATGAACTGAGTTTAAGGGCTGAGCAGGTTAACGTGACAAAGAGAGGTGTGTAGTGTTGTATTCGACTTAAAGTGTCGCTGGGTTTTCATTTTCTCTCTGTGCTGCTCAGGTGGACAGCAGCAGAGAGTCTGCAGAGGCTGCCTGCGACATCCTCTCTCAGCTCGTGAATTGCTCTTTGAAAACACTCGGGCTCATCTCCACAGCCAGGCCCAGCTTCATGGAGCTGCCCAAGGTGAGCCTTAGCAAGGTCATTATGTATGTGTGTCTTTTATGAAGACTGGGCTTAAAAAAAAATACATTTTCTCATTTAGTTTGATCATGACTTAAACGATCCGATAAAGATTCATAAAACCCAGAGATCGGTCTGTTTGTAATCCTCCCTCCAAGCACCAATGGCATATACGACATGCGGACATGGCTTCATGGTACATTCAGGTGCACCTCATTAAAACTGAAATGTATATCACTTTATAGAACATTTATAGAGCATATGGGCACTGACAGGGACTTCATGGTGCTTTCAAGTGCAACTTGTAAACGTAAAAGGCCATAAAGGGTTGTTCAAAACGGGACAGTTTCTATTTTCTTCATGGAAATACATGGTCGGAATCTGACTTTCTTTCTTCTTTCACTATAACATTTTTGATAATTAGATGCTAAAATTATAATCAAAAACAAGGTGCAAGGTTAATTTGTCATTTTACAAAACTGATTGCAAAATGAAATTTAGTTTCTACTCCTTTATGCTACGAAGGAGGAATATTTCACATGGCTGCACAATCATGTTATTGTATAATACACGAAGTTGTGCGTCCACACAAGGCTGATATGATTTACATTTCTACCACCTGCAGAGGGCAGTAATGCTCATGTATAGTGGAACTAGACTGCAGTTGCACACAATAGCCCCATTCACACTGCCGTTGGCATGCGGGGATCCTGCGCCAATTCTCCGCACCCTCCTCTGTGTGAACGTTTCAGGGGGGCACTCTGCTCCGGCGCTGATCCGCCTCTGGAGGTAGTATCAGGGCCGCATTATTGGTGAACCGCCCCAGTCTGAACAGATAGGCCAGAGGCGCGGAGCGGGGGCGTGTTGGTCTGACTAGTTCGATAACTGCACAGATCCTTCACTCAACTAAATACAGAGAAATGTCCCACAAAGCAGCATTACAGGACCATACAAAAGTAACACAGTAACTGTAACTGTCTTTGGCAACTTATATGAGGAAAACAAATACCACAGCTGTAGAGAAGCGTCTGTCCTCACGCCTGTCCTACAGTCTCTTCGATACATTTCTGGCTGAAAAACAGCATCTGTCACCGGCAAAAAACTTAACTCACCAATCACAACACATAACATATAACAGCGTCCATATGATTGTAAACTGTCCGTGAGTTTGGATTGACAAGGGGAACACCTGGGAAACACCGACATCATCAACATGGCGTGTACCGTCACGCCTCTTTAGGAGCACAGCGCCGGCTTTCTGTGTGAATTACACGGTCGTACGGCAAAGATGCTATGCTCTCTGTGAATCACCATCGGCGGAGAATTGGCGAACCACCGCTCCGGAATTAATGCGGAGATGCTGTGTAAAAAGGGCTAATGTCTGCGTTTCAAATTGCTTGATGTTTCGATGAATAAAACTGGCACTTTGTTCTCTAAAGAAAAGGGATAACTGATTGTTTCTCTCTTTTTGCTCTGTTCAACAGTCGCACTTCATCTCAGCTCTGACTGTGGTTTTTGTCAACTCCAAGTCCCTGTCCTCCCTGAAGATCGATGACACCCCTGTGGATGACCCCTCCCTCAAAGTCCTGGTGGCCAATAACAGTGACACCCTCAAGCTGCTGAAAATGAGCAGTTGCCCTCATGTTTCACCTGCAGGTACTGACCACCAGAGAAACAGTTATTAAGAATCTTGGTGACTAATAATAAGTAAAATGAATTATTGATAAGAATTTGATAAAGAACAACTATTACTGACACTGCACCGATTTGGTGAAACCCTTTGTCCTCTCTGAAAATCACTTCACCCCTCTTATGTTTTCAGCAGCTTGACTTGATTTTAGAGGACACATTTGTGAGCAGTCAAGGAGTTAATTGTACAAGAGACTTGGGTGACTTGAAACTACATATGAATGGACATTAATATTGAAATAAAGATGTATTACAGTTATTTTAAATGTGAAAACCAATAACAAGTAAAAGTTTGACAGCTATGGGACCATTAAGACACAAGGCAATTCAAAATGCTATATAGGAACATAAAGATACACAAAAAATAGAAACTTAAGAAATCATAGACATAATAAAAACAAAACCCAAAACAAACAAATGTTTAAAGATGAAAAAAGTATGTATTTGATATATTGAAAAGCTTAAGTTAACAGTGACATTTTACCCCCTGATTTAAACAAGCTCTCGGTTTTTATCAGACCTCCGGTATTACTGGGAAATTCTAAAATGGTGTCCAACATTTCTTCATCTTTTTTCTGTTCTCTGCCTTAAACTTACATTGTAGGTCTATAGCGTCCTCTAATTTACTTCTCTGTATATCCCAGGCATTCTGTGTGTGGCTGATCAGTGTCACGGCCTGAGGGAACTGGCTCTGAACTACCATCTGCTGAGTGACGAACTTCTCATCGCCCTCTCCTCAGAGAAGCACGTTCACCTCGAGCACCTCCGCATCGACGTGATTAGCGAGAACCCCGGCCAACAGTTCCACACCATCAAGAAGAGCAGCTGGGATGCCATGGTGCGCCACTCTCCCAAATTTAATCTGGTCATGTACTTCTTCCTCTACGAGGATGAGTTCGGCCCTTTCTTCCGCGATGAAATCCCTGTTACGCATCTGTACTTCGGCCGCTCTGTCAGTAAAGACGTGCTGGGCCGCGTCGGGCTCACCTGCCCGCGTCTGGTCGAGCTGGTGGTCTGCGCCAATGGGTTGCGGCCACTGGATGAAGAGCTGATCCGCATCGCCCAACGCTGCACGCAGCTGTCGGCCATCGGCTTAGGAGAGTGTGAAGTGTCCTGCAGCGCCTTCGTGGAGTTTGTCAAGATGTGTGGACACCGGCTGACGCAGCTGTCCATCATGGAGGAGGTTCTGGTCCCGGATCACCGCTATGGGCTGGATGACATCCACTGGGAGGTATCAAAGCATTTGGGTCGCGTCTGGTTCCCAGACATGATGCCTACCTGGTAGAGCTCCACAAGAAGATCAAAGTTGTATCCAGGTTTTTGTTGAACTGTGTGTTGTTTTTGAGAAAGGGCCCTTATCCAGAAATGTAAGTATGTGTTTTCTCCCGAGCGGGTGAAGAAATTACTTCTCTTTTGAAATTTGATGTGACAGAATGTATAATAGATTCCAATTTCACCATTCTGTTTTTTATATTTCTATGTGTATTTATATAACAATTCTTTTGTCTTGTCACTCACAACATTTATCACCTTGTTCTCTGAGACCTGCAGATTGGTTAGCCGTAGGGTTTAGGAGTTTTCAGGGGAGACAAGGGAATGTCTGGGAATTATTGGGATTAAATAGGAATTATTTTTCTCCACACATCTTTGCTGCATTATATGCACGTAGATACACGGATATGAGTGAGTGTAAATACTAATCGGAAATACAGAAATCATTGATATAACAGTTGAAGCGTTTAATTTCAGTAAAGTAACTTGAAATTCAGATACATTCAACAGAAGTGTGTGGAAGTTTAAAAAATAGGGATGATCACCGTTACGAGCTAATGTGTTTTGGTATTGAGTTGAAATCACCGCAGCTCCCATCCTTAAGACCTCAGCAATGACACATGGTGACTCTACAAGAATGATAAAACAGTTCATTGTGAATGGAAAGTGAAGTGGGTTGTTGATCACATTATTACAGTAACACGCGAGGATTGAATACATACGTTTTTGTTTGTTTTGTTTTCTTCATGTGTCATCTGCTCCTGCATCCGATCAGCGGGTCTCTGTTCAACATCTCTGAATGTGTTTCATCTCATTTAGAATCTGAACTGCCTCTTTCTCTGTCCTCTGATTCGATGTGGACAAAGCTAAAGACAGTCCATGACCCATTTTCTAAGGACAGCCGTTTGTAACGTGGTGATTTCCTTTGGCCATAATCATCAAAGTCTGTATATGCTGTGTATATACCAGAGTGATGTTTTGAACATATTTTTTGTGTAATGTAAAGGAGCTATATTTGAATAGCCTGACCCGTGTTCCTATTGTAAATATCAAAGTGTTTTATTGCAATACAAAATGGGAGGGAGAGATTTTAATTGTGGACGTCATATCTGTACATTTATCCCACTGATGCACTTTTATTCTGATGAAGGACCCGAGTTTAGCTAAATGAGTTGCAGTGCCACGTGGCCATGAAGTTAATGGATTCTACAGCAAAATCATAGTAACTCTTGACAGTGATCAGTAAACCTGCCAATTCTGTAGTCACCCTTGACAGTAAATTAATTAGCTTTTCATGGAGTTATTTTTCATTTAATTTACAAATAATTTTGGGACATTTCTGGGACAAACCAAACTTGATTTATCGCACAATAGTTTCCCTTAGAGAGACATATTGTGGCTTTGCATTTGTAAAATATATTTTAGAGGCAGGGCTGCAACAGTAGATTTTCATGGGACAATCATTATTTTGGAAAATATCACGGTTTTACACAGTGGCACAATATTAGTTGCCATGAATTCCGCAAAATGTTATGTCCTGACAGATGTAGAACTTGATATAAACTTAAATTATTTTGTTCATCACACTTTATATAGTAGACAAGCAAAATTTACATGGTATACTGAAAACCGGCCAACTGCTGCAACCCTTTTTTGAGTTTAAAGTACTTAAAGTTGAAAACAAAGAGGGTTGCCCTGTGGAGAGCTCTCTAATTGGTGGGCAGGTCTTTCAATACATACAAAATGTATTATTAATGTGTAGGCAGATGCTATTAGCACCCAGGTGTCCATAGCTATAACTGATATTTGCACCCAACATTTCCTGGGTGCATGTATCATTTGAGCGTTTCACGTAATTCTGTTGCCTATATTTAACCAGACTGCGACAGAAAACTGTAAATAATAAGTCATCTAAGTCTAAAAGTAACCCATCAATCATGACCACCTCTGCACTTTGTAACACATCAGCCGTTGACAAATAGCTAAATAGCTGCCGTGTGACTATTCTCACTTGGGTGCAAGGAGACACTCGGTAACGTTGGCAACTTGGGCTGCTAAAAGTTTGTGAACATCAGCAGAGAAAAGATTAACAATTTCAATTATCATCAGCTGACAAACACATAATATACATATTTCCTGTTAATGAATTTAGCTCAAAAATGGATTGTAACATAATTAAGGATTGAGTATTTAAATGCTAGTACAGGGCTGCACAATTATGACCAAAGCAGTTTCTCAGGCTGTAATAGAAAAACAATTGGCTGGCCTACAGCAAGGACAATTAGAACATCTGAAATTGATGGTGGTCTTTTGTATGAAGTCCTGGATCATTAACCAGCTGTCTTATGCTTCAAGTCCTGAGGATTTATTCTGAACTTGGAAAAACTGCCTTTAGTTTTTGTGCACCGAGCACCAAAACATTCTCAAGATTGACACACTCACTACTCCTGGACAGTTCAAGAGGATCTTAAAACATTTAATCTCTGTGTGTAGCTGTTTTCACTGAGTACCGTTCTTTTAAACGTTAAACTCCGCTGAGGGAAACTTCACAGATTTTCTAGACTGAAAAAAAAAAGGTTTGAATTGAATTTGTCTGTTGTTTAAAAACAATCAATTCAGCAGCATCATCAATTTGCTTATTTAAATGTGGAGATATGTTTTAATGTAATCCATAACAATGAGGAAAAACCTGATCTCAGTGAGGTCATCGTGCAGCCCTGAAGACAGGACCATGTGGCAGCTGAATGTTGATGTACCTGAATGTGTAAGAATGAAATATTAATGTCTCACTATTGTTTTGTTGCAATAGAGTTGATGGATGGATGATGGGGAGATGGGTTAAGGTAGACTTATCAAGGATGTTTGTTTGCTGTGGACTCGTTGAAAGGTGACCCCCTTGGACTGTGCAATGAAAGAGACCTGTAAATCACTATCTTCAGTTAAGAAATGGTTTATTGTTTTACTGCGTCTATATTTGTCCCTTTATGTATTTCGTTTGCAAATGTTTATTGTAAAAAAACACAAAAGGCTACGTCAGAGTATTTTTTTCTTCAGTTGGTTGCCCTCTTATTGGGACCCATCATGTCTTAATTAGACTTTTCTGAAGATCAGCACGGCCTGGCGATGGACTTTGACCTTTACTGACTTACAGTAAATTTTATTATGTATTTATAACACCACGCCATCTGCTGGTTAATATTAACAGCATTTGTATTCATTGCTTATAGTTGATTAATGTAATATTCAATGATATACCAAGTAAAGACAGCATTTTTTTTTTCCTTTTTGTAGCGAATACAGTGACAGTGTGTTTTAAGGCTGCATTGTAATGAGAAGATTTATTGGAAGGAATCCTCTTGTACTTGTACCTGTTGTACCTCGCCCAGAACATGTTATATTTGAGTGAAGCCCATAGCCACATTTAGAAAGCCTGTTTTAAATTTGTATTTCGTGTCTCAATTATAAAGATAACAGTTGCTTTAATTAGCTTGCTGCAAGTGTATTATTTTAGCTCCTGTTTCACAGTTCCAAGTCTGAAGAGCGCTGCGTGGAGCTGGACCTGTTTGAAGCTCCACTAAGTTAATTAATGCAGTTCAGCGGAGTGGTCACACAAACATTACTGGGGAATGGAAAACAAATCAAATCAAATGAGTTATCAAAGTAATTATGTTCACACACCTTTAGTATTTTGTTCCACATTAAAGCTTAATGAATTTAGAACAGTATATTTAAACAAGAGGAGAATGACTCAAGCTAAAACAAGCTTCTTATGTCACAAATAACGTTATGGTAACAGTAGAGGAAATGTCAGAGGGCACCAAAGTTATAGGGATCGTGGCGCGTCATTTTGAAAGCACTCCAAGACTAAACCTACAACCCACTGCCAGATAAGTTTCTGAAAAACCGTGTACAGTTTAAAACTCAACATTTCTTCATATTTAATTTCAATTTCTGTCTTGTCACAAAGCTGTGCTTATGTTCCAGTTGGGTTTAGGCACACTATCCACTTTGTTAGTATCAGGTAAATGTCATATGTAAGCTTAAAATACCTATTTTTGTCTCCAAAAACACAGCTGGAAATTGATCTGAGGGCTCTTTGGTCCCTTCTCACACCAGTTAAACTGGCAAACACATCAATAACAGAGCTCACCTTAATTAGATCATGCAAAAAAAAAAAAAAAGGTTCACTGAAGCAGTGACCATGTTTCTGGGGGATTTAATGCAGGAAAAAGAGTAACCTGGTTATTAATGTCCCTGTTTACATAACCATGAAGGTATCCAGGTGTCTTATAGTCCTCCAACATCTCAGACACTCAGGATGAGCACAGTTTAGTTTTTAGCTGCCCTCGCCAGTCGGCTGGATTTCGCTTTTGTGCATCTTTTCAGAACAGAAATCGGAACCAAAATGAGTATTTCGTCATTTTCTTTACGCAAGTCTGAAAGAAAGGTAGCAAAACAGTCAAGGTCCTCTAACAGGTATAATCACAGTCGTCATCAGCCAGTAAAGTTTGCTCAGTTGACGTCACGCGACCCTAACATTATACTTGTATTATACTTGGATAATAGGGTGGTGTACCTTGCATTCTTTTTTTTCAAAAGGTCAAGATTGGTCCTTCTCTTCCCATTCTAGGAATCCTTTTGATATATGTATAAAAGCTTTCTGTCAGATTTGATGAAGTGGACCCAGTATTTGCCCTGAAAATTACAACCCCTTGAAACCTTGAAAATGTAATTATTTTCATGTCTTTCCAGATGTAGAGCGTACAAACAAATTAAGGGTTTTTTCAAAGACGCTTTTAGGTGTGCTTATAGTCATTTCTGGAAAGTCGACTGGATCCAACAAAAAGAGCAGAGCAGCAATGTTTCTCCTAAAACCATCCTCTCTATTTGGCTTTTATGGCCATCTGTAACTCTGCTGTCTGTGCCTCCTGCAGAGCTCTCATCCTACAGAGGCCATTTAACTCGTAAAACACTGCAGAACGTCTTGTGTCTAATGCCCAGATACTCTGGAAAATTTGTGAGATAGCACTCATGTTATTAAGTAGAAGAATACACCCGTCCCCTTACACTGGTTACAAGGATCCTTTTAATTTAACCATGTAAAGGCTGGATTATGCGGTTAAGCTTCTTACATCCCTGTGAGGAAAGTTGGATCATTACAGACAAAAGGAATAATAAGAGTCCAATACAACGCAGGCAAATGTTATTTATACTGCACTTAACGCCCAAGCAGAGTGCTCTCAAAGCAGGTATATAAAACAACAGCAAACACGAGGACATAAAACAGACAGAGGCGAAGCAGGACACGGTCAAATAATAGCTCCATTAAGTGAAATCCGATAAAAGACATAACTTCAGTGCTGTCTCCCGCTCCATCCGCAGCTGATTAAAATTCTAAGCCTTTCGAATTTAAAAGGACGATAAGAGATATTTCTTCAACAGGAAACATGCTGGTGGCGCCTCAGGTAGGCTACGGATGCCAGGCTGATGAGGGTCAGATTTATGAAGGTTGGCAGCCATCCCGGGGTCTCACAGCTTAGCGGAGAAACATTCCCAGGAACTTATTTGTTTTTGGGTTGTTTTTTTTTGTCAAATAGTCATTCAATTGTTTATAGCCTCAGTGTGTGTGTTCATTTGGAGTCGGACGTCAAACAGAGCTGTAACTTTGGGAAATACGCGTGAAGACATGTAATAAATAATGAACATTTTGCAGAAGATCAAGTGAATTTTATGCCTTTTTCATGAGTCTGGCTATTTTATACTTTGTCCATAGCAGCAACAAAGCTACTAACAAAGCAGCTACATAAGTGTTTTCACTTGAGTGGATTAGTGAGACCCCAGTGAATGAGACGGCATTCACTGTTTATCCACCTGTACTGGATATTGGATTTATAGGGAGGGAGACCTATGAATTGTACCTTTATCAATAATGATAAGAAGCCCAGGAACCTAATTTTTGGCAAATAAAGCATTAAGAAAAAGTATTGTTAAGTTGTTTTTAACTGACTGACACACCCACCTGATATGAAAATCTGATATATCTGACACTTTCCATGTTTACACGCGTGGGCGTATATTTTAATCGAAAATGTTTTACATATTTGATGCTATGAAGGGTGGAGGTAATGAAAATGACTCGTGCATGTGAAATGGAAAGTGGACTGACGCATTATCAAGTAAATTAATAATCTAAGGCTGATTTGATTAAAATAGGATACGATGAAAACAGACTTTCTTATCATATTCCCCGCCTAACGTTCATCATTCACAGCACAAAAAATATGATTTATCATTTAAGGAAAGAGGGCTCAAGGGTGGGAAGTAACAAAAATTGTTTATGGATTGATAATGAACGTGATGAAATGGATGTGAATTGAAAAATAAAGTGATAAACTGTCAGGAGATTTGACAAACCTGACATTTTTACTGTAACGTCTGGTCTGATGCTGCAGTTCCTTTAATCCAAACACTAGCTTCTTCCACGGGAGACAATAAAGTAACCTTGATCTTAAATTAAGCCTTGACATTGTGTTTCAAGTAGTAATTTATCTGAGAATCAACTGGTCTTTCGCAGCAATCAACTGACATTTAACATCTGTTAAAGTTTGCTTAAAAATGTCAAAATTGACTCGTGTTTAATTTCAAACAGTAGGGATTAAAAAAAAATTCAATCAATATACATAATGGAAGAGCTGTGCAGAACCTTGTAAAGGAACATAAAAACAAAGGGATATGGATGATGCACGAAGAGTCATCTGGCTGTTTAGATATGAAACAGTATTTTCTAATTTGATTTATTTGATGTATTTGTACAAACATTTTTGCTGACATTTGTAAAACAGGAAGGTGACATAGACCTACGCTCTGTATTACAATAGTGTCTTGTAATCCCATGTATGACACAGAAATAAAAAAAAAACCAAAAAAACATTTGTTCCAGCACTGCCTTAACCCTCTCGGGCATGGAGTTCACCAGAGCTTCACAGGTTGCCACTGGAATCCCCTTCCACTCCTCCAAACGACATCATGGAGCTGGTGGATGTTAGAGAGAACTTGCGCTCCTCCACCTTCCGTCTGAGGATGCCCCGCAGATGCTCAATAGGGTTTTAGGTCTGGAGACATGCTTGGCCAGTCCATCACCTTTACCCTCAGCTACTTTAGCAAGGCAGTGGTTGTCTTGGAGGTGTGTTTGGGATTATCATGTTAGAATACAGCCCTGTGGCCCAGTTTACAAAAGGGAGTGGGAGATCATGCTCTGCTTCAGTATGTCACAGCACATGTTGGCATTCATGGCTCCCTCAATGAACTGTAGCTCCCCGGTGCCGGCAACACTCACGCAGCCCCAGACCAGGAGACCCCCACCACAATGCTCGACTGTAGGCAAGACACTCTTGTCTTTGTACTCCTCACCTGGTTGCTGCCACACACGCTTGACACCATCTGAACCAAATAAGTTTATCTTGGTCAAATCAGACCACAGGACACGGTTCCAGTAATCCATGTCCTTAGTCTTGCTTGTCTTCAGCAAACTGTTTGTGGGCTTTCTTGTGCATCATCTCTAGAAGAAGCTTCCTTCTGGGACGACAGCCGTGGAACACTAACGAGTCACATGACACCTGGGAGGGAAAATTGCTAATTGGGTGCAATTTGGACATTTTCACTTGTAGTCACTTTTGTTGCCTGTGGTTCAGACATCAATGGCTGCGTGTTGAGTTATTTTGAGGGGACAGTAAATTTACACGGTTATATAAGCTGTACACTGACTAGTTTACATTGTAGCAAAGTGTCATTTCTTCAGTGTTGTCCCATGAAAAGATATAATAAAATATTTACAAAATGTGAGGGGTACACTCACTTTTGTGAGATACTGTGTGTGTGTGTGTGTGTGTGTGTGTGTGTATATGTGTATATATATATATATATATATATATATATATATATATATATATATATATGACACAGAGAGAGAGAGTGAGAGAGTTTGTTTTAGTTATTTAGCAGAGAATCAGTGTACTAACTTCTATTTCTGTCATTAAGTATAACAAGGCTGTTTATAAAGTCCGGACTGACTTGACAGCGTGCTGTGTCGGACTGAGACAGTTGATGAGTCTAAACTTTAATGGACACTCCCCAAGTGGGTGGCCTGAAGCCGCTGACAGCACAGTTCCCTGGGAGGGGACGACACGGCGGAGGACGAGTTCGTGTTTCCCTGAGAAAAACCTTGACAGCAATTAAGCACACCAGTTTATGTCAACTTATTAGCTTCGTTTCTAAACCTGTTGTGCCAAGCGGGTGATGCTGGGGGTGGCTGGAATGACGGGCAGGTAAGAGTTTACATTAGCTCGGGTAGTAGCTACCTAACGTTAGCCAACAAGCTAAAGCTATCGTCATATTCAGTGGCCAACGTTGCTAACCACAGGGCTAAAGTTAGCAAGCCTCCACGCTAGAATGTATGCCACATTTTTTGTGATAAGTAAAAAATGCCATTGTCAGTGCATTATGTCTGTCGATAGCAACAGCTTGAAGGTTAGTTCACAGTTGTTGACGTAATGACGCTCCTGCTTTCCCCGAAATTGGGAGCTCGGTCAACTAGCTGTAGGGTTAGCATGCTAGTTAGCTGAATAGCGGTTAACTTAGTCCAATTAACTCCTCGCCAAACTCTGTTGAAAATTCACAACATTATGGGAATTGTTACCACTCACCTCCTCTACACTGAACGAGCACTCATATATGATTAGGATTCATTTGAAGTTACTTATAGACAGCAACAAGCACTTACTTGGGAATTATATGATTAAACTACCATAAAGTTAACTTTGGTTGGGTAAGCAACTGTTATTTTAGTTCATCTTATTTCAACATTGTGATTCATATTAAGTCTTGTTCGGCACTGGTCTCGATCTTTCCTGGACGATACATAGTAACTTCTGGGTTGTGGCATAGTATTGGACAATGTAATGATAAAATAATATGAGTCTGGTTATAAGGAAGTTTTGGTAGATTATTGTGTGTGTATGTGTCGGTGATGGGAGAAAATGCTGTTCCCATCTCTCAGCTAGGTTTCACTACCTCTATTTCTTGACCAAATTAGGTGATGACCATGTAGTGAATGTGAGTGTTAGTGAGTTCCCCAGCTGATTCACATATTATTTCCATTCTCCATGGTGACAGCTGCCGAAACAAGCGCCGCAGTTCATGTTGGAGTTATGTGACAAATGATAAACACCGCTGCAGGCTTGCATCCCAGTCATTTGTCAGCCTTGCATTTCACAGGACCCCAGGGGAAGTAATGCACTTATGTGTATTTTTTTTGTCTCATGTAACAGCATTGCTAATGCCCTCGCCGCTGCGGCCTGTGAGCGATGCAAGAGTGGCTTTGCTGCAACTGAGAAGATCGTCAATAGCAACGGAGAGCTGTACCATGAGCAGTGCTTTGTGTGTGCCCAGTGTTTCCAGCAGTTTCCAGAGGGGCTCTTCTATGAGGTAGTACTCTCACTGCAATGAGTTTCACAATTAAACACAACGATGAGCCATACTTTGCACACTGCATGTGTTGTGATGATTTGTCTGGTGCTGTTTTATCTAGGTAATGCTTTGAATGATTCTCTTGAGTGAGTGAATTATAATCTTTTGTTTCTTCACAGTTCGAAGGAAGAAAATACTGTGAGCATGACTTCCAGATGCTCTTTGCCCCTTGCTGTCACCAGTGTGGTAAGTGTTTATAAGTCTCTTTAATTTAAAGGCCATCCAGGTGTAGTATTTGTGGGGTTGTGTGGACCCCAGAAAGACTAGTGACCATTTTGTAAATGTTAATGCCGATCCAAATTGAGAAAGCATCTTGTTTTCAGATATATTCACACTATATTATATTTAGGTCTACTTCAGATGGACTGCATTTTAGACCTTATGCCAGAAAGCCTCTCAGACATGCAAATGATTATTTGTGATCTGGGGTCCCTGCTCCCATTTGATTTGTGCTGAAATCAAATTGCATTTGCTTTTAGCCATCTGGCAATAGAAGGGGACTGTTTTGGCGTGGTTGGACCTCATGTGGAGATGAACATGAAATCCTTGCCTATTTGTTTGGCAATGCAAATTCAGTTGATGTCGATGGGAATTGAGAGCTAGTTCCAAGTTGTTTGATCCACCGATCCTGCTTGTTGTCGCAGGAAAGTTGCAACAAGAAGGAGTCATGGGGGAGAAGAGGAAACAGTCCGAAGTGTGGCTACATTTCGCAAACAAATGACAACAATCCCACTAATGACTGTAAAATGATAATTTCAAGTGAAGGTCGAATCACCATAATATGCATCTGTAGGCAACATGGGCTTGAATTCCAGGAGTGACGTGTAGTTGACACATAGAATGAGTGTCACTGCTTCCTCAAGCTCATTACAATGTGTTCAAAGCATTCAGTATGTGTGGATGCTGCACTGTTCATTCCTAAAACCTTTTCTGTTGGTCCCCTTTAGACTCAACTCAATTATTGACAGACCCTTCTCAAACGTCTCCGTGCTTTGCAAGGACTGTATACCAAAGCATTCAGCCTTCACAGCACCTCCTCTCGTAATCACCGCAGTTTGGGAACCATTGAACTATATTACATACGTGGCCCAGACCTCCATACGTTGTTTGAGAGATCAGATGTGTCCCCACTGACCTTTTAAGTCTGTTCATACTTTTATTTAGATCTTCCTAATTGTGCTTATATCACCCAAGATGCATTTGAGTGCTACATAAGCTTAATTTGAATACTGCTCGACTGTATCCAGTGAGAGATAGACATGCTCTAATTGAATTAAATGGACAATTAGAAAGCATTCACCATCAAATTGTCACTTTGAGAACACTATGGAAAGCACTAAAGTGCAGAGTTGTAACAGTATAACTCTATAATGGAGTTCTCATTTGGAGCTACTGCATTGTAACCAAAAAAACCCATCTAATCCTAACAAATATTAGAAAAGTCAAACTTGGACTTGCCTGAAGCTGATCCCTCACTTCTGGTTTCCCTCAGGGGAGTTTATCATTGGTCGTGTCATTAAGGCCATGAACAATAGCTGGCACCCCGACTGCTTCTGCTGTGACATTTGCCAGGCTGTGCTTGCGGACGTGGGGTTTGTCAAGAATGCTGGCAGGTAAGTATCCCATCTTATTACAGTCTTAATATAACACTATGACAGCCTGAGGAGCAGGTGGTTACATGCGTGTCAAGCTGGTGACTCGCTTGTATTCGAACAAATAATGTAATTTTCAAGCAGCTGTCGCAGAGTATGTCAAAATATTATTTGAGGACTCTGACTCTTTCTTGACACCCCTAAATTTTGTCCTCCTTTCTCCATTTACCTCAGGCACCTGTGTCGCCCGTGCCACAACCGCGAGAAAGCTCGTGGCCTCGGAAAGTACATCTGCCAGAAGTGCCATGCCATCATTGAAGAGCAGCCGCTGATCTTTAAGAATGACCCCTATCACCCCGACCACTTCAACTGCAACAATTGTGGGTCAGTTTTGCCTCTCCGCCCTGATGTTTAGTACAGAAAACTGCACCTTTTTAGCTTTAGGATATATATGTCAAGTCAGGTTCCTCTCTCTGATATGTGTCTCTTTCTCTGTTCACAGGAAGGAGTTGACAGCTGAAGCCAGGGAACTGAAGGGAGAGCTCTACTGTTTGCCCTGCCATGACAAGATGGGTGTACCCATCTGTGGTGCCTGTAGGAGACCCATTGAGGGGCGTGTCGTTAATGCCATGGGCAAGCAGTGGCATGTGGAGGTGTGTAACAAGAATAAGACTATTTATCAGTGCAGTAAATACACTGACATACCTGTACATACAAAGTAATGTACAACATGTTGCATGTTGTTCTTTTGAGGCCAGTTTGACTGGCTGCCTTCTTGTCAACAAAGCAAGGCCTTTAGGAGTTTTCTTAAGGAATAACGACCATGTTTACCTTGTTCATGATTTGGTATTTGTTTGGAAAGTGGATAGGCTTTTGAATTTTTCCAGTTTTCAGAGAGTGAAGAAAACCCAAGTGTAAATGATTTGGGAATCATCTTTGCCAAGCTGATGTGTCCAAGGCTATGTTCAGACAGCAGGAAAACCAGACTTGTTTTTCAAATCACATCTGCGAGACGAGAGTATCTCACAGTCGAAACAATCACACTATGAAGTTGTGGAGCAGACAGTTTATTACAGTGTGACTGTACACAGACTTTTGTTCTCTGTTTGTCTTTTATACTGATCTGGTAGAAGCAGTGTGGACTCTTTTCAGCCATGCTGATGCTCTTTTCTTTCTCAGGACTCAAGATCATTGTTGTGTGTCATGTTGTGAGTAACACAAAACTAACGGGGAGACTGAGTGATTGATTTAAATCTTTATTTATATTTATATGTGCGTCCAGACTGAGACACATTTGTAGAAATGAATTGCGTTTCAAACCACCTCCAAATGAGGTTAATGGTTTTTTGCTGTCCAGGCTCCCTAAAGTCAATCTGGGTACAGTCTGGATATGCCAAAAAACAGACTTGGGCTTGCAGTCTGAAAATAGTCCAAATCCCATGGAGCGGTACACAAGATTGGCTGTCAATCACAAAAAAAAAGAAAAAATGAAATGATTATGAAAGGTAACACAATCATATGGCATAATTCATACAAAACCTTCTGTGTTTCTGTAAAAAATTCTGCACATTGCCTTCAAAGACGACTTCTCACAGGTTTATAGTGGACAATCTTCATGGTGACCACCTTTTACAGTTGACCATATACTTAATGCTTCCTTCAGACAGAAGCAGAAAACAAATCTGATGAAATTCATGAGTAGTTACCATTTTTTTTATGCACAGGAGATATAAAAAACAAAACAAAAAAAAACCCTTTAGAACCAAAACACTGTTAATGAGCTAATTTGAGTCAGTACAAACGATGTGAGCACTTTTAAAAAGAATATTTCTCCTGAGGCAGAGCTGAGCCGATCTGGTTGTGTTCATCAGTCTGCTTGCTGCTGAATTTTACAGTGTTTGAAAAGCTTAAAACTATCAACCGTGTAAAGCTGTCGAATTAATACTAAAGACAGTCATTAGCTGAAATTAATGTTGTATCTTACCTTCAGGAACCTCATATCTGGCAGGCACAGGAAAAGTAGAACACTGTGGGAACACTATAGTGGTTCCCACAACACCATTGTGATAACTGTAATTAAAAAAAACAAAAAAACAACAATTAACAATTACTGTCATAATATTTCTCCGTAGGTCAAGCCTGTTGCTTTTCAAAAACAATTTTTGGAAAGTAAACATCTCCATGCCCATGTGTGTTGGCACCTGCTCTTCTCATCCATTCCCTCCTGTTTCACTCACCAACATTTGTTTTTTGTTTACAGCATTTTGTGTGTGCCAAGTGTGAGAAGCCTTTCCTCGGTCATCGGCATTATGAGAGGAAGGGGTTGGCTTACTGTGAGACTCATTATAACCAGGTGAGAAAAGACCCTTCAGTGCTTCACCAAATAACATTTGCGTTTGCTGTCTCAACACCCTATCTCCTTGTTTGTGTGTTATCAAGCTCTTTGGCGATGTGTGCTATCACTGCAACCGCGTGATTGAAGGCGATGGTGAGTGTCTGAATAATAAAGCTCGTATTCAGTACTGTGTTTTTGGTCATTTACATAAAGTGATAAAACAATTAAATGTTCTAATTTTTTCTTATTTTTCTTCTGTGACCCTCTCAGTGGTGTCGGCTCTCAACAAGGCCTGGTGTGTCAGTTGTTTCTCGTGCTCCACCTGCAACACAAAACTCACTCTCAAGTAAGTGATGTTGCTTTTTCTAGATTTTATTCCTATGTTTTCTGTAACACTTGGCACAAAACTCTAGTTTTGACACAAGTCTTGTGTGTTTCAATCTCCTGCCACAACTTTCCTTCTTTTCCTCCAATTTCTCCTCTTACATGCTGCACTTGCTGCATCTGTGGTAACTCAGAGATAAGTTTGTTGAAATTGACCTGAAACCAGTGTGCAAGCACTGCTATGAGCGCATGCCTGAGGAGCTGAAACGCCGCCTGGCCCGACGTGAGCGTGATACCAAAGACCGCAAGAAAAAACCTGCTGTCTGTCCGTAGAGTTATTATTCTTTAGAAGTCACCACTCCATCCATTGGTTGGTGAAATCTCTGTCTCCCTCCTTTTCTCCTTGTTTCCTCAGTAAACATTATCGTACGGCATGCTCTCGTTCGCATTTTCTCATTCACTTTATTGAAAAGAAACCCCCTGCAGTTGTTTTGTATATATGGCGTTTGTGAATACCACTTGAATATACATGCATATGCATATTGAGTTTGGCTTAGTTGATGCTTGCTTAGTTGACTAGGCTGCGACTAATGGTTATAATTCTCAATTCATCTTGTGATTACTCAATTAGTTATTTGGTCTATTAGATGTTAGAAAATAGTAAAAATCAGACAAATCATTTCAGAGAAGGCCAGTTCTTGTTTTGTTCAGCCAACAGGCTATACACAAAGATTCTGTCTGAAGTGATAAATCAGAATAACTGAAGAAGCAGATTTATGTACCCTGAAAGCTCAAAATGTTTAAGAAAACTCATCCAAATGAGACAGAAGCAAACAAACAAATACAAAACACTTGATCAATTTGACAGCAGGAAACACATTTGTTAAAATTATTCATGTAGTAAAGAAATATGAAAAGTAAATGTAGAATGGAGACAAGGATTCATATATTACATATTTGGTATTGACGTGGTCTGTCTCTCCTTCTTTGCAGGAACAAGTTTGTTGAGTTTGACATGAAGCCTGTTTGCAAAAAGTGTTATGAGAAGTTTCCTCTGGAGCTGAAGAAAAGGCTCAAGAAACTGGCTGAGTCCTTGGGACGCAAGTGAGCTACCTCCAGCCAAACAACCTGGAAGTATAACTCGCCTGTCTGTGATGGTAAAATATCCAGGAGAACTGCTGCATTATACTAGTACATCAATATTAGTCATTTACATCTGGAAATTGAAAATATAAATATATATCACTGTGGCGTTGTCATAAATGTGCCTATTAGGAGAAAATTATATGTTCTTGCAGTTTGTTTTTTTTCTACGCAAATGTTTTTCTTAATTATTTTTTTTAACATTCCTAAAATGTCCAAATTTGTTATTCTTCCCAAGACAAAACATGTGGTGTCCCAGTTATTATGACTTTACCATGACCGTGTTGCCAACTGCTGTGTCTAACTATTGAATTCGAAAAGATTGTTGTCTGGCATTACTTTTGATTTACACGTGTGCCTTGAATATATAAACTATGTGTCTTAAAATGCAAATAATGGTTTAAATGCAACTTGCATACAGTTATGATACAGTTGGTAAATCAATCACAACTAGACAAAATATCTATCTGAATGCAGAATTCGACTAGACTTTTGACATTTTCAGCTTTTATACCTCAGTATGAGTACAACCGGTGTGTTCTTTAAGATATTGTAATGGTGTCTCTTCTTGCGAACAGGTGACAGTACCTGGGAGTAAGGCTTATGTACCATCTAAGTTTTGAGAATTCCACCCTTGGATATGTTTGCTATCCATTAATCAATGACTGTTTTAAAGCAGCAGTGAGTTGGTAAAAAATAGAAAATCTGAGTCTTTAAAGTAAGCTTTTGTCATTAAGACTGTTAGTATGTACTGTATGCTTTCAGTGTTTGTTAGTGTGAAGGTACTGCTTGTGTTGTAAATGCCTTGGGTTTGTCAGTCTGATATGCCAGATTTGCAACTCTGAGGGAAAAAGTTCAGATGTATTCAGATGAAATTAACCATCAGCTGATTATTTAACATGAGAATGCATTGTTATTCAAATCTCTGTGAGTCAGCACATTGCTTGGGCTGTGAGAAATGCCACACAACAAAAAATAATAACTGCTTGAATGTGCATTTTTATTGTGGAATACTTTTCCATCATGCATTTTATTTGCTAGAGTTTACATTTGATTGATTTGCGAGAAATGGAGAATTACAGTTTACTGCAGCACATACACTGTATTTGATTTTCTGCTTCATGATCAATAAAGTATTGTGAAACATGTCATGGTGAATTTCTGTATATGAAATACTAAATGTTCCTTTGTTACACATGATCAGGCTCTGAAATACATGCAACCTTGCAATGCGAGTGTGCATCAGAGGATCTCAACAACACAAATGTTCAGTTAATGTTCTCTGACTTTGACTTGTTGAGCAAAGTTTAGCTTTTTGAAAGTAGTAGTATTCATTCATGATATCGAGCATAGGCACATCACACAGCTTGTTAAAAAATAATTTACCGATTCAAAAATAAACTCACAGTTAAAGTCACAGTACAAATGAAATAAAAAGAAGTGTAAGTTTCAATACAAATCAAATCAAGTTACAGTTTTTGCACATGTGACCTTCCCGCTAGATAAAATATCCTCAATTAGGATAAACATCTTCACATACATATCACACATTTAACAGAGTGGTCAATCAGAGTAAAAAAATGCAAATATAACACCTGGAGCTTCTTATTTTCCCACAAAAGGTTGTGCGAGCCGTCCTGAAAATGATTTCAAAACAAGAACAACAAGGAAAACAATAGGTCTGTATGTTGTGTTGAGGTAATGTGTTTCACAGCTTTTTTATTTGCCAGTTTACTTCTATAACACACACATGCACACAAAAAAACAAATGTTGTCTCATAAAAAGAAAAGACGGACATAGAAGCACAGGTGTGGCTAGTCACATTCACAGTGGTTCTCTTGTATTCCACTGCCAGTGGGCAAGCATGCATAATACCAAGGCCCTGAAACTAAAGCTGTGAAACTGCTGTTCCTGCTGTGAAATGTTGAAATATCTGCAGTGAAAAATGATGTGTTAACAACGTTATTATTTTATAAAAATGTTATCCATGAAAAAGACCCCTTGCTCCCTCAAGTTAACAAAACTGTACTTAAAATTTACTTGACATGTTTCTCAGCAACTGCGTTTTCGACAACGGTAGTTCAGCATAATCTCCTGTAGCTAAATTCTCTTACTGTTATTTTATTTTACTTTCCAGTTCATTAATTTTACAATGAATCGTAATGGCTTGAAACTAACTAAAAAAGTGTGTTGACAAAAGCTGAGAAGTGCATTTGGCAAAAAAACATTATCAGATTTTTCTCTCCATGAAAATACTTGACTTGTTGAGTCTCCGTCACCTTATGCAGCTGTACTTAATTTGAGTGTGTGTATTCACAAATATACATGACTAGACCATAATGCCTTCAAAAGAAAAAACTGAAGCCTTGCTGGGAAAATTGGGGTCTTGAGGGGAGGGCGATAAACCAAAACCGTTCAGGCTGTAACTTATTACAACCAAATATTTGAAACCAGACAGAATGCATTTCAATTTGGCATCGAGGTTCAATGACTCATCACCCCCCATGGTGAGAACGGATGGAGTGATCAACTTAAAATGCCTCAAAGGGTTTGTTGTGACGAGGCCGTATGTTTGCGTGGCGAAGGGAGCAAAGGAGAACGCATTTAGACATTTAAACAGTACTTTAGCAGTGACAAGTGAGATGCTGGCATTTCCAGACTGGGAAGTAAAGCACTCAGGCTTTGTATTTGAAAATTTGGGCGGGCGTCATCATAATCATGAGACATGGGTCAGAGGAGAATTTGATAACAGAATGGAATGGACCCCACTAGCTTCCCACAGAGAGGTACATTCATCTTGGGGTCCTTGTTTACATTCAAATCTTAAAAAATACAAATGAAAAAAGCGGAATAATAACAAGACCAAAAAGATACAGCACGCGTCAATGTGAATATCAAAAAACACTATGAAATAACATTACATTTAGAAAAGAAACAAACAAAAAATTGTCAGAAAACAAATGGCTCCACAGACAAAGAAAAACACACAATGATAGTGATAATCATCATATTAAAGTATTTCTATCTATCTATCTATCTATCTATCATCAACTCTTGGCAGGCAAACAAATCAAAGCAAATTTACCAAAATGTTTAACTATTCCTTTAATAATCTATTAGTAACACACTGACACATTTTCTGGTCTTTCATGTATTGTTACTTAAATGCTTCGCATGCAGATAATAATTTCAAGGATATCAGAGCCACTGGAAATGAATGGATTCCCTACATTCAGCTGTTCATCATGCTGTGATTAGAAGAGTGATGGGCGTGATGCAGCTGGTTCTGAGAACGAGATCGTGACGGCGACATGTTCTTGTGTTGTGCTCGGAGGTGTGACGGTAAGCCCAGGAAGTGCAGTCGGAAAGTTGCCCATTCGCCGAAAGTCATTTTTAGGAGTTCTTTAAGGTCATCTTCATCGCCAAAGACCAGTGCAGAACCGCTGAGGCCGTAGCTTCTGACGATATCAGCATACTTACTGGGGTAGTTCATACTCTTTAGCTAGAGAAAAGAAGACGTTCAGCATCATAAACACACAGGAATAATAATAAACTCCAAATCAATCCTGTGCTTGATTAAAATTGCCTGACTACGCACAAGGGATTCACAGGAAATGCAATGTATTTGTAAGCGTTGCGCTCACAGAGATTGCTCGTCGGAAATACCCCGACAAAACATTGTTCCTTCTCTGTATTTTTTTGACAGCGGGTTAGTTGTAAATATTGCGGGGACTAATGGAACATGGAGCAGCTACAGTGAGCTTTTAGAGGAGGCGACGGGCTGCACAACTCTTAATTGCGTCTGCTGTGTCCTGCTGTGCAGAAAACTACTCATGCCACGAGAGCGCATAAGGAGCTGCTCGAGAAGCATTTTCTGGGGCATTTCTTTTGACATCTTAAATATGAAGTTAATATAAATGTCGTACCTCTTCACAAACGTCCTCTGTAGTCATACTGATGATGGTCGTGATTGGCAGGGGAGCGAGGTTCCTCATCCAGCCAGAATCTTTCAGTCTGGACGTCCCTCTGATCCGAGCCAGCTCCTTCCTAACCGAATGATCCAGGTTCACCGTCACCACCTCAAACGTCTTCAAGTCCTTCACGGTGAATTTGAAATCCACTTTGAGAAATATTTCAAACATCTCAGGATCTCCATCCTGCTCGAGGAGGTCCTCGATCTGTGCGCTCATCACATACAGCTCAGCCGTGGACTCACTGAAGACTTTCCATAAAGTCTTTGAGTCATCGGTGTGGACCGCATTCCCTTGATCAGAGATTTCTGCTCTTTGCTGAGCGTCTTCCACACACTGTATGATCCAGCTGAGGCGGCAAGGCCACTGATTGGCCAAGACCACCCATGCTGCAATGTGTTCTGGTGGATCAGATTTGGGAGGATCCAAGGCCTTTATGATTATCACAGCCACTCGGATGGAGTTGATCACTCTTCTCATCGACATGGCGTCATCTAACATGTACTTGTTGAGATTCCCCTTAATGCTGTTCAGACAGTCGTTGACCAACTTGTCTACCTCCTCTTCCTTTACCTTTAGTGGTGCTGTTTTATTGAGCAAAGGACTCATTTCGATCTTCACTAGAGACTCATTTGAGGAAGATCTCTTTTCGAGGGCTCCGGTTTCCTGTTTTTCTTCCCTTGCGCCTTTTCTAGTGAGGTTATAAAATAAACTGCGCTTCGAGTCGTCGCACAGCGGCGGGACTGTGAAGGCCAGAGTCACAATGCTGTTTAACAGCGCGTACGCTCTGTCCTCTTTGCTGAAGCAGCCATCTGCAAAGTTCACTTTCTGCACAAGAACATCTGGGTTGACGGCCAGAATGGAAATAAACGGGCTCTCCTCATCTGAGAGCAGAATGTTGATAGCGTCAAGAACTGTGACAATTTTCTTCGGGGAGCACCGGTCCAGATTGGTGACCTTCAGCACCACTCGGATCCGTCTCCTCTCGAACACCTCCATGAACTGAATGAAGCACGAAATAAACCACATTTCCTTCCTCACTTCGTTCATGAAGCCCAGCTGGCTGCTGACCCGCTCATTGTCCATCCCCCTCCTAATGTTCAGATCCTGGCTGAAGATGAGGTTCTTACCCATCATAAAGACAAACCTCAGTGCGCTTGCTGCCGGTACTCCTAACGCAGCGATGATCAGGCCCTCGAACACGCCCACCTGGCCCGCTGTTCCATTCACCACCTGGTTCGCTTCGATCTCGGGGTTGGGAAGGCCAAAAGCAAACAGGAATACCAGGAAGATAATCGGTAGCACAAGAATGAACAGAACGAGAGACCAAAGGGGGCAGCAGCAAACCTTTTTGGACCTCCAATGGTTGGTGCCATCCTCCACTATCTAAAATGTTTTCAAAAAACAAAACACAGAGCAAGTGTGAAGCAGAGAAGACGTCAGGGCTACGTTTTTAGCTTTTCATATCATATCATAGCATATCATGGATATAACTAACGTGATTCTGTGACTTTTATCGAAACATCAAATGACCTTTGCAGAAACACAGCACGCCTCGTTGTCATCAGTTTTCACTGGGAACAATTTTCTACTTAAGGGTGAAAACAAAGGCTGGATGCAAAACTTTCATTATCTTTAATGACCTTTTTTTTTTCTTTTTTTTTTTTTACTAAATACTTGCAAAACAAGTGACATTCACGTCACACTTCAGTAGTGTGTACATGCTGTACGTGCTAATGCCAAACAGCAATGTTAGCATATTAATGAACGTGGCAAACTAAGAGGGTGTATCTGATATCGCTGTGCTGGTGTTGTTCCTTTTATAATTCATAATGAATGTTGTTCCGTTCACTTATTAATTTATGTTAATCTTTCAGTTTTCTGTAGCTCTTTGGTAGGTTAAAACAACCAGAATATTCTGTAGGGTTTAGGAAAGCATGCTTTGGGTTAAAATATTCCCCTTTCACAAAATTAAACACGAGATTGTTTGTGCCGAATCCATCCTGCACATTCACCAAAACGGTCCTGTCATTCCGATAAGTTTGCCACAAATGTGCCTGTTCAAAATGAACAATTGTCCGAGTTACTGGTCATGAATCAAATTTGGGCAACAAAATGTTTTTTAATCAGTGGAAATTTAGCAGTTTAGCAGTAACTGCGGAAGGTATTTGGAATTGCTAAAAAAAAAAATTAGGACATTTGCAATTCAGTTTAGCTAAAGGCTGAAAACAGAATGTAAGGTCAACTTCTTCTGTGTACTTCTATGTACGTATTTTCCTGTTTTTTTTAGTTTTCCCCCTGGGTCGCTAAGCTATGACATTATTAAAACATGACAGTCAGTTGCAATGATGGTGCTGGAACAACACCAACACGGTAATATCAGATTCAAACGAAGGTGATGCGCCACATCATCATGTGATCATTGTCACTGTGAGCATATCAGTATGCATTCAGCTTAAAGCACACCTGTACCAGAGTGCAGCCACACACGGACACTGGCACACTGTAGACTTGTTTAATAACAAAGAATTGAGATGATTCACACACCTTCTTCACGACTTCCTGTTCTTCATCATGTTGAGCCACCCGGTAGAGCACAATCTGTAATTTCCCAAAGCTCATCTGCATGGCCTGAAAAAGCCGTATGGCTATCCCGGCCCACAGCAGGTCACTACCTGCAAAATGCCAGGCGCTGAAATGCACAAAAATGAACCTGACGTTCTGTTGCTGCTGGTTCTCCTTATTCCAAATGGGCCTGTAGAAGAGCAGTCGGCCAATGAGAGCTAGAAAGCCCGTGCATGAAGGGTTAGCCGAGCGAGGACTTGATCCTCCGTTGCGTTTCTTCTCAATCAAAGTCTCCTTCTTCATGTTCGCTGTGGAGACACAAGACATGTTGTTATTATTAGGATACATCATTTAGCTGGTTGGGGCACATGTAAGGACAAACAGTATCAACCAAAGCAGAGATATGAAGACAGGAACAACATGTTGGGTGGTTGGCTTGGATGTAAGGAGAATAATGAATAGAAGGTTTTCCGAATATCATGCGGAATATTAAAGCAATACGTTTTTGATGATGGCACTGCACCCAAAACCTATTCCAGGGAAAATAATCAGACTTCTCGGCAGAAAAACATAATTATATGCAAATGATTGAGCCTTTTCATTTGTTCAAGTCAAGTCAGACAAGATGCACAATAAAAAAAGAGTCAAATACAGAGTTGGTGTATAGCAGAGTTTCTCAGCTGTCATGCAGCATTTCTAAGATATAATAGTGTGGACATTAATCACTAATTCTGATGATGAAGCCATCTATCTCTGAAACATGCATATCATTACTGAAACAGATGCCAATTGGAAGATACATTTATTAATTAACAAATAATACTTTGCATCGATTTGTAAAAAGAAAATATTACAAGTATGCAGTTTTAGATTGCTGCAGTAATGAGATAAACCAGTAAAACGAAACTAATGTACAGTATTTGTGTCACAAAAGTAACTCTTTTCAGGCCTGTCAATTATTCATTTTGGATACTTGCATTCATGAGATTTTTCGAAGATTTTCACCAAGATTTGTTTGGTGAACTGCAAATAGAATTGAAATGTATTGTCAGTGTATTTCTTAAGATGAAGAGACAGGATTATCTCAGACCTTGTGTGTGTTTCAAAAGGAAATGGCCTTCTTTATGTCTTTTGAAAATGTTTGAAAGTTTAAAATCTTTGCAAGATTCTGTGAGAATAACCGGTGAAAAGAAATAACTATATATATATAATAACTGTGACAGCCCTGTACTGCAAGACCTTCTGGGTTCCACAAAAAACAACCTTAAACTTGTCCTTTCCATTGGAGACCTCCACTGAATAAAGCACATGCTCTATTCAGTCTGTTCAATGTCACTTGTCTATAAAATGAAAATGTGTTTTTTCACAGATTTCATGTGCAAGGAGACCTTTTTTACTTGATAAATCCTGATGTCTCTTAAAATGAGATTTGTTGTGGTTGTGTCTTTGTGTTTTTCTAAAATGTGCTTCTTACCATTACAGCCCCTGTTAATCTGTTTGTTTGTTTTTTGTAGACATCCTTTGTAAATAAATGCTGTTTGCTTAGGCTACATTTGTTGTGTTAAAGTCAGCACTGAGGGGATTGTGATGTAGAGCCTGTCTTTAAAAGGCAACCAGCTGTTATCAGGATGTTTTTTTTTGTTTATTTATTTCCTTTTATTAAAACCGAAAGATCAAATGGCTCATTACAACACAAACTATGAATAAAAAAGCACAATGCATTTAGAATAACTCATGCCAGACCACAGAGCCCTTATCATCCGCAAACAATCAGGTCCTAAATAAGACTCCAAACTCTGTAAAACTGCAAAAGGTTCCTCTATAAAATAAAGGGTCAGAGCTTTGAAAGGGGAGCGAACTCGAATGTGCAACATGACACATGAGGATATAATCTACAAAAAGAACCAAACCTTGACAACATCATTGAAGCCATGAATGTCCACAATGTAAATGTCTGATTGACTAATCCAAATCTTAATTTTGTGTTGAGTCTCTCTGTACATTAAGTGCTCTTTTTCTCTAGTGCTAGATATTAGGAACCTTGGCTCCGTTAGTGGTGAAACACCTGGATAGGTTGAGCCACATGTGCGTCACTGATTTGGTTGAGAACTCGATGTTAAAACGCACAGTGTGTAACTTCTACCGCTAGAGGTCTCTCGGAACAAAACAAAGGATATAAGCAGCGTGGCATCATGGGAGTTCCTGTTCTGATATCATTCAGGCAGACTTGTTCGGGGACGATGTAATGTATACACCAATCAGCCACAGCATTAAAACCACCGACAGATGGCGTGAATGACATTGATCATCTCATCACAATGCGATGTTCTGCCGGGAAACCTCGGGTGCTGGCATTCACGTGAATTCCACTTGACACGAGCCACCCGTCCAAACACTGTCGCGGACCAAGTACACCCCCTCATCACCACAACACTACCCCGATAGCAGTGTTCCCCCCCAGCAGGACACCGTGCCCCGACACGCCGCAAACACTGCTCAGGAACAGCTCGAGGAACACAATAAAGGGCCTCCAAATTCCCCACATCCCAATCTGATCGAGCATTTGTAAGACGTGCTGGAGCAGGTCTGATCCATGGATCCATCCATCCATTGCACCAAAGTATTTGTAATGATTAAGATCGTGCATACCAGTGTTTTGTAACTGTGTCTACTAATTACTCTTATAGTATTATGGTGTTAGGAGTGTGTAATGACGGCACACATCGTTGTGCAACTCTGTTTGCCGTGCACAGTGTTTAGGAGGACTATGGGATGTGTATTTAAGAACGCGGGGATCCCATACAGGCCTGCAGAGCAGATATACGACAAACCTTTCAATCAGTCTGTTGTTAAGAAGTCATTGAAGCATGAGTCAGCTCTGAGGTGGTACACAGATCATTCAGAAGTAGCTCACTGATTTTCTGACAGCAGCGGTTAAGTCGATGAAAGCATTAAATATGTATGTTGGCAGTTTTTAACGATACTACGCTGCAACAACATTTTCATTGTGCCGCTTCTACAGTCAACGCAATCACAGTTTGACCCCTCTCAGAAACGTTTACAGTGAACACAGAAACACTCAGCACATTCAAGTCATTTCAAGGTAATTCTTTTCATGCTTGACGCCAGTATACACATTTTTCAAAGACCTCACAACATCCTGCCGTCCCTGCCCACATACTGTAGACACGGTCACAGCTTCAGAGAAAGCTTCCAGTGGACAAACTGACCACGTACGAGGGTTCAGATGGAGTGTTTACATACCTTCCATGCGCTCGAGGATCATGTTGAGTCGATTCTGACATGCGGAGTAGAGTCCTACAGTCGCAGGCGATGAAACCTTTGTCAGGGTCTTGGCCAGAGCATATGCAAAAACATCATCTGAAAGAAGAATAAAACTCCGAATCAGCAGTTTTTCATTTAGACACATTAGACTAACTTATGTTTAAAGATTATCTGACACACCTATTCAAAGAATTTCCCTCCTTAAAACTGAGAGAACCGGATCTCCGGTCGACACGCTCACAGGACTAATTTAGACCGACAGTGTTCTTATAGCTCAGTAATGCTGAACTGAACTGAAGTGACAGTGCAGGTTGTTCATTTATGCACTGACAAAGTGAGCATTCATAACATTCACTCAGAAAAACAGCAAGTTAAATGGAGCCCTGAAGTTGGTGTGGTGCTTATCACGTATTATGCAAATGTGCACAACGATATTTACTTTACAGGCTGATGGTGGCATTGTACTAAAACCTCCAACCATAAACGTTGGTTCATTTTTGCAACGTTTGTCTGGCGCGGATTAGCAACTGGATGGGTAAATGGGTAAAAGAAAAACAGCGACTTTAATTGTACCCTCATCATCACTCCACCATTGCCACCATGAAGAGGTGACCACGCCCATCCCCGTCTCCCCTGTCCCAAACCTCACCCATCCCTATCCGCTCACCTTAGCGCTTTTAGCTTCACAGACACGGCGAAGATTTCAGCTTTTCAAAAGGACGTAAATATATATATTTGGGATCTTGTCTGGACTTGTCGAGCTGCTTGGAGACATTTCATGCTTGACAGTTGTTTTATTTCCTAAGTTTGTCCATCTTCTGAAGTTGTTCAGAAGGGGGAATGCTGCAGGTGCGTTTTACACTAATTGGTCAATGAAAGCCAATTGAACTCAAAACAGCCTTAGAGCAGGCAACCGTGGCCGCGCGCTGAATCGTCTGCGTCGCGATAAAGACCAGCAGGAGATGAGAAGTGATTGTTGGTGTTTTTCTAAAAGAAACAAACCATTATAACGCCGGCGCTGAAGATGATTCAGCCAAAGGAACCGAGGATGGAGACATTATGTGCTTGTCTCCGCCTTAGACAATATAAGCATTCACACTCGGCTCAGGATGATGTTCACAGACGAGTGCTAATGACTCCATTCACACTGTGAAACTGAAAGTGAAAATGGAGCGTCTTCAAACCTTTCATTATCATCGGCAGCTAACCTATAACTTACCTTTTGTTGGCTGAGACATGATGACTGTGTCGTGGTACTGAAGTTTTGACAGAAGATCTCTCTGACCTGTGGAGAATAGGGAGCAGCAGGGACCTTAGTGCAGGCAGTGGAGGGTTGTGCATGTATTTGTGTGCGTGTGTGGGGGTGTGTGCGTGTGCCTTCTGCCTAGCAACAAGTTTCTCTTCCCTATATTCCTTTGTATTTTAACCGGCTGTCAAATCCAGTCACGTCCACTTCCTGTAAATCAAAATGTCACATGTGCTTATGTGAGCTTGTGCACACGAGTTTCAACCAATAATATATATTAAAAAAATAACAATAATATCACGCCATTGATCCATTAATCGATCCGAGCAGGGGGGAGCAGTGCTAAGATCTCCCTTCAGAAAGGCTGTCTGAGTGTTCAGTGATTCAGTTTCTTTACATTCTATAGACACAATGTTTTTTTTTCGGTTTTTCTCTCTAATGTCCTATGGCTGCACGCTCGGCCTGAACCCTCGGCCATTTACAGAGTGTCCCGATGAACAGATAGCTTGACTTGTTACTAAAGCAGCCGCTAACAGTAGCTAACCGAACAGCGTTCCAGGTGAACGCGGCTGGTGTCGGAACCGAACACACACACACACACACACACACACTCAGAGATCCACTGGGGCCAGTTTGAAGGGAATCCAGTACCGAGGTGGTTTACAGAGCTTAGCTGCTTTCGGACCGTGGCTGCCTGCTTGTTTAGCCGTGCAGCTAATGTTAGCCAAGAACCAACCTCAGTAAGAAAAACCCCCTTGGTAGGCTGCTGTGTTCCTGGTCATCAAGTTGGCAGCTGTCAATTTAAGGTATTTATTTATTCATTTATTACTTTCGTATTTATCCAGTTTATTTCTCAGGGAAAGTGCATGTTAATGAAAATGACTGTGAATATGCCAGAATTTGCCATGAGGATAGGTTAACGTACTTAGCATTAACACTAAACGTACTATACGTACTTAACATTTATTCTTAAGATGTATTCTTACTTACTGCTGGCCTATATTTCTGAGCTAAAATTGATTTGAAAGCACTGATTCAGTGAACCTGGTTGAACTGGATGACTCAGTTTGTTCTTTAACTACACACCCCTGCAGCTAAATGGAAAGTTCCCAGTGTGGCACCAACGTCCTTGAGAGTGCTTACATCGCAAAAAAAAAATAAAAAAATGAAATTGACAACATACAAGTGATTGTTTTTCTTTTTCTAAATGTTGATTGACAGGCGTTAAAGTGAGTTGTTTTAAGATGATATCCTGACATTCATGTTTGATTGCCTACCCTTCCAGAGGTCAGGCTTCTGTCACGAGGACTGGAATGTCAACAGTTTTCGCTGTGTCAGGGATTAGCTTTCATTACCTGGTCCCTTCTTTCCCCTTCTGGCAACATATTTGCTCTTTGTGTTCTTGTCTGCACACGCTTAATAGCTTCACAGTCAGAGTAACAGAGGTATATAGAGTCACAGACTTTTATTTCATCAAAAGTTTATGTTTAACTTTGGCAGAAGGTCCTCTGATCAGTGTGTACAAAAGGATACTAACCGTAAAACTTCTGTAATGATGCCATAAGCTGCCATAAAAATAACGACTGGTGTGTTTTTCTTGGACAGAAATGTGCTACTGATGAAAGAAGCTTACCTGGTTGTGCTCCAAATGTCAGTCCAGATCTTTATTTCCACTCATCTTGAATTTGAATTTTAACGGATCCAGGAAACAGACAGGACCATGCAGCTGCAGCCAAGGTGTGGTGAACCTTTTACCCCCCCTAGACCTCAGTGCCGTAAAACTTTATAGCACTGATAAGAGAGGAGGGGGAAAAAAAAAGAAAGAAAGGCACCCGATAACCGGAGGCTATGTAGGCTGGACACTTTTCAGGAAGTGAAGTCACATTCAAGATGGAATTATTGCTGAGAGATGGAGCTGTACATGTCGTTCATTCTCCTTTTTCCAATCCGTTACCCCCGTACTCCTGCTCCCAATCTCCTCTCTATTCACAGCATCGGAGTGAAGTGGGTAGTTCCTGAAAGCATTACGAGGTAGAAAAATCCCCATTCTCGCTATAGCTTCTGGCATTCACTGTCCAACTTTTTTTCAGTCCATGGAAAAATGTAACAAATGAGTGATTTCATGCCTGAGCCGAGGGTCTGCATGATTCATGAAGTGAATTCCAAGTTTGGAGTCCCTCCGGTTAAGAGCGGCTGGGTCGCTTTGCATGGCCCGAACTGACATGCATAGCAGTTAAGATGCCAAAGCAGCAGCACCAAAGCCTTTCTTGCCTAGAGCAGGATTTGTTATGACATAACTGGTTAGTCAAGCTTTGAAAAACAAGCTTGGAGCCTAATTTCCCTTGGCATATTTACTCCTTTTTGCATTTAGCCCACTTTTACCATCTGGTGTCGCAGTAAACCTCACAAAGTTTATTTGTTTGTGAAGGACATGTGTTGTGAGTATATCATTATAAGATGACCTTTTTCAAAAAAAAATAAAAATATGTGAAGTATGTAGACTAAGGCTCATTACGATCAGTGGCAAGATTTTTGCACTAAGCTTGTCTTTTGTAGACAAATGTCATCTTATTTGGCATCTAAAGATACATCTAAAGAAGCACATTAATAGTGTAAACACAGATGCAACAAAACGCTCTGTGTGCACAGTAAGGTGAGATTGAAGACTGAACATTTCCCTCCGCTCAAAGAGCTGCACAATTTCTCAGATGTTCCGCTGCGTTTGAGGAAGGGAACCTCTTTTGTGACAGATTTTGGGAGCCTTATTGAAAATAAGAAAAAGGAAAGAAAGAAAAGTGAGGATGCTGTGTAAATACAAGCAGTGTGTAGGCTGTGTTAACCCTCAACCATTCAAGCTGTTTTTGTCTTTTTGCTTCCTCCAAACCTGTTACGAACATCACGGTTTCTGCATCAAATATTCAGAATAGTCAAATACTTACAAAAACACAATGAGGCTGATCAGGTTGGATAATGACGCAAGATCCAGCAACTCATGTTTGTCCTCAGGGACGAGGTTAGTCTTTGTCGCGTTGTCTGTTGTGTTTGCCTGTTCCTGCGGTATGTTTTGGTACATTTCGGTCCTCCTTCTTTGCTCTCAACAGGACACGACCAAGGGCGCTTTCAGGGCCGTATATGCAGAATTGATGACCAGGTGCAGATTTTTTTTTTTTTTTTTACAAAAGTGACCTTCTACCACTGAAGGCCAGCAAAGATTACCAACTGGTGAGAATGAGCACTTGTCCTCAGCTGCAGGAGAGAAGGACGCAGAGTGAAGACACTTGTGTGTGAGGTGAAATATGTCTGTTTGTGTCTCGAAGATGAAGAACTGCTTCCTAATGTGCCATCCTTGATGTGTCTGTGGTTTCTGAGATTGACCCACTAAGCAGAGTTCTGAGTCAATTAAAGTATTTCTTTCTCTTTTTAAAACCTTTTTCTTTAATTATTTTTTGTTTGATTTTAAAAACATTATTAGTTAAACGATGGGCTAAAAAAAAAAGAAGCTTGCACTAAGAAATGCTAAGTTACAAATGAGATTAATTAGATTTTGTTCAACCATCTACTCTCACCTCGTATGATGCCTAAAACTGCATTGAAGACCGTTTCAAAAAAACGCTCCTTTAATCCGAGCCTTTGTGTCCACACCTCTTTTCAACACAAAGCCACGCCCTTGTGCGACAGTGTGCTTTTGGTGTCTGCTAAGTCCACATGGGCCGGGCACCTGCGTGACACAACAAATAACAAAACTGCAACTAACTGCGCTGGATGCTCAAATTCTTTAGCTTGTTGCCGAAATGAGGTTTAATTAGTGAGCGTCTGATTAAGATTTAAAGTGTTTGGCCTGCAGGCGACTAATTCTGTCTTTCTTCCAAGCACCTGATTGTTCAACTGCTTTAATTAACTTGACTGTCGTGGAGAGAGCGAGGGTGTGTGTGTGTGTGTGTGTGTGTGTGCATATATGTGTGTGTGTGTGTATTAGATCCTCGGTTATCACTTGGCCAGAAGTCTTTTGCAAAATGAACACTGAACGAATCGGATGGTATCTCTCCTTCTATGAACCTTTCACCACACCTTCGCCCCTTCCACCACACAAACCCCCGCAATTAAGGTCAATGAATTCACCTCCATGATTAATCCACGATACGTATCAGACGCAGATAAATTATGTTTCAGGATTGAGCAGACTTGGTGTGTTTCTTTTTTTTTTTTGCTCAAGGCAAG
>CAEMYA010000013.1:4263884-4284653 GCA_903131615.1 Diplodus sargus
CACGCTTTTTTTCTTAGAACATTTGCATCAGCTGTGCTGCACGAACACGCCGGTTAAAGTACATTATTTGTCAAAATCATAATCCAGCACGCCAACAGAGGGTGCTGTAGTATTGTGCATGAGAGCAGGACAATGACATTTGATCAGACGCCCTTCATCACACTTCTCTGCTCTGTTTGGTATGTAGGAGCGGACCCGACAGTGAAGGAGGCATTTACTGAAAATGGGGTGCGGTCAAGAGCTTACGATGTGGTAGAAGTTCCTTGCATGGGCCGATGATCATTTAATGTAAATCAGTAACTGCATAGAGCACGCACGCACACACACACACGCACACACGCACACACACACACACACACACACACACACACACTCTAATATCTACCTGCCTTTATTTCTTATCCATTGTTCCTGAGGGAAGACAAGCTCCAGTATCGACACGAGGCCTGACACCAGTCTGCCTGGCCTAATTGGCCTCAAGACCTCTTGTTGGTGTGGTCTATTGATCAGCCTCGCTGCAGATGCCGCTAAGTCACGGGAAAGAGGACAGCGAAATGGCCAGATATGCCGAAAGTAAGCACTGCCAAATCTGGGCATGATGTCTTAAGCTTTGCCGCTCCCTCGGCAGAGCTGTGCGGCAAGCAAAGACGCTGATGGGGTCCTCACCCGGCGGTGCAGGGGTCCAGGTCCTTGGCACCGGCTGATTCACACACACTGATTGTCCTTTATTGTTACCAAGGGGATGATGGCACCAACAAATGGAGGTTTTCTGGAAGCGGTGACCCCCAAAAGATCTATAGACACCGTCTGCTTTAACAATCCCACCAGAGACGGCGAGATGAAAAGTCCCCCGCGCGCGCGAGATCCACGTTTTGCTTGATGCCTCTGCAGCAAAATATTAGGAGGGAAAAAAAAAGAAGAAAAAAAGTCAGCTATGAGATTGCCACCGAAGAGCCCTTCTGGGGCAGGGGTGAGCGAAAAGGTATGCATGCTGATCTTGTATCTATCAGCACAAACATCCTGTATGTGATTATTTTCGCCTGCACCTTCAACCTCCCTCCCATTCACATTCAGATCCCAGATCGCATCATCTCACTCTCATCTATTTCCATTTCTCCTCCTCATCCTCTCCCTTCTCGAGCAGTGCAGCCGTTTCAACACAAACGGTAATGCTTATCTGCCTCTTAATCCTCCTCACTCATTCTGTGCGGCCGTCGCTCAAATCCCGGACAAACTCGTAAGAGGAAACATGCGTATGTTTATGAGGCCTGCCATGCAATACGTCCGCTGCTACCTCGCAAAGTGCGATGCATTCTCCTCGATGGGTTGCACAAATTTCCTATTCTCTACTGCGTGTGCGAGCTACATTCCATTTATGATGCATGACAGGGCTTACAATTCTCCGTCTCCTCTGCAGCACACTGCGAGTAACCAGGGCTGTCCAAAAGTCATGGCTGTGACAACGGGGATCATTATACATTTTTCTTTCTGTGCAGCTGCCTCTCTGTATTCCTCTCCATGCCCGCATGAAATCTGTCTTTATCCCGCTGTGTGAGAGTATAGCTACCAGGTACAAGCCGAGCTCTGCTCTGGGTGGTGGTGGGGTTGGAACGAGTGTCCACTCCTGGACCTTTTCACCAGCCTCGCAACTTACACGCATGTGTGCGCACATTCGCGCCAACCTGCTGATCCTGCCTCCTGTTTTATTGTCAATATCAGGCGGCTCAGGGGTTGTAGGGGTTGACGGCTGTTGACAGGCCCTGGATTGTTGAGGTAAAGATGATGGCAGCTCTTGCAGAGATAGAATAGCTGTATCTTGAGACCCCTTGGAGGGTTTTATTAGGCTGTTATGAAATCTGCTCCCTATCAGACCTTCGCTAAAGCAAAGGGGAGGATGCAGCCAGATGCAGTGCACAGTGTACAAATGTTGAGTCTCCCCCCCTTCCTCCTATAGCTGCCTCTTATCTACCCCTCTTCTCTCACACACGCACGAACACACTTTCCTCTTTACGATCTGTACTTGTGTTTCTCAGTCAATACACCCCGCACTCGCTCTGCCCTTTCTAACGAAGGAGAATTTCGTCATCGTGTCAGAACGGGCGCTTACCTTCTTTGTTTTATATTTCATGAACATATAATCTATGTTCAGTACTCGAGGTGCACAGCATGCACTGAATCACGACACGAAAATCTGCGCTCGACTTGCTCCTGACATGATTCCTGAAAACACATCGATCATTCCGAAACATCTCAGTCAGAGAACTGCAGTAAAAGCAGCAGGGGCGTCACTAGGTTTTAAGGACAGGGGAGGCTGAGCCCCCCGAGAGATGCACAGGATGTGAGTGAACGTAGCGCGCGAGCACAACATTTCACAAACAGCTAACAAAGACTGAGAAATGATTTATTATTATTATTATTTCTGTCTGTTTTTTTTAATACAGCACGAGAACAAACACAGTTTTGCACAGTAACAGTATGTGTATGTTTAATTGTTTGCTCCCAGATATTTTGAAGTCGCACAGATTACATTTTTGGCACATACTAAAATGGTTTTTAAAGTAATATTAAGATACTCTTGAAAACATTTGGGTCAGGCTAATTTGGCCGTTATATACATATATCTTTGCTTTCTACACTTTCTAATCATTACTCTCCTCATTAAAAGCTCAAGTTAAATAAGTCTTATATGGTGCACTTTGACTGAAATGTTTCATATTTCATATTCATATTGAGTTCCATAAAATTCCAAGACAATCTGCATCACAAACGACTCTATCCTGTGAAATCCTTTAGACTCACCTTTCCAGTAGAGGACTCTCCCCTCTCACTCCCTGTGCTCCTCTGCCCTGACTCCGTCGATACAAATACACAACAAGGTGAATGGAGCGGGAGAGCATTAAACTTCAGGTAGAACCGTGCACCAACTAGCCAGTGAGATCAAACCACTGTCGGAAAAATTGATTGTTTCCACAACATGCAAGAACCAGAGTCAACACTCTGGCTACTTCACTTTTGAATGTTCGCTTCTGTTTGATGGTGTTAAACTTCAAACTTTTGGCTCTGGTCGTTAACAGGCCTTCTCTGGAATTGTTTTCCTTTCCCCACGCTATAGGGTTTTATCGGTGATGGTACTGGGCTGTCGGTTATCCACCACTCAAATATCTCAACAACTATTGACTGGATTGCATAGCTGCCAACAGGAGGCTGTGAGAAGAGGGGAGATTTTCTGGCATAAATGTCCTGCCTTCAATGCTCCCGTCCCCTGAACAACCCTGCATCACATGTTAACAGAATAAACACAAGGATGTAAAAGTATAATGACTTTGTATTAGTCTTGAATTCATCTCTCACTGTGAATTAAAAAAAACAACAACTGGTGGGGCAACCAGCACTGTATACTAAAAAGAAGAAGAGGAGGGATTAAATGGAGGAGGCAATTGGTGGAGCCAAGAGGATGATCAGGTGAGACAGGAGGCTAAAGAGGGGAACTAAGTGGACTGAAATGTGTAAGTGTATTCTTCTTCTTAGGACACATGAGAAACTGAGAAAGAGCAGAGGGGTTGAACGAGGGCAGGCCAGGCAGGGTCATTTGTGTGGGCTCACTTCTGACTCTGTGTTGGGTTGCCAAGTGCCGCGATGCACATCCCACACAAATGCTGATCGGATGCACCCATTTGATTTTTATCACGATAAAGAAAAGGAGGAGCATTGCAGGGGAAAGGGTTAAAAATAGGGAGACGCGGGCAAAAATTTGGAGGGATAGCAGACTGCCGTTCATTTGGTGCAGAGATCTGGATAAACTGTTCAAATTTAAATGACCCCATAACTTTTCCTGTCGCATAGTCATCATAGATTGGTTTATGATAAGACTGGTGGCATTCTGATTAGCTGCAACTTCGATATGTTTTGTTTCTAATTAGCAAATGTTAGCAACACCCAAGGCTTATACTGCGTTCATGTGGTGTTGGAATAATCAGGAAAAAAAATATTATTATCATTATTTTTTTTATATTTCTTTTTTTACATATTTTTATTTCCCTTTATCAGGTTCAGTCATATACATTCATATGTTCAAGGATACAACACAGGTGTAAATGGTGTAGAGGTAGTCCATGGATTTTGACATCCTAACAATGTCTAGATAGAAGTCCACACTTGAAAGTGGGCAGTGATCTTCATTCACTGAGGAAAAAAACTGATTTCTGACCAGGAAAAATTCCAGTCGGCGCAACAGCTCGGAAGGTCTGAGAAAACACTGGTACATGAGTTGCAGAGGTTGCTGTCATATGGCGCTGAGGCACAGCGTTGTTTAAAGTAAGCTTTATCGTCCATGATGCTCTCACATTCCAACCTGACGCAACTGAAGACTGAATAAGGTTTTCCGAACATAGCGCTGAGCTCAGGGCACCATTCTGACAAAGTGCAGCCTCGCAGAGCTGATGGTATGGCTGTAGACTGCTTTGATGTATATAGAAAGTCAATACATAAAAGTGACGGTTTGAACGCTTCTGATGTGCAGAAAGAAAGTGTAAAGATCTGGCCTCAAGTTGCGCTGAGAGACGGAAGAAAGGGTAAATGCAAAATCGATGTGCACGAAGAACCTGAACGAGCGTTGACACACTCCGTATATTCTGATAAATACACTGATGTATTGTCTGTCCTTTTTTTTGTGTGTGTGTTGACCCATGCATAGTGACCAATGTGTGATTAGTAACTTGATTGAAGCTGACCATCTGAGGCCTTCAAGTGTGCTCCTGACAGCGACACTTTTTGAATCTGAAGAATAAATACCGGGGTTGTTATGGCTCCTGCAGAGCCTGAGGCGTTTATAACAAAGAGTAATGGTTTTTACATTTGCCTTGAGAAAGGCTGTCAGGTTGGCAATTACACCTGTTTGAGTTTTGTAAAGAAAAGAGTGGAAAAAAAAGGCTTTAATGCATATATGGATCATTCAATTAATACAACAGCATCAAGGTGGCGTGCGCATAATACGGTGTAAATGAGATTTGAAATAGTAGCGACGTGTGGGAGTGTCACGGGTTTGTTTGTTATTCGTTTGACAGGGGAAAAACCAGTTGCATCCATTCATCACACACACACACACACACACACTTAGAGCTATAAATGCATATGAGGGAGATTTCTCCATCGCAGGGGGCGTCGAGATGTAATAATAACGTCTCCTTATTCGGTGCAAAGGTTCTTTCAGCTTTCTTTTAACTGTTGCATCTGTTATTGAGTATTCAGTTGTCAGCTCTGTTTACACGGTACACAGGCACAGCGGCTATTCAAACATCCGGCTGGAGAAAAGGCAATAGGTGGACACAGAAATCTTAGCGTGAATGTGAATCTGATTTGTGAGACAAGAATAATTTAAAGCGACTCTGAGAGCTCATTCTAAACCCCGTCTGTCAGCTGTGAGAGCGCCCGCTCTAATCCATTGTCACTGGGTAGATTAATTTGCATAATTCCACTATTGTGCAGTCCCAGATCTTTTTCTGTCTCCTCCTTCACGCGCAGCAAAAAATAAAAAATAAATGAAAAAAAGAAAAGGAGAAAAAGAAAAAAAGACTCTCACACCTCTCTGCTACTTGTTGCTTTGGAAACGGAGTGTAAATGGTGAGGAGAAGTACAGCAAGGGGCAAGAATGAAGGAGCCTGCAGAAGAGAAAGGACCCAGTGGTGCAAAGGTGTGGAGATGAGGAGGGCGTGTGGATGGAGATATGATGAGCAGGGAGCGGTGAGAGGCAGGACGAATGAGCGGAGGACAAGCGAAAGAAGGAGGGAAGACTGATAGAGAGAAGAGAGGAAACTACTGTTCAGTGAATGGAATACAGAGCAATTTTCTGTTACTTAAAAAGTCATTTATCTATGTCGACAGTCTATTAGTCATGTATTGGAGTGTGACCCCCTCCCCAACCCTCCCCTGCACACACTCACACTTCCCTCCGTCTCACCCACAGTGTGTGCGCACATGCGTGTCACTGTTTGTGTGTTGTTGTGCGCCGTTGTGTGTATGATGAGGCTGTATTGCTTTTTCCTCCAGGGAGGGAGAGGTCGGGCTAAATTGCACAGATAAGATCAATATGTAGTTATGGGGTGGGGCTGCTCCTTTTCACAATGAACACTGTATAACATCGCATTAGCTCTACGCGGCGTTGAACGGATTATTCTTAAGAAGGGATGTGGAGAGCTTACCTGTCAAAGAATAACACTTTAGGACAATCAGTCACTGCTCAGTGATTACTTCACACTTCTTTTTTTCTTCAGGATGCATCAGAGTTACAATGAGATTGTCAGCTCTACGACATTTTTAAACTAGAACTCATGCCTCGTGGTGAAATTTCTCAGCGCACCAGTCAAGTTGCTGTTCTGGAGCTACGGCGTTAAATAACGTCCGGAACATTTTTTCACAAAACGTTCATACGTCACAATTAAGTTGACCTTTGACCCTTTGGATATATGATGTCAATGCTTTATCATTTGAGCCTATTAAGCACAAAAAGTTGGTAATTGTCATATAAAATGGCCAAAAATGTGTGATGAGAGCTCACATTTAGATTGACCTTTGACCACTAAAATAAAATCAATTCATCATTCAAGTAAATATTTGTGCCAAATTTGAAGACAGTCCCTTAATGCCTTCAGAGGTCGATGTGTTTACTGGGGACACGACAGCTCATGTTTATGGTGTGATTAAAGAGTCAAATGACCTGCTGACCTTCCTCTCCAGTTGTCCCGGGACCATTGGGTTGGCTGTAATCGGAAGGTCGTTGGTTCGAATCCCGGCTCCTCCTAGCTGCATGTCGAAGTGACCTTGAGCAAGATACTGAACCCCGGATTGCTCCCTATGAGCAGCTGGCACCTTGCATGGCAGCCTCTGCCATCAGTGTATGAATGTGTGTGTGAACGGGTGAATCTGACAGGTGTTGTGAAGTGGCTTTGAGCGGTCAGCAGACTGGAAAAGTGCTATATAAATACTATTTATTTATATAGAGTCTATTTACAATTACCATCCTGAACAGGACTGCCTGGAGAGGGAAGCATGATGTTGAAAGAGACAATGGTCATGTATTGGATTACATTTTCAAAGCAAACCCTCCATTTAAACAATTAATTCAAGATTAATTAAGACTTTTGCTCATTGGCAGCGAAGGAGGGAGTAGGGACATTGTCACAATGCAATCAAGTCCACAGAGGGAGGAGGTCAAGCATGACAACAAAACAACATACCACATGTTTTTCCCCTTGACTATCTTAAATTTGCAGATGTAATAGTGATGGTAAAAATACCAAGGAGTCAATTTAATTCGCGGAACTCACAGTACTGATAAGTTACATTTAGAAAACCCAAAAGCAACATGTGTTTGAAAAAAAAAAATCAAGCAACTACCATTAAACATTGTAGTTACTGAATAAAGAGTCCCAATGCGAACCCAGTGAAACATCCACAGTAACACAGCAGATTCACTAAATGAATATTTTCAATGCTACGTGAACAACAAATTCAATTAATTTCACTTCAGTTGCATTATGGTAGATGTAGATATCTCAAGACATATATCTTAGTATTTCTCGACAGAATAAAACCAAATCTATCTGCATGGCAGATGGTACCAGAGGTTATTTTTTAATTTGGGTGGAGAGACCCTTTAAAATGAATTCACATTCAGTGAGACTAACCATGAATAAGTATCTCTCGCCCTCTGCTGAGAGACTGCACACTGTTAACCCTGCTGGCACGGGAAGAAAACCCTGTAGGGCCGTGTCCTCTGTCTCCCCGACTGCCTGTAGCTGCCTCAGCTCACCCACTGTCTTAATAAGCATAACAGCATGTCCTGCTATAATCACCATGATATATTAAACATAATCAGATGTGCTAATGAGGACATAATTAAGATAATTCATTCATTAATTAGAATTTCTTTACTCCTTCAACACGTAATTCCAAACAGTGTGTTCGGGTAGTCACTCAAAAAAGTAATGTATTACACATTACCCATTACTTCCTTAAAAAGTAACACATTACTTTACTTATCTAGTCCTGGAGAATGTAACTATAGATGCATTGTAACCTAATTGCTGGTGGAAAACATAACATTAATCCTCACATATTGGATGCCGACACATCATCCCTATCGCAACGATAACACACACTTGATCCGTCTTTCATGCTCCTATAATAAGTAATTGCTGTTTGATATTATGCTCAAAGGATTGGAAGATAGATGCTCTGTTGTTAACAGTTCTTTTATCTGTGCTTTTTTAGTGTTTTGGTGTAATTTGCTAGCACGTGGTTGCAGCCTCTCGTATGCTGAACTCCACCACACAGAGAAATGAAGTGAACCAGGGGAAGGTGAACTCAAGGTTTTTTTCTGAACTGATGATAACTTCGCCTGTTACTGCCAGTGCACTCAGACCTTCACGAGTAAAATGCCAGTGCTCAACAATACACATGTTTAAGAAGCATAAACACGTAAGCAGAAAGTCATATTTGAACCTGCTCCGTCCACAGTCTCTCATCCACTGCTGCTTTGTTTTATACAAGCACATCGTGCTAGCACTGATAGTAGTAAATTGCTACAGAAAAGCTACTGATACGCTAAAATGAAAGCTGTCTGTGTGTAATCTAACTGTTTAGCTTTGCCCTGTTATCTGGAAATTTGACAAATTCCTTGAAATTGCCACTGGCTGAGACAAACCAGCCCCTTCTCCCTCCATCAGCTGTACCTGCAGACGGTGAATCACATCACCAGTGGGAAAAATTACTTTACACAAATATTTTTTCAGTCTGATTTGACTTTGAAGTGCACTTCACGATCACAAAAACATAATTCCAGTTTAACCAACGTTGGAAGTGTATTTGTAAAAAGTATAGCATTAGAAAAAGGTTGTACTTAAGTATACTTTAGTTTATCTTAATGGCGTCTCAAAGTAGTACTTTACAAATACACATAATTGTTTCAGTATATCTTTAATGTCATGAGTAGCTTAAGTTTATTATGTATATTAAGTATACCAACATACAGATTGGCTCACCTGGAACACAACTCCTTATGAGTGATTATACAAACTTACTGGTTCATTCTAACACAATTAGTTCCGAAAGTAAAGTTTGCAATAGTCAACAAAAATAGGAGACTAATGCGCGATCTGTTGTCTCCGAAGATTTTTTTCTAATGTTTATTCATCCCAAAACATGACCGTGCATACTTTTCTCATTTTTCAGCAGTGCTCCACATTCAAATTCTAATCCCTGCAAGCTGTCCAGTACAGCGACAGCCTTGAACTGTCGGCCAATACTGCAGCATGATTGGGTTTCAGTGCGGGCCTTGCCTGGGGAAACGGAGAGAGGCTAAACCAGAAAATCTATTTCTCATAATTATGAATGAAAATTAATGTCCATAATTCACTGAGCTGTGCGGTAAAACACTGGAAAAGGTCGGAGGGGTTCCGCAGAGATGTTGATTGAAACTATTGATTAGGTGATTACATACATTTAATACCCACTCTGTCTTGTATAAAGTGCAAAACATCAGGTTGAAAAATAAAATCAAGGCTTGAGGAGAAAGAAAGAAAAAAAAAAAAAGGTGCAGTCACTTGTGGTGCTCGATTTGCTCACGGTTCAAAACTGCACCCTTCCAAAACATCATATTAAAAATTCCCCTGTAACTGAATCTCCCTCCGAGCAGTAGCCATAATCAAATCTCATCTCAATACATAATCAAAGGTTTGCATTTGGAGTGTCTGCAGCCGGCACCAGCCCTGTATGTTTATTCATGTGAGCTCTGAGCCAAACCGAGCAGACCATCCATCAACGCACTCCGGATAGAAGTGACTTTGTCCCTCTTTCTTTTTTCAGCTCAACACCTCCTCCCTCCGCCAGAGAGCGGAGCCGTGTCTGCCGATGCGTGAACGCCGCAGCCACGGCGCAGCGCTGCAGAAAACAAATGCCGTCCCCGGTTCCCGGTCGCCTCTGTCATGGATTATCAAAGGGAGTTCATTGTTATTACTTCCTCTGTTACACTCAATGATGGAACAACAGACAGGGGGGCTAGCTCTTGATTGGTAGTTAAGACACATCGCGCTCAGAACACCTGCTGGTTGATAATTGTCACAACATGGCAAAGTGATACAATCAAGCAGTGTGCCGTGTGCATACTAACACACATGTTCAGTCGCTATTATGCGGGCGCGGGACGCACACACGCACACACACGCACATAAGTACGCTGTAATGGGCCAGTGTGTGGTTTAAATTCTCTTTGATGCTGTGGATACCCCCTGCTGTTCACCATATTACTCTGTGCACATCAAACAGGTTGTTCTGGGAAGAAAAAAGGACATGATGACAAGACTGTGGCTTACCATTCAGCTCGTCCTGATGCCTGGCTTTTTATTCAAATAAAAAATAGCTTCCTTTACCCTCGTCTCCTCTCTGTTGCTCTGCCATGCTTTGTCCTCTTTGTGCTCCCCCCCCTTCATAAAATCAAACCCTTCCTCTTCCTGTCTTTTTGTAACTCTTGCATCTGTTTTCCTCATCCCTCTTTGCGAAAAAAAACAAGCTTTCTATAAATCTTCACACGCATCCTGTTATTGCTCGGTCCCCTTCTGTCTTTTTCTGGCCCTTATTTCTGACGTACCCCGCCATTCTCTTTCTGGAGTCACCCCGGAGCTTGTCGCAGCATGCCACCCCATCATAGCTGACCATCCAGACAATGTCAGTGTGAGTCACAGTTCAGAGATGATAATGACCCTGTCCAGCTGCTCGGTAACCAGGGACACACTGGTCTCCTCTTACCCACGATCCGGCCCGGCGCGGATGTGTGTGTGCCCATGCATGTCCATTTCAATGCATGTGTAAATGTGTTTGTACAAATTCCGTATGTGGAGAAAAGGAAGTGAGGAAAAAGATTCTCCCCGTGTTGATTTGTGCTATGTGTGCAAATGCATCCATGTGTGCACTGAATTTACTCATCTGGAGACTTGTATGGCGATGTCTGTGCATGAGCCTATTGGTATGGATGGCGTGGTGTGATCTCGAGTGTGATCTGTGCTCGCTCCCCCCCCCCATCCCATAATTCCACCGCTACCTCCAAAGCCCCTCTAACCTTTCTCCTGCACACCCATCTGTCAATCAGGTGCATTGCAGCATAGCAACATAGGGACACTTGGTTCAGTGTTAATTGAACCCTCACAGTTTACACTGCAATAAACCAACATCCCTTATCTGTTATTCCTGAGGTAACCCTTCGTGGAGCCATTATTAATCACAGCACACAGCTCGGGGAACATCTACTGGCTGATAAAACATTTCGAAAAATGAGGTTGGAGCGAGCTGTAGTTACAGATGTATCGGTTTAAAATGTACACACATTCATTGCAGTGGTTTAAATGTTAAACGCACGTCTGTTTCGCGAATGTATTTCCTTGTTATCGATGATTCAGTGGACAGAGCTCCCTTCAGAGTGGTGTGAAAGACTTTGCATAAAAACACATTTGACCATACTTAATGGTCACACCTATTTAAGGCAGTTAACGCAGCGCTGTTTCTCTCTTTTACAGAACAATTGATCGATCCTCTGACTAGTACAGAGGAGAACGTGTTTCAGTCCAAAGATGTCTAAAGAAGACATGTTACGCTAATTGTCAGGTCCAGATTTTATTTGGGGGGATTACAACTAGAATAGGTTTACATGCTGCCCCGGCTCAGTTTCTCATACCATCCAGTGTGAGAAAACTGAACCGTCCCATTGTTCCAGTCGTCATGTTGAATATGTCCAATGTTATTTGTTATATGTCCAATGTTATATCCAAAGTCATCAACAATCTGACATCCCCTCCACTCAAAGAATTTGTACAAGTTCAAACATTTGCATATCACTCAACAAGAGGTGCAGCAAGAGGAGACTGCATCATCCCACTCAGGAAAAGTCAGTTTGGTCAGTCCACATTCTCACACAAAGCAGCACAAGAATGGAACACCATTCCAGCTCACATTAGTGAATTGTACTCATATCTGTCTTTAAAATTTTGTCTGAAAAAATGGTTCATACACAATCAGATGTGTGACCATTAAAACATTTAGGCTCAGTGATTATTTCACAATTAGTGTGTGACTTTCCTTGCTGTCACCTTCTTCAATTTTGCCACCTTGCTGTGTGTGTGTGTGAGAGAAAGAGAGTGTGTGTTTGTTTTAAATCTTTATGTCTTAACTCAGCATTTGTGCAATGTATAACTATTGTATATTAATCCTTTGTTTTCATTGTGATAATTCTGTTTTCTAGTCTAACATTTTAACATTGTACATTGTATTGTAGTTTGCTTTCGGTTGACTTAGTACATCTGTCCAGGGACAACAGATGGAAAATAGCCTTCTGGCTAACTCTGGTGCATTTACAGGAATGTTTAATTAATGTACATTGTCCCTGTTAAAATAAACTAATAAATAAAATTAATAAATAAATAAATACATTTGGAGGGCTTCAGTCGGCCTCAAAAATTACTAATTGGATCATTTAACAGCATCTGAAGCATATTTACCAGCACCAGAACCATTAACAGATGTTGGGGCCATCAATGCCATCAACCTTACAAGCGCCCTCGCCCAGATGTAGAGAGGTGACGCGGGAATCTGTTTCTTAAGCTTATTTCAGTCACTTTTCAGTGGTGCAGTGGACTGTGACACAATAAAAAACTCTCAAGGAGAGACTGTATGAAACCACACATAATTATCCCCACTTTGGCGATTCATTGTGTGAGGAATGACATGCGCAAGACAGGAGGCAGCTGTGGAAGCCGGCTCTCAGGCCCCTCGAAAGTGGCCATTCACGGCAGGTTTTAACACTTTGCCTTTAGGCGTGTTTGGACATTAGTTAATCACTGGTTCAGTTCAAGCAAACGGAGCCCTTCAATTCAGTTCTGCTCCACGATGGTACTTTCTGCACAAGTTTATAAATGTGTAAAATGTGCTTCAAATCAATTCTACACAAATCGTTTTTTGATTAAATGCTTATTCGATCCACTCTCGTGTCATTGGTGTAGCCTCTGCTTATAAAGTTGCTCCTGACATCTTTATTTCTGCCTTTCCTTATCAAATATTCAATTGCTTCAATTCTGAAGTTTCAAACAGTGCTCTTGCAAATTGAGTCTTTGCGGGATAGATGCCTTTCCCTCTGTTGAGCCGGATCCCTGCAGGATGAGCTCTCCCGGTTCTGCCGGAGAAATTCTTTGCAGTGATCCACAAATTCAAAGACATTTGTTGGTATCAAAATGCTACATACATTTGGTTTCAAAAGAGGTACGTGATTTATTACTTTCAACGCTGAACATTGCATCCATCTTGCATCATGGAACTGAAAATGGATGTAAAACAGGAATCATGCGGGATCTGTCTGATGGTTCTGTGACAGGAATGTGTTTCTTGGAACATCTCTGCCTCGCTCTGTGGCTCCCTAAACGAAATGACGGTACAACAGTGCAACGCATGCGACAAAATGTCATGCCAGTAATTGTCTCCGGTGGCTTATCCGCTCCGGAGCGAGGATGGACTTACAGTACTTCCTGCTCTGTCCCTCTCTTAATCAATTCAGTGAGAGAAGGTTAAATTCCTGTCTTTGCGAGCCACCATTTCCACCTTGCAGGAGAGCCTTGGATAGAGATCAGACTGCAATCAATTGACTGTGTGTCATTACAGGATTAGCTCTACCTACAGCATGGCCACATACATCTGGAAGCTTGCCCAATAATGAGCAGGTAATAGAGCAAGTGACTGCATGTCCCCCGGGGAAGATTAGTTCTCCATGTCCCATATTAAGTACAAGAACGGGGGACTAACAAATGTCAGGTAACAGAAATAGAGTTTGCTGAAGAACTCTGTCACAGCTGCACCATTTTTTGGTACAAAATACAAGTCATTTTGTTGGATTACTGAGTTGGTACGATTGGTGTTGAATGTTTCAGGGCCCAGAAGCGGACGACCAGGCTGGAGCAGTTTTATTTGACTTGTACAGGTAGATGGAAGAGAACGGTTGCTCCGGTTTGAGCAGGCAGCTCAGCTGGGAGGTTGGTGCAGGAACGCCGAGGCACAGGCTGAGGGCTTTGGCAGAAGCGCGTGGAGTGTTTGGCAAAGGGGAATGCAGGGGATGAAGGACGCTTGGTGGCAGAGGTGCTAGAGGCTGGGTGGTGGCGAGGCCCAGAGCTGGCATAGGTGGGTGGTGATCTCCGGAAGAGTTGAGGAAAAAAAACACATTAGTAATGTGCATAAAGGAGCGAAGACAAAAAGCTCGAGGAGCAAACACACTGAGAGACTGAGACCAAGTACCACGTCTGAGAGACACAATAATCTGGTAGCGGGTAAAGTGGAGACCAGGGTATTAGAGCTGCTGCTGATTACTCCACACGCGCTGCAGGCGTGTTTGAGACAGCAATCAGGTGACCCCGCCCAGCCTCCGCAGTACACCTCTGGAAATACATACAAGCAGACCCACAAACAAAACAACAAAAACAACAAGTTTCTGCCTCAATCGTACTTTGTGTTTAGCTGATAAACAGGCTACAGTGACCAACAGAAAAATGGCTGCATTAGTAGCTAAGAACGACCCATATTTACGTTAATTGTTTATTGGCAACCTCTAGTGGTCATTGCAAATACGATGGGCACAGCAAGAGGGAGTCAGGTGATGAAATATGAGAGAGAGAATATCCGAAGATAGAGGAGGCTGTGTCAGATAGACACGTCAAACGAACCCAGCAATGTCACGCGGGAAACTGTTTGTGTCCCGTTTGTAACCAAAAGTCACCTACCAAACATACTCTATCTAATCATGATTTGTAACGTGACTTTAACATAATCGTGATCATTTCCTTATTAAAACCAAGTAGTTTTTATGTCTAAACCTTACTAAGCCGGAACTGTTTCACAATGTTAAACCATGTGATGAGGAACGTCCAGTACGGACATCGCTGGTAACTCTGTCGCAGTCATATACAGTATGTGTTTTGTGGGAGTCAATGGCAATCGATCTAGTCATTTAGTCATGAGGACTTATTGTAAAAATGGAAAAAAGATTCTACTTTGCAAGTAAAATCATCCCAGTGTCAGGTGCAGGCTCACAGAGCTTTTTAGTCTTTATCTGGCCACTTGTCAGAAGCAGATCACACCTTCAGAATAACTACGACGCCATGTTCAATGACGCCTGTGTTTGTCCTACTCCATCTCTGAGCTTGAATAGGCCTCATTCCTCTCAATAGTTCCTCATTATCCAGCCTGCTGGTGTTTGAGTTTGATTGATTGTTCATAAAACATGCATGACCCTCATGAATTATTGTGAGAGAACACCCAATAAATTGTTTTAGATGGCTTATTACAACAATGTTACTGGCCTGGCATATTAAATTATTTGCAATCCTGTAAATCACAGAGGCGATTTGAAAATAACCTATTAAAGGCATCACGGTGACATTTCTCCACTCAACGACATAACCACCTCTGTCACTGCTCTTTTTAATCACGAGGGATTTTGTCATCAATCACATTCCATTAGGCCTTTAATAAGATAGAGACGGGATCTGAGGAGATGAATGCGGAGGAACCTGGAGGGTTGGGAGGGGAGTTTTATGAATATTTTCAGCTTAACTCAGTTACAAAAGACACGACTGTAAACTTTTTAACTTTCACCTGTTTTTTTAAAAAAATTTTTTTACAAAATGCAATAATACATTTCTACCGTGGCAGATAAGTGCAGTGAAAATAAGAAAGCTCAATAAAGATTACATAAAAAAAGCAATCAAGTCCAGCGGTAGAATCATATTTTTACACAGTATTGCATTTTGAACGATTCAAGTACACATTGGCCGTGAGGACACAGTGAGTTATTAAATTCCCAGTGTGAACTGTCCAAAAAAATCCAAAATAAAACATCTTGTTAAGGGCTTCATTTTGGCCAATATCAATAGAATTATTGCTTTCATTCATCATTCAGCTTGTGGATGCCTGTCAGAAAGTTGAGCCTGACTACGGATTTTGATATCAACGCACCATCAGTCTTTGCCAATGGACATGGAGCTGGCCATGCGTTTGAGTTGTGTGACCCTCTATCACCTTCCCTGCCTCCCATGGGTGAGACGAGGAGACAGGAGGGGGAGGCGAGGAGGAGGTGTAGGGGACAGACGAGAAAGAAAGCGGAGGGGACACTCACCCCGCCGCCTCCGACCTTCAGGTCCCAAAGGGACACGAGTCAGACTTCAAGAATAAACTTGAAGGACTGTGTGACTTGGGCAGCAGAGCAGCTGAAGGGATTTTCTAGTTACAGATTTAAGTGGGAGTTTAAAAGTGGCCACTTCATGCCCGTTCTCGGGGAGCACTTCACCGTGTTGCTTCAGATTTGGCGCCATCTCACGCACATTTGATGGTTGAGGGCCAGATGTGGATAATTTCCTGCCACACAACAGTTGTGTATGTGTTTGATTTACAACCCTTTCCTTGCAGGATTTGAAGTCTGATCTCTTTGAAGACTTTGGATAAATCTCTAATAATCCCCATTAAAGAGGAGTTCTGGTGAGTTCTGGTGTTGTGAAGCAAACTGATTTCTGATGCCTTCAGTGAAAAGACACCTCCGCGGTTTTAAGGGAGGCTACTTTGAAAGGTCGTCAGCTTTGAAGGTCCACGGAGTTTTAACACACTTTGTCCAACTCAGTCCTTGAAACGAAATGTTTTTTTTTTTTTATGACCGAAGGCGCAGGGTCAAGTATCGCTTTACACTCAGGGTCCAACATCTGATTTATTTGAAGTGCAACTTCATTTGATTCTGGCTCATTTATTCCCATTAAGATTCAAGTGTTGTAGTGAATGTGGCTCCTGCAAGCGAAGACATGAAAAGCAGCGTAGATGAAGGGAGCAGAGCCATGGAGAGAGTTGTGTACATTCACCACCTACCTGCACCCACTGCGTTTGATCCGAACCCCACGCCTTTGAAGTGTGTATGCCTTTGTGCCGGGCCAGATAGGGATGTGTGAAAAACCTTGCATGCAAGTGATGTCATCATTTACACACAAGTGCACGCACACAAATGCGCCACATTTACATCCGTGTGCATGTGCATGTGCATGTGCATGTACACACACACACACACACACACACACACACACACACACACACACCCAGCTGGGAAACTAAATGGGAATATGTTTCTATCACCCACTGATACGAGCGCCTTTAGAACTGTACCTCTTTCTCTTTTCTGACTGTTGATTATCTGGCAGCAATGCAAATGTTTATTTGATGTTATTCATTTCCCAACTAACAGGGCAGCATAGTGGCGCAGTGGTTAGTGCTGCTGGCTCACAGCAAGAAGGTCCCGGGTTTAAGGCCTGGCTCATGAGGCCTTTCTGTGGGGTGTTTGCATTTTCTGCCTGTGCGTAGATTTTCTCCAGTTACTCCAGCTTCCTCCCACAGATGTGTGAATGGTTGTTTGTCCCTATATGTCAGCCCTGTCTGCAACTTATCCAGGCTTTACCCCGCTGCTTGACCAATGCCAGCTGGGATCTGATCTGGCCCCCCTGTAACCCCGAAAAGAATAAGCAATTAAGGGCGATTTGCGTTCCCCTGGGGATGAAAATGTATTAATTTTTCACCTAGCACCATTATCAGTTTAGATATTTTAATTAATCCAACACTTTTGTTTATGACCAAATAACTGCTAATGACCATCAGCCTAAACTGTACTTTATGTTTAGCTAATTAACAGACTAAAATAAGCAACAGAGAAGTAGCTTTAAGTAGCTAATATATATTATATTATTATATATTAATGTTTATTGTTAGTTGGCAACCTCTAGTGGTCATAGCAATTATAATGGGCGCAAAGGAGGGAGTCAGGTGATAAAGTATAAGAGCGTCAATATCCACAGATAGAGGAGGCTGCGTTAAATGGATCCATCAAACAAACTCAGCAATTTCACCCGCGAAACTGTTTGTGAGAAACCAAAAGTCAGCATCAGCATCAGCAACAGCATGTTATGTTCACTCACTAACAAACTTAACTTTCTTAATTACTAACTTGTAATGTAACTTTTGTGTAACTGTGATCTTTTCCTTCTTAAAACCAAATGGTTTTCATGCCTAAACCTTACCAAACAGGAACTGTTTCACAATATGTACCATGTGATGATGGCTGTCGCTGGTTACTCTCCAAGAGTCAAATCCGGTTTTGGGAGTCATTGGCCATCGACCTCGTCAATCATTTAGTTATGAGGACTTTGTTGAAAACATGCTAAACAATACAAAACGACTGCCAAACAATTGCAAGTTACCCTGCAGACGGTAGAGAACATCACCGGGCATTACAGCCACACAGAGATGTTTTGTTGCTTTTCATACATTTTTGATGGATTTGGATCACGCAAATGCTGACAGATGACACAAATCAGTCAGTATTCTGCATTTTTTAGGAAATACACTTAGATGTAACATTTTTCATCCAACAACAAAATGTAACTTCCTGAAGAAGGAAAGTAGATTGTTATGTCTCATTGGCAGACTACCAGCTTAGGCCTGTCAGATGGGGATGAGACCCAACAATCATCTATCTTTATCCTGGAAGTTACATTTTGATGCTTTTAAGGAGCTCAAATCCATGTTTCTTTTCATGTTCGCAATGGATCACATGAATACTTGTACTTGAAAGCAGTCTGTGATGACAGCGCTATCACCAGACTCTCCTCGGCTCTACAGAGCGTTTTAGTGCCTTTCAACTCAACTTTCAACTTTTACCATTTTGATCCAGTCTCATTGCTCTCACAGTGTTATTTCCGGCACCTACTCAGCACCAAAAGGCCGACAGAAGTAACTTGCTTGTAAACAGGGTTGAGCATTTATCAGCTGAAGAGGCACTGTTTTTGCTCAGGAGTTTGGTGGAGAAAAGACCTATGCATATCGGACTTGAATTCTTATGTTGCTGCCATGTGTAATTAGGCAACCGCTTCCTCAAAACAAGCTCGTCGCATCAACTTCATAAATGACAAAGTGACAAGGTGAAGGTGAAGGGCAGTTTGTTTCCCGCCTGCTCTTTTTTTATCTTCCTCCTTCTCTCTTTCGCCCTCTCTTTCAACAACGGCAAAGGAAAATGACGCCGTCCTCACTGTTGATCATTAAGCGCCCCATCAACAAGATCCACTCAGCAGTGGCGCGCCGTTCAGGCAAACAATCTGGATCGGGTGTGAGATCCAGCAGCTCCCTCTGCAGCTCTGAACAGCCGGAGCCGCCCCCTGAGCCGACTGTTTTCACCGCATTGTCTGAGCTGACGTAAAAAGAACATCTATCTTACGGAAGAAAGTCTTTTCCGATTATATAAGCGCATACGCGGCGGATTACTGCGATACCGAGCGCAGATCAGAAGGAATATCAACAACTTTGAACAAATCACAGCAATCACACAACAATTACCTACATACAATATTATGATGTAGCTCATTATTAACAGCTCAGCTCAAAAGCAAAGCACGGAGGAATCAATTCCAAGCACCAAGCAGACCCTCCCGCACCTGCTCAACAATCGACAGTCGCACACAGCGACTGATTATGAGCGATGGCATCTGGAAAATTCTTTATTTATTAACAAGACACAACATGCACGTGAGGCGCATTACTTTTACAGTACGCACTCCTTCACAGCCACATAAACAACCAGCGTGTTCCTGTACACGGCCACAGCAGCATTCGTTACAGAGAAAGAGAGAGAGGACTCACATTACTTGAGGGGGGGGAGACCTTTTGTCCTTCACAGCAGAGAGAATGGTCAATAACCAAGTCATATAATTTCCCAGTGGACTTCCAGCACACAGGACTAGTATTTTGGCTAAGTGGCAATGTCTCTCCTGTCCACACATGTTCAGACTCGCGCCTTTTTCTTCAGGTGCAAGTCCACTTTCAAAACATTATCACCTCCCATGTGTTTCTACTTTCAGCAATAGCGGTAATTTAGTTTTTACCCCTATTACAAATATTACAAATCCCCACAGCTGCCAGTCTCGCAAAGGAATGATAGCTGATATCATGAGCCGTGTCCCGGTTGTTGAATTTGAATGACGTGGGTTTCATTGGCTCGTTTGTTTCTTCCACGGTTTCAGTTGTGCATGAAGTGATCACATCTGCTTGATGCTATAGGGATGGCAACTTGGCTTTGGAAAGTTGATATGATTACCTCAGTAATAGGATGATTTTGTCTACATGATATCTTTTACAACACAAACTGAGTGATATTTACAAGCTTCTGTAATTCAGAGGGCTGCTGCTTCACTGGGTTGAAAAAAAAAGAAAGTAAAATGGGAAGAGGCGGTAATGACAACCCAACACAAATACAGCAACTGTTTGTGGCAAAGTAAATGTACAATTTCAAAAATATGAAACAATGGGGTGCTGTTGAAAGGGGTCTGCATTTTGCATTGCGTTGTAAAATAAAAAAAGGTGGTTGTTAACAAGCAGCTAAATGAGACTACAGTGGTTGGCCGGGACACAAAACGTCATGACTCACTTGTCCACATTCACTGGTAGACTTGTTTGCAAACTATTCTGACTCAAATGTTCGACCCTGTAGTTTCATCAGTATATTGTAAAGTGTGTGCAGTATAGTGTGGTAGGAAGCTTAGTGTGGATGATGTAAAAGTCAAGCAACTGTGGTATTGTATGTTAGCTTTTAACTTGTGGTTGTTTATTAAGATCCATGAAAAATAATAATTTTCAGTGTCAACCACATTCACTTGTTTTTTGTCA
>CAEMYA010000013.1:4289301-4321741 GCA_903131615.1 Diplodus sargus
GAGAGAGAGAGAGAGAGAGAGAGAGAGAGTCCCATTTCTGGTTTTTGAGTGGGTGGGTGAGTGAGTCTGTGAGGAAGGTCACACTTTGTGAGATATCAGAAAAGCAATATTCCTTCAAGTTCAGTCTTATCGGTTGGAGAGAGAAAGACCACATCGGGAAGAAAGGGACTGTGGGATATGGTTCTGATGGTTATCTGTCGTTAACATGCTCTATGTGTATTCCTGCTGGCCTGCATGTGTGTGAATGTATCTGAAAAGTAAAGAGTGTCTATACTGTAGTCTCCGTGTCTGGGCTCGTCGCATAAATGCATTTTAAGCATTTAACGGACCGTCTCTAACATGGTGTCGCACGTTATATGAATGCGAAATCATTTGCAGAAAGCTCTGACAGTTTACTACTGTAGTTATAATAATCAGATAGATTTAATTTGATATGCATTTTCTGATTTGTGTGACATACAATCACTGCACATTTCCCTTTGGCATAGATTGCAGACATACTTTATACATCCACAGTATTATTACAGTATGTACAAATCAAACCCTTTCACCTCCCTAACTGATATGTTGCAATCGACTGACTATTTTCTTATGGGAACTCAAATTTTTACATGTCAAAAGAAAATAATGTAAATAAATAATAATGTAATCTAAACAGGGTAATTGTGTCTGACAAATTGACATTCTAATGCCTGAAGTACATAAATTCATATCCGGTTGGCTTTTTTATTTACGCATGGAGTAGAATTCTTGAAACAACACATGAAAGCACGTGAAGTTTGCCTCTTCACTTTCGAAAATCTCCATTTTCTCATGCAAAATGTAAACGTGTCAACTTAAGTTTTTAATTTCAATATTAGAAATCCAATAATATGTTAACAATCAAAAACATTTTTAATCATGAAAGAGTTTGGGTGATGAGCTGACCCCACCCATCATATAAATTTGCTTTTGATTGTAAGCTAGCGGTGTTGTAGCTATTAAGCAGTGGTACATTGTAGGGGGTGTGTATTTGGATATCAGTTCAGTCAGGAGAGTATAGTGAATGCAGCAGATGATAATTGATAACAAGTCTGGTGAAAAAGTCTTTGGCACTTAAACTCTGCACAGAGTTTTTGTGATCGAAGGGCGCCTGCCTGAGCAGCAGCAAGAAGAATCCCAACATGGAGTCCAGACATGGGTGCTGGTGGTGGTGGCCGATGACTCTTCTGAGACAGAAACTCGTGAATCTGCAAAGAGTGAGCAGTGCACAAACTGAGCTGACATTTTCAAAAAAGTTGTTGGGAAATTCATTTCTCTCTCCTCCTGATCTTGATCTAACAACTCCGTGAGCAGAGAGAGATGTGCGAGTTAGAGCGAGGCTCAGGCTGCATTTTTCTGTCCGAACTTGACAGCATCCGGTAGTACAGTATCTGTGACCCCCCCCGAAACTCCACAGGGGATCTGTTTTGTAACTATGCCACTGCCAGCATATTTTAAAAAATGTCACAAAGAAGTGAGGGATATAGTTCGGTCCCACACAAAACTCAGATCTGCTTTTCTGCAGAGAAGGGCACACTGAGGACGTAAATGGTGCGTGGCAGAGATGTCCAATATTATCATCATTTCTATGGATACTGGATCGATACTCTGAGTTAAAAGAAACATGACATGAAATGCAAATCAAAGAGTTCATGAAATTGAGTTTGAGTTGTATGCAGTGAGTATTTGGACTTCGTGTGTGTATTTTGTGTGTTGCTTATACTTCACAGACCAAAAGGAATATCAGATGTTCGAGGAGAAGAATCCCAAGAAGAGGTGATTAAAAATAATTGCAGTCAGATGTCGTCACTGTGTGTGTTGTGACTCGCAGCGATCGCTGTGACATTTTTGAAGAAAGATAACATGTTAATCTTTTGCGAGGTTGAATCGACACAACTTCCAAGACTGCTCTTTATCTTGGAATCAAGACCCCAGAGCATCTCTTCGTTGCTTGCTCAGAGATGTCAATCAAGTTGTTGTGCCCCTGAGTGCTGGCTAAGCATCCAGTAATTCACTGAAGGCTGCGTTGATAGTCTGTTAAGTATACAGTATATTTTCTGCTGTATTATTTTCTGAACGTAACTGGTGGTTATATTCATCACCTAAAGGATGATTGCAGTTATTTCCATCCGTCTATTTTTTCTTTTTCTAAAATTTTGCCAGAGTAATGAAAGATTGCATTGAAAATAAACCCACACTACTGCACCGGATTTCAAACTTTTCAGCTGCAGGCTGAGCTGCTTTTAGCACACGCACTGATAATACAGTTCAACCACCTGACAGGCAAAAACAGAGAATGTAATCCGACACGACACTGTGTGATATAATATGTGACATTTCTGCATTAAAATGTCTGAAAATGACATGACCTTTGTTATATTCTTGAGTTCTGTACTTACCGGTTTCCAATAGAGATGTCGCAAATGTGTAAATCATCCAGCGGGTCTTAAATCATTTCAGTTCCTTTTTCTTTTTCAGTTTGTTATAGTAGGTGGCAGTTACGCACCGTGCCACCTGCCATAAAACAGAAAAAGAACCTGCAGTAACTGTTAGTATCTGCAGATAACGGAGTGTTTACCCCAAACATTAGATGATACATCAGAGAGTGAGGAGGGATTTACAAATATGACTAAATGCATCGCAAAAATATATTTTTTCTATGCTCCTTTACAATGTCTTCAAACCACTGCTTTTGTTGACATTGTTTTAACCGAGGGACAATTGCAACAGAAATAACAAAATTACAGGAAAAAAAACCTCACAATTTAATGGACGGAGCCTGCTCAGGACTGTGAGAGCGGACCAATCAGTGCAGACTGTCTTAAAGAGACAAGCACTACAATAGAGCGTCTGAAATGATGGCAAATAGAGATGCTGCAGCGATGGACAGTATTTTCTTTTTTTTTTTTTGCCAACCAATCATACATTCGATCGGTCAGGAATTCATCACCCGTTGCCCTGGAAATCCAGAAAATTGAGCAGAAGCTCTTTCCGGCCGTGTCTGTCCATCTTGAGATCCTTTATCAGATCATAACATTGTCAGAGAAATCCATTTGTGGGGGCAGATTGTCTGTACACTGAATGTTGCTGGTGAGTGTTTTATCACCTTACATATTGTGAGCTTGTTGTTAATTGTGTGGTCGGCCCTCTGTCACCAGTGTAACACAAAGCCAATGTGCAGTGTTTTTTCTGTTGGTGCACAAGCGCTACATCCCTGCACTCTGGAGTTCAGAGCCAGCGCTTCTCTGCCTGCAAAAGATGTGGAGCAAGCCCTAATGTGTTTTTTGAACATGAAAGCATGTAAACATTTTCTAGAAGACACCAAAAATAAAAGCAGAAACCTAAAAATGATCAGAATATGGTAACTTTAATCTCTTAAAAACTTTTTGGTCCATATCTAGTCTTACAATAATAGAAAATGTTCACTCAATCCACTTTGTATATCAGGACAAAGACTTTGTTAATGAATCGTGCCAAAACCAATTTGATATTTTCTAGGATTATAGCAGGTAGATGAATGATAACAAATAAGTCAGTTGATATAATCCATACAAAATATCCTACTGTGTGAAGTAAGGTATAAAAAGGGTTTAAATAAATGTGTCAAAAAAGACCATTTTAGACACATGTTGACATAAATTTCCCTTCAGAAAAATTTTACTTAAAACACTTTGGATACAATTGAAATGCATAAGAGTTTTTAAATCACTGTTAGTGTTATCATTTATCTAAGTTAAGAGTTCAACTTAACAATTAATCTTAAAAAGGTCAAACTTTAATATGTTCACGTGGCACATCTTGTAACTGCAACTGTTCCCTCTTCACTACGTTGGGATTGCCGGCCCGGCTGCTTTACTACTGGAGCTGCAGCTGTCCTGGTTTAACTGCCTTGCATTTGTTGGCTCCATTTACATTTATGTTCCCCCTTTTTAAAATGTGACACAAAAGTGATTAGTCTTTAAGGGTTATTTTCAAATGCTATTCGGGCCTTGTTTTCAGCTGCGCCTTTGAAATGTTCTGGTGCTGCTTAGCAACAGGCACACACCTGCTGCTTCTTTCAGCTCTCCAACTGATGCCGGTGCTTTTTACAGCCCAAATACTGCGGGCCTTCCCACACATGTTAAATGCCACACATCTAATCATAACAGGTTCGGTCGCTCTTTCATGCTGGTAGAAAAGATTTAGCCACAGTAAAGATGTGTTTGTTGCAGTTGTGATGTTTACATGAAATGCTAGTTTGAAATGTTCTGATAGAAAAGATTGAAAGATTTTTGAAAAAGTCGTACTTTATAGTTTTAACGCACCTCGCTGGGAGAAAGTTGGTTTCCATGTTTTAGAACAGCGACTTCTATAACTACAACTATTTCCCTTTTGATGCATGCCAATCACTTTTGTAGAACTTTAAAGGCACTGAATGTAAGTTTGGTTGGCCATTTGAACTGGGATGAACCTTTCTCCTCTAGCCTAACTGCGCCGGCCCCACAGCCAACTCACCATCGCGGACAAAACATTGGCTGATTGAGAGGGCTTCAAAGAGTGGGACGTCTCTACAAAGCAGCGACTCGGGCTTCAGAAGCAGCTACAAACAGAGACACTCATGGCCACCAGCCACGGTGTGCCTCTCGACGTGATGTAAATGTGTGATAGGATAGTCACTCTGAGTAAATTGAGGGTTGTATGTTGGATAAAGGTGCACTACAAAAATGGGTTCACCTGAGAACACAAACCACGACAGAGCATGCTGTTGCTTAGGCCGCAAAATAGATAATAAATAAAATATTTAGATAAAACTGAGTGGAAAGTGAATTAGTTCGACCAAAGGCAACACCGTACCGTAAAAAAGTAACCCCAGGCTGAAGGGCAAAATTTTGCTGTCCTCTGAAATTAGACGCTATCAACAGAAAACAACACTGATATTGGACAATTCTGCAAAATCCTAAATCCTATTCAGTGATAAAACTTTACAAGTTCTGGCAACTAATATGTGTTTCAAGGGTAATTCATTTAATTAAGGTACGCAAAACTGGGAATAGTTAAGGTGCAAGTAAGGAGTGAATCAAGAGCGAATTAATTAATGAATAAATAAATAAATAATGAATTTCCTGAATAACTGTGATACTTGGACTATGTAGTACAGAACAGAGGTAGCAAACTCTCCTCTCCCTCCACTTTACTTAGAAGAGTAACTAATCATTAAGTAATTAATGAGTTATCAATATTTTTTTTATAAGAAGGTGGTCAGTATCTCGACCCACAGATCATTACCTAACCTATTGTAGCACCTCCCAGTCTCTTAACTCATAACTCACTATTATTTACAAGTCCTTGAATGACCGTTATTGAGGAATTACTAATTCCTGATTCATAGCACTCACAAGTTCGTGAACCTTATTGTAAAAGGTTAGAGATTAAGGTCAGGAAATCTGCATTAAATTGCTGCCTACACCTGTGACCCGACTGATGTATCACTTTAAACTCCATGGAAGTGCTTACATCCAACAAAAAGACTAGATATTCTTCAACAGTGATAATAGTGTTCACACGTGTTTAAGACGATGTGAATTTAGTAAAAATGAAAATTAAATAACCTAATATTTTCCTGAAGACATGACAAGGCAGCTATCAAATATTTTCTTTCCAACTGTGTTGAACAGGATGAGATGAGTCATAAACACCTTTTTGTCTGAACAAATCAGGCAACACACATCCTTCTGCAGTTTGAAATCTGAGTGCAATAGTGCCACACGCTGCTGCACACATGTTCCCTCATCTGGTGAAACATGAGAACATGTAAAACGTTAGCTGTTTGCACACGTGTGCTGTGTGAGGGAAGCACTCTTCACAACACACTAGCGGCAGGCTTTTTGTTATAAATGGATCTGTTGAAGTACATTCCTCCATTTAAATTTAAGCATTACTTTGTCCTCTCAATATTTATAGCATGTCACCAAAAGCAGTTGGTGACACACTGTGTGTTTGATTGCCATTGTAATTCTGGCAAATTGATCCAGGAAAAACGTATAAAAAGCGAGGTGCTATTTATTTATTCAAACCGCTGTTAAATTCTTTTTTTTCTAAAAAGAAATGAATGAATTGGTCTTGGAAATGCATTCTTGATATGGATGTTAGTCTTGTTTACCATAAAACAATAAATATTACAACTGTATTTCTTGCTTTGATCCTTGCACAAAATATCCAAAAGTGGTTTACACTTAGTAGGAAGTTAAATATCTTCATCCTGTGTCCTACATCGACCCTGTCATGGAGCCATTACCTCACATTTGTCTGCTATGCCACCACTGCAGGAGAAAACTTGTAGTCAGGAAAGTAGTTATTTTTCATTTTTTCTTTGATTGATGGCTGATTAATTAGATGTACACAGGCTTTCTGTGAAATCCTTAGAGACACACTTTATGATGACATTCTAGCAGGCTATCATCATTATCTCCCTGTCAGACATTGTCCGACATTTTGTAACTGTCAAGACACCTTCTCTATTCTTTCTATCGCAGTATATTAGTACATTCGCTTCAGAAAGGGCAGATTTTGAGGGATCAATCTAGGTCAGAATCACATCAGAAATTGGTGACTTGGCCCAGTTCAGACCAAAGGTTCAAAACAAGACAAAACACTTTTAGAAGGTTGTAGGGAAAATTTACATTGGTGTGAAATGCACCGTCTCAGCTTGACTCAAACTGGCTGACGGTGTCGCCTTTGACTCAGCTTGGCAAGTGGCCAGTGGACGGTTTTAGCCATTTGTGTTACGTAATGTTGCATACTTTTGAACTCCCATCGATCTAGAATGTATTTGTGCACTTCAAAGCAGTTTGCCCATCACCATTACACAACAAAGGAGAAGCTGCCATGTTGCTCTGCTCCTAGCATGCAGGGAAAATACTAATCATTTTTCTTTTTTGTTGTAGTAGATCACAGGAACACAAACATGATGTCTGTTAATGATAACGATGCTGACTCAAACAATGTCTTGCAATATCTTAGACCCCATTTTAGCTATAAAGGGTTGTCAGATGCACAGAAAGGTCCACTTCTTAACATCACAAGTCATTAAATCCTATTGTTGTTCCCACATCTCACAAAACAGATGTAGTCACAGCTGTACTCTGAAGTCCAAACCTCGGATCCACCTGCAGTTAGCAATTATATACCAATTTATAATCGCCCTTTACATCTAAACTGTTGGAAAAAAGTGTCTGCTGGCAAACTCACAGCCCATCTGTCCACTCCGTTTGAGGAATTTCAGTGTCAGCTCAGATGTAAACACTCTACTAAGATTGCACTCACAAGGGTAGTAAATGATTTGTGAATTGCTGTGGATCCTCATCTAACATCTGTGTGGTATTTGACACTGAGGAACCACAAGGTCCTCTTCAACTGTCTTGAGAACTCTGTTGGTCTCAAGGGAGTGGTACTTGTTCTGTTGGACAGAACTCAGCATGATGTGCAGAAAAGTTCTTTTTTGGAGAAGCTTACGGTTAAATGTAGCGTCCCACAGGGATGTGTACTTGAACTGCCTCCGTTTCTGGTTCTAGCCATGTTCTTGTTCACGTTTTCAATACATAGGAAATACATTTGTAGTTATGCAGATAACATTTAAACCTTCCTCCCTGTAATGACTTTCTGCAGTTTGGTGGTTGATTTTGGGGAAATGTTTAATTCAAAATGAGACGTCGATCTTAACCTCTTCATGTCATGGGTTTAAAGGGGAAAACTAAGGGTGGACTCAAATGCAGAACAGAACAGGAGGCAGGATTGGGAAGAACAAAAGGCAAGCTTTAATCTCGAATCAAAGCCGAATCAACAAAAACCACGAACAAACGAAAAAAACTAAATGGTCTTGGACTAAAACAAAGTAGCAACTGAGGCTAAAACAAAGTACATCCAAAAAGCAAAGTTCAAATCAAAAATGCAAAACTCACAATCCAAAACATACCAAAACGGGAGACTGGAGACACAAGAGGAAACACAAGGAACTTGAGGACATCACTCAGACACGAACAGGAACACAGAACGAACTGACGAGGAGTGCGCGGGGAACAAAGGCTTAAATACATGACACACTGATGAGGAGACGAGGACCAGGTGAGGAGAGAGAGGAGGGAAGAGGACAGGTGAGACAACGAGGGGAAGGCACAGAGGAGAAAGCATGGAGGGAAACAATACCGATAGACAGAGAGAGACAAACATGCACAAGAGGGAAAGCACAGAGGGAAGACAGGAGACACTGAAAGGACACGAGTGGGCATGGAAAATCAAAACATAAGACACAACAAGACACAGAACTCTGACACTTCATGCTTTTTAATGTAGCTAAAGTAGCTGCCATCAAACAATTAAGTTTGATGGCAGCATTATTTTGAATGTTGGGTATAATTTGCGATTCTAAGAGTACACCACATTGGCATTTCCTAAATTTTGTAATTCTCAGATTCTGATGCTGCCTTTTGAAGCATTTGTCTTGGCTTCTAACACAAAATGTATCCTTCTGATGTACAGCTTTAAATGGATTGATAGTAGTACTCTGTGCTCTTTCCTCTGTGTTTCCCTTCATTACCTCACCTGTCCTCTTCCCTCCCCTCTCACATCACCTGTTCCTCGTCTGGTCATTAGTGTGTCTGCATATAGCCTTTGTTCTCTCTGCACTTCTTGTCAGTTCGTTTTGTCATGTCCTCCTCCTCATGTACCCCCCACTTTCTCCGCGTGTCTCCTGTGTGGTATATGTATTATTTTGGCTTCTGGTTTTTCTCTGTTGACTTGTACTTTGTTTTTGTTGCTACTTTGCTTGTTTGTCCTTTTGACTAGCTTTTGTGTCTAGCTCCCTTTGTTTTTTTTTGTACTTGTTCAGCTTTTGTTTCCCCCTATGCTGCCTCCTGTGTATAGTCTGCATTTGGGTCCTTAAGTCTAAGTACCCATCTAATGGCCAGGTCTGTCAGTCCACCACTTTGTTCTTGACTGCAATATTTCAACAGCTACTACTGGATAATTTCATACCGATAGTCATCATCACCTGCAAGATGCATTTGACTGACTTTGGTAACTGTCTGACTCTTCCTTGAGTGCTACCACGATGTTGACATAATAAAAATCAGTGGTTTTCAGTGGAATGTCTCAACAACTATTAGTTGTATTGCCATGACATTTGCTACACAAATCCAAGCTACATTCAGGATAATTGCAATCACTTTGGTCATCCCCTGACTTTTAACTAGAGCCAACATCAGGTAAAAATTCCAATTTGTCAAACACTTTGGTTTATGACCTGATACTAATGAAACTAATGACATTCCCATCAGCCTAAGGTGTACTTCGAGTATAATTGCTGATTAGCAAATGTCAACCTGCAAACATGCTAAACTAATGTAGTTTCTGGGCCCTCCTCATCAAATGTGTTGACGTGTAGTTTGATGATAAAAGAATTCTGCGGAGGCAAGGCTGGGTGGAATGATTGAGCAATCAAACGGACGCTTTCTGGTTTTCTCAAATCTATGGCAAAGTTCTGCCCAATGCTTTGCCCTCTGCTCTACCAGAAATGCTCTCGAACTTTCAATCTTAGGAGATCTACAAGTAACCAACCCTTCTTCTCTCCTCGTGAGAGCGTTTTTAGAGTCCCTTCTCCAGTACACACCCACGTCTTCTCATTGGTCACTTTGGTAAATTATCCAATATACTAAAAGAGGAGTTGACCTGTCTCCCTGCTCATCTCCCATAACTCATCTAACTTGGCTGCAGTAAACCTTAGGTCTTGTCCCCAAAATGACCCCAATGGTCTCTCGGTCTTTCTACAGGAACATAAACGTTTAGGCATCTCCCACCATTTGGCGTGTGTGTCAAACTCAGGTTTAGTACTTTATGGTGGCCTTGCCGTCTGCTAAACTTTAACACACTCACAGCTGGAAAACAACTCCGAGACCCTTGGAGCTGTGAGCCCCACTCCGTCTGTATTCCTTAACTCACACAAGGAGGAGAAACAATTAGTCATCGTTAAATCTAAACTGAGTAAAATCAAAGATCATAATGTGTTGCCATCCAGATACCCCACTAAGATAGTGAACATCGTAGAAGCGTTATACCTGCTTAACATCAGCATGACAGATTGTCATTATGAGCATGAAAGTATGCAGACAATAGCATTTAGCTCAAAGCACAAAATGTTGCGAGCATGACTGTTAGTCTTGTTAAATCCTAATCAAAAGTGCTTTTCCTTGACTAACTGATCCCACTGGTGTTTTTTTTGTTTTTTCTTGGTATCTCTCCCTTTGTTTGGCAGCCGTTTATTGTTTTCCTAAGACACAAGCCTTGACAGCTTTGTGGTCCTGCTACTCTGTGCTAAATACACCAAACTAGTTGTTCGAAGGGAGAAGCCAAGCGCCTTCTGATTGAAAAATCATTTTTAAAAAAACTTTCTTTTGTGGCTCTGATAGTCTGCTTGACAAAAAGTAGGAAGGAGATTGGACCTGCCATTAGCAGGCCACTAGTCTAGCAACTAGCAACCTGGCCTGCTGGCATCTGGCCTTACCACTCTGCCTGGCTCATAAATGCATTGAAGAGCATCAATAGACTGGGAAGGAGGCTGAAGAGGTCGGTGTGTTTACCTGGGAAATTACATGTCATAAATTGCCATATCGGGATCACAAGAAAGACAGACCAGAGCCCCAGTATGAGTTAATAATTTGAGTCAAGTGTAGAAAAGGTAATCAACAAAGGCAACCAGAGGCAGAGGCAGTGTAGGGCAAGTTTTGTCAGAAAACCAATAGGATCCATAATAATTTGTCAAGGCGCCTATGTTCACTGTGGAGCAGTTGGGGCATTCAGGGTGAAACTTGTAAAATGGATGGAGACTATTTTTCTACATTATTTTCAATCTCAGATACACTGACCCTCAGATAAGTTCCATAAAGAACTGCTGGTTGAAACAGTTGCATAGAAAGGTAGATTAATCTATGTTTTTTGCTTCCAATAGGTTTTCACTTACTTCTGAGAACATTTTTCTAAAATTAGCAACTTAATTAAGTCTATCATTAAAGCTTAACCACACACACATACTTAAATAATTACACTGCATTCATTTGGCAGACAGCTGGGTCCAAAGTGACTTGCAATATGTGCATTGAACCTATAAGCAGAAGAGTATTTTCAATAATAAATCAAGTAAAAGAAACCCATCTACTTCTCTAGCAAATTGGTAATGTGATTTTAAAAAAATGCTGGTACTGGTGTGAGTAAACTAATATGCTGTATTTTGTAAAAGCAACTTGATCTTGACTGCAGGTTTATATCGGGAGGAATTTCATTTTAGCATGTTATTTCACAAATGCAAAATCACCACTTCACCTCACCTGTAATTGATGATGACAAAACAGCTTGTGACATGAAGGGAGATAGGAACTTTTTCCAACCACCATCCCAGGGCTTCCTTTTAAAAAAAACACTAGTGAAGTGAACAAACTCATCGTGGAGACTAACTGAAACTAAACTGAATGTAAAAACAAAAGTAAAACTTAATAAAAAAGAAAAAAGTGAAACTAATAACTCTGGTAAAAAAAGTCAAAGATAGTTCAGAAGATGGTCAAAACATATATAAGGAAACATTTTGGACTGCTGCTGCAGTATGGCTCTCTTATGGTAAAACGTAAAGATATTTTTGTTATGTCTCTTCCTGCACTTGCGGTGTGAACACATATTTATCAAATTCGATGTGACTTGGGGTGAGCAGCAAACTGCTCCAATCATATAAAACCACACTTGAACTTATAATAATAATAATAATAATAATAATAATAATAATAATAATCATTGTAGCTGGATTTCTCATGGGTCATCGGCATGTCTGGGTGTCCGGTGGCAAGAGCTTTGTCTACATTATGAAGAACATAATAACAGTTTTGCTTCATTTTTCCCTTGGCCTCTGTCTGGGTGGAGGTGCCCGGTCCTCCACAGCTGTAAACTCTGAAACAACCTGCCAGATACTTATTGCTTTTATTTTATGAAGAGGTTCTTTATACACTTAACTCTTGTACATAATTCTGTCTACATGCATGAAATACACCCTCCATGAAATGTGAATTATTTGGAGTTTACTTGTCTCACATTGTGTGTTTTTTAACCATTTATTTTCCACTTTCTCGTTTTGATAAGTGTTATGAGAATAAACTTTATGATCATTATCCATGCTCACTAAATCAAGCCCAATTATGATTGATAAAATCAAGGTGCTAAATAACCCAGCTCAAATCCCTCTCCAAATTATTCTTTATTGCACTTGGGAACACAAGATCCTCAAACTTCCATTTAATTGTGAAGTAGCCAGTTGAGGTTAAACGGTTTAAACTGTCAAAGCATTAAAGTTTGATCAAAATGTTCTTATGATTTCTTACTAGAAAACAAATACTTAACGCTAAGCCATTGTATAAAATACCGGCACAGGATTAATTGTGTGCACGCTTTAATTCCCTCATGTGATAAAAATTGACATTGATATTTCAAACCTGATATAAGGGTAAACACTGTCTTAGATGTTCTGTTGTGGTACTGAGTAGACAAGCGGTGCATCAGTGAGGAGAAACCGCCGACTGTTCTGTTTACAGAAGGCATTCCCGCTCACTTCCTTCATTCTAATGCATAAGGTGTTTGTGAAATATGACAGGGATTGGCGTGTGTGAGTGCGTTTGTGTATGTGCGTGTCTCTGTGTGTGTTATAACTGAGGGGAAGCAAGAGGAGAGGCAGAAGATGAACATGCTTTATGGCAGTAGTAAAATTCTCCATGGTCCGTCTGCTAGGGAAGAGCCAAGGGCAGAATGTTTATGGCTCCCAAACATTATAAACTACCTCTGTGCATTTACCTCAAGCTGCTGTGTTTGGCCAGCCATGTCCCTCAGCGGCAGAGCGGGCGTCGGAGTGGCGTGTCTCCTCATGAATACTAACTATACCTCTGTTTCGCTATCATTAAATGTATCTTTACTATTTCCAGCCTCACCTCGTCTGCTGGTAAATTCAGGAGCACCGAGGTCTGACTTCATGCAGTGAATATCAACTGGTTCACGGTCTACACAGGCATATTGGTTGAAGGCATGCATGTCCTCCTCCGTTACTGTGGTGAATGCAATACAAGCAGATGAGATAAACAGGGACTCAGTGAGGCTGAGCCTTCTGCAGCGAAAGTGCAAAAAATACACAGGGGCGCATTACAAAACATCAGAAGATTTTTTTAAACTCGTCGCACAGCTACGTCCTTCAAGGCGAGGATTACCAATAAGGCTAGCAAGCTAATCTGCTAGCATCTTTACTACTGGTTGACCTCTGAGCTGTTACGCTGGCTGGCAGGTGGGATGATGTTTCTTTAAGTGAAAGAAAGATTACAACGGACACACTTCGATCCACTGGTGTCCTGCGGAGGTCATTGAGGAAATGGTTATGGTTGATGCTATTGGTGCTCAGCAGAACTAGAGTGAGAAACAAGTATCATAATAACTGACACACCAACAGCACTTTCAGGGCTTTAGAAGCATTAACTGAGCGGGCAAAGCAATAATGACAGCGATTGCGGAATTCATTTCTTAGCGGCTAAGTAACTGTGGATCCACTGGAAGTTGTGCCCACATTTTGGACAGGTTGTAGGAATGTGGGATGGAGATAAATCGTTTGAAAAAAATGCTTGCTGCCTAGTGACTAAAATGGTACAGTGCTGTGCCCCCTTCATTATCTAATAATTCTCTGAACAGTCTCAGCAGATTGAGCTGTGATGCATAACGTTCGAATTAATATAAATTATGGATATAATAACGTATTGCAGACAGGTCACAAGTTGTAAATAAAACAAAAAACAGATGAAAGTGAATGTTTTTCCTTTCTTTTTCTTTCAACTGTTATCCCTCCTTCACAGGTCAAGCAGACAAGTTAATGCTAACGAAAACTAGCCTACACGTGCCTTAAGCTGTCTTAGTCCAACAACATCCTCATATTTAAACAACTGAAAAGATCAGTTACCAATGATAACCAGTCATGTTTATAAGTCATAACCAAAATGACATACAGTATACACTATGACTGTTCCCAAAACAATACGACCTTTGGAGAGTACCATCAACAGACTGATAATAAAACTTTGTCGTACCAGACCTTCATAAACTTAATAATGTTCTGAAATGGTCCCAGTTAAGGCACCAAAAGTATTTGGATAGGTTTGGAAAGAGATTGCTGTTTGGGTTAATGTAAATACTTAGTTGTGTGACTGAAGTTCTCCTGCATATTCCAAGTATGTCAGATTAGTGTCAGTGTGTCCTAGAGTAGTAACTGGACTTACGAGATAATATCTTTAGTTGTATATATCCCGTAAGAACACAACTTGAGCCCTACGAAGCGAAGGCCCTGTTCCAGTCAGGTTTTTTTACTTATAGCTCAATGTAATTTGTAATGTCTTGAAAATGAATGAGCGCAGTGACGACGGGTTATTTAAAGTGTTAATTACAGACAAAAGGCATTGCTGTACTCACAAAGATATAAATAATTAAAAAACAAGACCGAACCAGACCGAACCAGACCAGAACCCCAACGTAATTATGTTTGTTTGGTCATATATCCACGTTATATTTCACATGGGACATAGACAATGGCCTCCTGGGTCCATCCAATCGGACCGTCTCCACGCATGTACCTGCTCCTGTCATTATTGCCGTCTACCAATAAAGAGGAATATGGATTGCAATAAGCTGCTTGCACAGATGACACATATGGCCATTTTTCTGACGAGGACGTGCCGCTCCGTCGGCCATGAAGCCCTCACCTCACACGTTTGTTGAGTGTCTCCCAGCTAATTTATTCAGTTAAACTATTTTGCTTTATTAGGATCTGATTGATATAGTCGATACTGAGAGACTTGTTTGGCCACTTATTTTTGCTTTATGTGCTGAATAATCAGGCACGCCAGCCTCAGAGCTACAATCTGTTGTGCCAGGTGAAAACAGACATCGCATTATTTATCACTACATGTACACCCAGCAGTCACAACATGAAACAGAACAACATCACAACACAGAATGAGCTATCCGTGGCTATGAATTATATTAGGCTGCCATATGTTTTTCCAAATTCAAACAAAGTTTCTGTGTTTATTGGTCGGTGGCGTGGAGAATCAGCAGCACCAGCTTTCTTCACACATTTCTTCATAGTGTGCAGAGTACATCATGCAAGCCTAAGTCCTGGTGCACAGAGGCACTCCATCTGAATCCTAACACCATTTTACACTCAGACTCTGAAAGCTGCTGTCAAGGGATACAAGATTTATTTGCCTGTAATTGCCTAATTTTGCCTTTCCTGCAGGCTCAGAGGGAGCTGCAGCCCACCAATAGACAGCCTAACCTTGCCTACTGAGGAACAGTCCAAGGATGTAATACTGTCAGCTTCACATAGCCCTCGCTGGTGATTTATCATCACTGCCTCCCACCCCCCTGTTCTCCCTCCTGCACTTCTCCCCACCTTCTGCTTGAACAAACACTTAGTGAGTTGTTATAGCTCCGCTCATTGAAGGTAAACTCTGCGGAGTGTTTGCGTTGCATCGCAAAGGAGGGATCTGTTGATAGAGGTAACTTAGAGCTGAGACAAGAGGAGAGTCGTGTTGAGTGACTGCAGCACACCCCGGACGGCTTGTTTGTCAGGATCAATAGTCCGGTCTGAGCAAGCAGGCGATGGAAGTCGCTTTCGTTATGCCGGGGCGGATTCAGGTCAATGACGAAGGCTCGCTGTTTATTGGTGTTTACTCTTGTGAGGTGCTGAGAATGGCAGCTCTGGTGGGAAGATCACAGGACGCTGCTAGAAACACAACTGTCTTATTTTTCTTTACATTTTCAAACACATAGTTGTGCAATTACTTATTTGAAAGAGGGCTTGATATGTGGCAGCTTTTCAGTCAGACATTCAACAACACATAAATAACTTTGTTCTAACAAAACTTTAAGTCATTCGATGAAGAATTCAGCCGCTCTGTAAGCGTCTTTTAATGGAATTTGTAGCTGGGACATGTTGAAATAACATATCGACCAGACACTAGACTGCCACGTGATCACATAGAAATGATGTATAAGCTGAGGTTCATGATGCGTGACGCCTATAGCCTATTTTCCACAGTGCATGTGGCAGAGGATATGCTCAATTTTGCTGCTTATCTACAGTCAGTCACTGGCTTTAGCTGGGATGAGACTGGACTCACTCTGTACACTGCTTATGCAGTTTTAAGACGTTCTGAAGCTTACGGCTCAAGTGCAAAATTATTACAAACAATTCAGTTTCCCATCTAGTCCATACATATTATTTTCTTTACAGCTGGTGAGAAAAATGGTCCTTTTATCCAGGGATGCTAAACATTAAAATAAACAAAAAATCTCACTTATAGCACAGATGTAGTTTTTGAAATAGACATTGTTGGAGAAATTGTACATTTTTTTCACCGTCTTTGTATGAATAACCAAAGTCCTGATTTTGTACAGTGTGTTTAAATCAGTTGATACAGTCATGTTTTCATCTCTGTCCCGTCATATGGCAGGACCTTGCATTTAGTAGCGAACACAAACTCTGCATGAATACGGAAACTCATTCCACAAAACAAATAACCTACACTGCAAACTGTGATGGCAAGCCATTGCAGGAGCATGGTCACTAGTCACAAGATAATGTACAGCAAGCCGCTATTACCGCAGAATAAATCCTGACAGGCTGAATCTGAATCTGATTGCATAACATGATGCACCTGGTCTTCCTGTCACATTATCCTCCTTAAAAGCATAATCACAAAAACAAATGAATCCTCTGAAGCCAGACACCGGTTTGAACTGATTGTATTACATGCTAAAATAATTTTGCGAGCATCCATCACGACAGGACTGGCAGAATGAGAAGACAGACTTTGCTCACAATGTATATAAATTGATGTAACTTTGTTTCATGTATGTGTCATAGTAAGCTAGGTAACCACTGGAAGAAAAAGCCTATTACTTCCATTCAGGGACTGATTTTTAATAGGGTTAGGGTACACGTGCTGATCAGTGACTTTAAGGCCAACAATGTCCAGAGCCTTTGGCACCTCAGCAACCTCTGACAGGGATATTGAGCTCCTTGAGGTGATCTTTACAGTGCCTGACAATATCCTAGCATCTCCTCCCCGGCTGAACACAGCCTGGGCAAAGCCGGGCTTTCCCTTCTTGAGTGTCCAGCTGGTTCACCCGAAAGGCCAGCAAAAAGTCCTTCTTCATAGCCTCCCTGTACTAATTTTTTGCTGCAGTGACTACCAAAACTGCAGCAGTTCTGGCCTCTTGTTATCTCCCTGCCGCTCCTGGAGACCCTTGGGATTGTTGGTGCTGTGGTCAGAAGGTAAAAAACATTATAAAATGTACAACTGTAGTGTTGTGTGTGTATTTGTCAATGCATATTTTAAATGTTGTAATTGTCTTTTTTCCCTTCCAAAGAATTTTGTAATCACAGTTTTTTGTGCCATGTACACATACCTTCTTCTTCCTCTTCGTCTTATTCATCCTCTTCTTCTTGTTCTTCCTGCACCATCTGTTTCACAATGAACCACAAAATGCATTTCATGTACCGCTTTCTTATGTAAGCTAGGTACTTATTAGTTCATCAGCTTTGGTCATCAAATATAATTGCAGAGTGCTGTAGGTCAGCCAACTTTAACCAGAACAGAAGTGTAATTAGCCAGAATATCTGGAGAAACACCTGTGTGGGTCTGCAGGGTCTTTAATCTGAACACACCGTCTGGGATTTTTTTCCCCCACCAGAAATACCTCTAGTTTTTTCATGCAGTCTCTGCTGGTTCTCCCGTAATTGTAAGTTCAACACCTTGATATATCTCTGAGTTGTTGTGTTGGATATCCTTGTGGAATACAAACTCATCTCAGAGTAGCTAAAATGCCATCAGGCTACTGCTGAGTAACACTGCAAATACTTTCTCTCTCACCACCTGGAATATTAATCCAACAGAGGCTTGGATATCAAACACTTGTGCTCCTCTGTGAAACAATGCTCGACTCGACCTTTATTAATACATTTTAGTCTTATTAATACCTGCTGATTGAGGTGAGAGATCATGGTCTAAGTGATGACACTTTTCTTTTATGGGAAGGTGCTGGTTCCCCAAGCTGCCATCTTAATTTGACCTCTCAATTTACACACTACATTCATAATGGGTTCATTCATCAGTGTGAATTGGCTTGGTTCATTTTTCCCCTCACAGAACTAAATGGGTAGATTAGCTTAGCAAATTAAAACTGATAAATGACTCATTAGGGAAAATCAAGCATCCAGGGCAATGATCATGGGTTACTGTGCATGCTCATGTCCTGGTGATGTGGTCAGTCACTGAGCTGACCTTCTATTTGCCACCTGAAAACAGCAACATTACTAGTGATGTCATGCAGCTGCATTTGACTGCATTCTGTGTTCGTGTAAAGAAGGTTTTGTCATGTCAACATTTTTGATTTTTAAATAATTCTAAAATTATTAATTTTATTTTGTTATAACTTACCTGTAAGGAATTTAATGTTTTTATCCAATATTTGTCAATAGTTCATGACCAACTACAACCTATCAATGCAAATATTATATAAATATACTGCATTTTACTTTTTTGTTTTTCTGCCTGTCATCATCAGAAAAACAACCTTATAAGTCAACAGTGAATCATATATATTTGTTGTTAATTGGCGACATCTAGTGGCTGTAGTAATCATTATGCCTCCAAAGGAGGAAGTGAGGGAAAGTAGTACAAAGAGTGAAAAGTCAGCAGAGTGACAAGGTCCTGGATCAGGATAAGGTTTAAATCAAGCACAGGACTTCCAATCAGAAGATCGCTCTTCATGTCCAGTGTGAAACTGGAAGTCTTTTAATGTACTATCATAGTTAAGGGGCATTTTGTAACTTTCACCTATATTCTTGAACCGTAGGATCTATAGACGGGCAATTGGCCCTTTTTGCATCTCACCCTACCAAAACTCAAAACACAGGCCTGTTTTTCTTTAATATTTACACATTGACATGTAAACATATGTTTCTCAAGTAAATCTAGAAGCTCATATTTGGAATCAGACTTGATCTGTAAAACCCTCACCAGATAATGTGGGCTGAGTAATAGTACCAGCCGAGGTCCCAGACCTTACACTCCTGCAGTCTGAGCCTTAGCCATTGCAAACTGTTCTTCGTATAATTGTATCACTTCAGTGGAAGTTTTTTATGTAACATACAGTAGTGACATTTGTAACTGAAGTGACTGTCGCTGCAATAGTTGTTTTGGAAACAGTGATATATCTTGTTTTACATGACGCTGACAATCAGGCTATTGAGTTCTGATATGAAGACGCGTTGTGTTTTCAGTTATCCGTTCGTACACCATCCTCCTCTGATGGGTGTCCACAGGAAGATTAATCAAAACTCACTAAACTTAACAATTAATGGAGGTTTATATGTGGCATTGCTTAAGGCATTCAAGTAAAAATGGATCTGAAACTGCTAATACTTTTTTTCTGTAAAGTTCTGTGTTCCTGCTTATTGTAAAGAACAGAGGTGTTTTTTTTAAAAATGCCTCAATTAAGGACCTATTTGTAAGAAATTGTTTGTTGAGGCTCCTTCTCAACTTCTTCGAAATCTGGCACATTGAGATGTTGGACGGGTCGACTGCCATCCCAAAGCATCAATTTTTGATTCATTTCTTTAACTTTTCTTACAAATAGGTCCGTTTAAACTGGTGTAAATACGCTTTATTCATTTAAATTCACCAAATTGATTCAAATATTGTATTCACAGAAGTTAATAGTGGAAGAGATGAGACCTGCTTTGCGGCTCACTCACTCTCCATTAGGTGCACATTTTGTTTCGGACCCCGCAGATGAAACAACACTGTTGTATTTTGATTAGACACTCATGAAATCACCTATATCCCTTTTCGCCACAGTCATATAGCTACTTGTGATAGTTTCAGGAGCAACTGCATCAGGGAATAAGACCTCGAAGTAAAGGCAACTCTTTTTTTCTTCTCTGTCACTTACAGATTTACTAGAGCCTAGTAAATTACTATCCTCCCCACCTTGAGTGTGACTGCATGATGAATCCAATTAAAATGCTTATATGTTACATTCTTCATGCATCATTGGCACAGACATATCCATCTCACATTATATTATATTCAGAAGACAAAGCCAGAAATTACCTGATTATAACAGATGCTATATCTGTCTGAACTACACCCGCTGTGTTCACAGCATCACTGCCGGTGCCACTTTTGTTCAGAGACATTTCGGCTTGTTTTTAAACATGAATGTTGCTTGGAAATATTGGCAGTCACAGGGGTTTGTTTTTCTGGGCTTGTTTTCAAAATGCGCTTGGTCTTTACAGCCTTGTTTTAGTTCACCTGCTTAATATACAGAAAACAAAACGGCCAAACAATCTCAGCTAGAACACAAGCTGTCAATCCTGGCTCTGCTACCTGCGCAGACTGTAGGACCTGTGTACTCTGAGCACTGACTCCGTCTGTGTGCTTCTATGAATTTTCCCGTTGTAACACCCACTGGAGTGTTCTGCAATGACCACCGTCAGCCCTACACAAACACACACACACACTGTAAGAGTTATAAGTCTTATTTGCAAAGAATTGGTTTCCATTTGTTGTCTTTAATCTTTACGATCTGTCCTCAAGTTGGTACAAATGTGTACAAAAGTGTTTTTACAATATTTAGTGCGACACTTCCACAAAACCTGGCAGGTATGGATAAGTTGTTTTTGTACATTTCGTGTCCCTCGATACAAATGAACAGATCGATCAAGACAAATAAATTCTGATAACCCAACGATTTCCCCTCCGCGAAAACCTCATCGGCAACCACCTTAAATCTTAAAGGTCCCATATTATACTGTTTTTCACCAATTTCACACAGCTGTCAGAGATCCAACAACACTGTATTTGAAATGTATTGCCTTGGGATGTCCCAATCCGATCTGTAGGATCGGGATCAGGGCTGATCTGGGCATTTTTCCGCTGATTGGAATCGGCAATTTTGAACGTGGACCCAAGCCCGATTTTTTATTCATTTTTTTTTTAACGTCAGAGCACAATTTGTGGCAGAAGTCAGACGCGCGCATAGCGTTACTCTGGCAAACTTGTGGATACAATGTCTGCAGTGTGGAAATAACAACTAAATTAACTAATAAATTAGAAAGTGAAAGCAGTCCAACTGTGATATATAACATCTGCAATATGACCGTTTCGCGGAGCTGCACTTAATACTACTCATTTGATACGGCAAAAAACACTCAAAGAATACAACGTGTTCACTCGAGCAGTACAGGCAAGGACACCGAAGCAGCAAACACTTGCTGACACCTTCAAAAGGAAAGAGAAATATCCTCGAGACAGCGACATGGCCACAAATATTACAAAGAAGGTAATTAAATTAATCACTCTGGATAACCAGCTCATCCCCGTGGTAGAGGATCAGGGTTTTCTTCGTCATCTGGAGTTTTTGAATCCCTGGTGTGCCCTACCATCTCAGCATTACATTACATTGACTTCACTTTCGAGTTACAACGTGCCGGTATGCGCACTAGTTTCATGGGTCTCATCCAGCAGAGCATGTAAAACAGATAATCGAGGAGATGCTGAACGCGTGTGGTATAGACAAGCAACACGTCCACGTCATTTTATTTGACCACATAAGGAACATTTAAAAAGCAGTGGATGATATGGAGGTAACAAGCATGGGCTGTGTCACACACACTTCAGCTGGCTGTACACGAGGGTCTGCTGTCACAGTGCAGCATCATAGACTCATATGCTAACACAAGGAAGGTGGAGGCCAATGTTGGAATAGCATAAGCAGAATAAGAAAGAGCCATATGAAAGTATTTACTTTTTTTCAACAAAATAAAAAAAACTATAAAGGAACAGCTTGGATGCAGGTGCCTTTTTTCTTAATGCAGCTGTATTATCCAGGACAATATTAGTTAAGGCTAAGCATCGGATTGGGACTCGGTATCCGCAGATACTAAATCTCGGATTGGAATCGGGGTAAAAAAAATCTGATCGGGACATCCCTAGTATTGCCCCAAACCCATCCGTGGTCCTGAATTTCAGCTGTCTAAAAGTCGCTCAAGTGAGCTCTACTGAGAGCAGGCTGTTTCTGTGCCTGCACCTTTAAATGCTAATGAGCTCTGCTTGCCTTGCCTGCTATGCGCTAATGTTTACGTGGATGTAACGCTATGACTCACTGAGATGCTGTTGTTCAACCATACCAGTTTGACCCAGAATCGGACCCAGAAAGAGAGGCTCCTGAAGAAATACAGACTCCACGGCTGCAGCAGGACGCTTCAGAATGGTTAGTGTGTCTGAATATGTGACTTAGGTTGTTCATATGTGTTGTTACATTTACTACCATATAGCTAATGGCTAACAGCTAGCGAAAGCTGTGTTTGTCTCCAACACAGTCTCCAAACTCTTGGACACTCTTCGCATCGTCTCTGTCAAAGCTCCCTCGTAATATTATTAACACTAAACTCGCTTCAAACGCCATTGCATAGTGGAACTAGTTAGCCAATTTCCAGCTGACTTCACCACACTCGAAGGCTACTGTAAATACTATCTTAACGTGGCGACACTTACCTGTGGCTCGGGAGCAGTTGCTGGGTCCGGTATGGTTGGGACTGATCATTTTACGAGAGTCAGTGTCGAGGCAAAGCCAGCTTTGTGCTGACCCTCGTTACTGAAGCAGTCCGACGTGAAATGGTTAGCACACACATATATACTAACAGGAAGCGTAGCTGACACGTTGTCATCGAAAATGAAACACACCCACTGTCTCTTCTGTTCTTCTGTAGCTGGGACAGAATATAGGCACTTATGTTGATTTATACAACCAACAACAGAGCAATTTGCGTGTCTAACTCTGAGCGGCGACATTGTGAAACACTGCTAGCTTACCTCTGGACACACCAAACTTCATCTCGGGGATGGACGCTCCCCTCTCGGATATCTCCTATCACTGCGCACAGGAGGTCGGCCTATGAACATCTCTCCTTTTGTTACGTAACGGCAAGAGCTGAATCTGAACAGCCTGTAGGAGCGCTGTTTTACCAGTGGGTGGGCTGCAGAGACCAGGCAGGATTTGTTTGCTCTCCTCATTCTGGGAGTTGGCAGACTCAGGGAGGACCAGCTTATATATGCAGAGACCAGAGAAAACGTGTTTTTCATAATATGGGACCTTTAAGGCACATCAGATTATTAATTCATGTTAACAAAGTCACTTAGCCCTCACTTACCTAAAAAAAGACACTCCAACTATAAGCCTTTTCAGTATCACTGACTGTATCATCCCCTGTAAGCTTAAAATGTCAAATCAGGCCAAAGAAGATGGGTTACCTCTTTACAGAACAGAGTTCATGTCATGTCACTTAAAATGTACAACAACAAACTGAATTGTAAGACAACAAAATATCCACAGAGAAACCACTCCCACAGCAAAATCCTCTTCCCGGCTGTCCTCCCCTTCAATCATTCTGCTTTTAATGAACAGCTTAATACTTCTGTTTGTTGATCGGAAAGCATAACATTTCATTTTTGTGCCTGGGGATATATTGGTATTCAGTAAAGCTGCAAGTTGTTTTTGATTTGGACGAAAATCAACAGATTTGTGAATCTGCAGCGGTGTAACGAAGGCCTGTCAGGCTGAAAAAGGTTGTTAGTTGCCAAAGACGATGTAAGACTTTCCTCATCTAGTCTAGTTAGCAATCAACAATCTTGCTCAGTTTATTAGTTTGCTGTCTGTTACCTTGAAACACCTCTTCTCTTTTTCCCTTAATCACAGCGACATAGCCACCCATAGTTAATTATGAATGTCTGGCTGTTCGTGCCGTCTGTGCGTTCATCTGCTTTACAGACACCCCTCTCCAGACCGTCTGTTCTGTAAAACTGGGTGAGTGAAAACAGGAAAAAGGGGTGCTGGATTGATGTTGTCGATAGGAATCAGGCTTTTATGTTGATTCATCAGCTGGCAATCATGGTGGAAAGCAGCATGACTGCAATGGAGGTGGAGTGGCTTAGTGACTGTGGGCGTGAAGATCATGAACAGAGATGTGTGAGAGATTATGTATCACTAATTATTATCACACTTAACGCTGATCATTATCACTCTTAAAATACCAAAGAAGTGACATTAGCACAGCTTGACCCGAGCTGACACAAACTTCTCTCAAAAGATGGGAGAGGAAGAAACCCAGTGAATGTGTGTTATGTACAGTGTTGGGTGTAACGCGTTACAAAGTAGCGCGTTACTGTAATCACATTACTTTTTTCAGTAACGAGTAGTGTAAGGCATTACTGTTCTGAAAGTAGTAATCACATTACAGTTCGGCAAGCTTGTTACTTACGTTACATTGCTAGGTTAATCAGCATGGTCACACGCATCACACACAGCGGGCTGGGGGGGCGGCCGCCAATTTGATGACTTTCTCGCTAGATTCAGCCACTTTTCAGACCCTCTTAGTGACTTTATTTCTAAAAAGCTACGAGCGACAAATTTAGCGACTTATTCAGATCATCGGGGGCAAGGCGAGAAATATATTATATTGTAATTTACATGCTGCTCAGAGTAATCGCAGACCACGGCTCCTCTGCAGCAGCACCGGACTCTCTCCCCTCCCGCACGGCTGCGCAGGCGACAGGCCAGTGTGTGTATGGGGGCGCTGGCTGGGGCAGCCGGAGGGTCAGAGATACAAACATTACTTTGAATTTGTTGAACGTAAGGAAAATAACTTGACTGCAAGGTGCACTTTGCCCGTGTTGGAAACCTCTCCTCATCGCTGCTAACACTACCTCAAACTTAACGAAGCACCTACAGAGAGCACACACAAATCTTGTTGCTGAGGAACCGTGGACTAACATGAATGAGACGCCAAGACAGAATGTAACGAGTAATGTAACGAGTAATGTAGCTAATTACTTTCTCCAGGCAGTAATCTTATAACGTAAGGCATTACTATTTTTGAGAGTAATGTGTGATGTGTAATATATTACTTTTTTGAGTAACGAGCCCCAACACTGGTTATGTAGCTTGCTGCCTTCCCACCCCAATCACCACATTTCTGAAAACTTGGTTGGTGTTGCAACTTTATGTTACATTAGGAACAATTTTCAACTTCATGTTGTGACATCACCGTGCTTGTGTTCTAGTTAGGTTCAGGCACAAAAACTACTTGGTTAGAGTTAGAAAAAGATCACGTTTTAGCTTCAGATTGGTTGTTTTGTATTCACAGCTGGAAATCTTGATAAGATTTCTTTTAGTTTTTTTCATGCGAATGTGGTGTGGTGGAAGGGTAATTTCACCCGCAGGAAATTCTAAGCTAACTCAATAGACAAGGTTTTCCAATTAAAGAGAGCACACTTTATTAACAAAAATACGTAAATCAGCAAAATAAATCAAAGTTCACACACACACACCAGCTACTTATAATAATGTCACCAAATAAAAGTAGCACCCTGCAGGGACAGAGATTAGAGGGCAGGGCTGGGCTTTCCAGGCAGCAGGGGCAAACCAAAAGTAGGAAGGTCTGCCAATTAAAACACCCGCGACACTGCACTCACACACACTGCGAAGGACACTCGGGAGGGGGACGACCACCAGGGACTGAACTGCCGCCTCGGACCACAGCACCTAACCAGAACACAAAATAGAAGTTAAAACATGCTTAGAATTGGTATGGCAAAAACCAGTGAAAATAACATGCAGAACAACAAAGCACAAAACCAAAACCAAATGCAAACTAATCAATTATGCATTAACACATGTAATCGGTTAAAATGGTGGAATGCCCTTTAACCAGATCAGAGGTGGGCAGTCGAATTAAAGGTCGTAACAATGCGCTGAGGAGCCAGGCCGCCCACGCCAAAGGCAGCTCTTGACTATTTACTGCTAACCCTCAGGACAGGACACGTTCATGGGGAGCCACCACAGCAAACTGAATACAAAACTGACTGAAAGTCACCACGGGGAGTCAAAGACATCCAAAATTGAATCCGAGCCAAAACAGCGTGGATCCAGGGAAAGGCACACAAACTATAATTTAGTGCCAAATGAATGTAATTAAAACCAACGTGTTTATTAAAATAACTCATACATACCACTCTGCAAAGCTACCGTGACACCCGAGAGAGATGGAGGAACAACGGCTCGCTCTGCGGGTCAATCACCCAGCTACACCAGAACACACCAAGTAATAATCAGCTGGGAACTGAGTGACAGAGCTGCTGGATGGCAGACAATTGTGGACTTACCGAAAGGGACAGGCAAGCGGATCCAGGAAGGGCGTCCCCCCACAGCCCCAGCGGTTTTACGCACACATAAACAATGGTAGACTAGCAGAGAGCATTACCTGAATGAAGAGGATCGTGCACCTGTGATGGCCACGTCAAACAACCACGATGGACAAGCCACAGCCACCGGAGAGAAGCGGAGGAAAAGGATGAGACAGGTGTTTCCCGCACCTCTATATGTAAGGGCGCATTGTGCCGACGCTCAGTAAGTTTGCACAGTGCCATACAGTGGCAGGGAGGGAGACGACCTGTCACACTTACAAATGTTGAAACATTGTCTCAAACAGCAATCTCTGGCTTGGCAGCCTTCACGCCTGAAATGCGCAACACATCCTCACTACTAAATGACTGAACAGGTTGATTTCCAGTGACTCCCAAAACGACATACATCAGCACCCAGGAAATAACATGACGCTGATGTTGCAGCGCACCAGCGACCGGCGCACTGGACCTTTGTTATGATTTTGGTGGGTTTAGGCAAGAAAAATGCTTTGTTAGGTTCAGCAAAAGATTGTGGTTTTGATTAAAATGATCACATTACTTATGTTAAATGCTCTATGAATGTACCTATATATAATGCTTAAGTTAAGTTATGTATGGTGTCAACCACACGTCAACTTATCGTTGCTCTCTCACAGGACACGAGCAGCGGTATTCTGAATCAATATCCTGTGCTTGTTTTTCCCAATCCTCGACCTCGACCTTCTTCCTATGGGACTTTTAACACTTTTTATACTACTAATGCTGACTTCCTACTTTGCTGCTGCAGTAATTAACTAACAATTATAAGAAACATGACGTAGGTTGTAAAAAGCTGCAGTTGCAGTCGACCTATACCACTGTTTATTTGATAAAGACAGGCTGGTTCAGCCACCACCATCTCCATCACCTCAGTGTCAAAACAGTAAGTATGACACCTACAAATTGGAACAACACACAACACACTTTATTCTGGCAAATTAACTAGACTAGACTAGACCAGAAAAGGAATAACTTAACAGTAGAGTGTAGAATGGGCGGCTAGGTAGTCTATCAGATAATGTTCCATATGATTCGTAGATTGACAAAAAAATCAAAAACACAAGGAGATTTTACGCTGCATCTTAACAAATCAAAAAAAAAAAATACAGCAAAACGCTGCCATACAACTGGTAACATTTTTTTTTCAGAGCAAAAGAAAAAAGAAATTACAAGTAATAGCTCGAGTAGTAGTGCTAGTATGTTTCGTGTGCCTGCTTTTTACAAATCAAGAAAAAACCTGAAGTCGTACAGACTCATTGACGACAGTGAGTGTTTTGCTGATGTCACCCCGCATCATCAGGACCCATCTGTTCTCTAGTGTTGTAGTATTTTAGGTCTCAAATTGACTGCATGTTATGAATAGAGACGGGGTGGATCTTCTTACCGCTTTTTACCACTTTATCTCACATGCTGAGATGCACACATGTTACTGTGGTTACCAAATTACATTAACATACGCATTGCTTACATATTGGTTTTGATATACCAGGCAGATTTCTCAGATGTATGTGATTTGTGCAGAATGCAGCAGCTGGTCTGGTCTTCAACCAGCCAAGGACAGCGTACACCTCTCCACTTTTTATTCCTCTCCACTGGCTCCCTGCTGCTGCTCATATTAAGTTCAAGTCACTAATGCTCGCCTACAGAGCGGCCGCTAGCACAGCTACCACCTACCTGAATTCCCTCATTCAGATTTATGAGCCCTCTCGTTCACTACAAATTAACTAGTCCCTCTGTCACTGTGTGGCACAAAATCTCAGTCCAAACCTCCTCTGTGTGGTCCCACGCTGGAGTTACCAAACGATATTCAGTCACCACAATCCAAGACCTTCCTCTTCTGAGAGTACTTTCCCACCTTATATATTCTCTTTGTCTCTCTATCATTCTCTTTCAATCAGTTATTTCAAAGACAAAAAAAGACACTTGCTAGGCACTTATATATTACTTAATGCATCTGCAAGCCTGGTGGCATTTGTGTCTGGTGAAACTAAAGCCCTTATTCTAAAAGGCTTCTTTTCAACTGTAGCTCCACCTCCTTTTGTACATTGCTTTTCGACCAAAATGTCTGTCAGATGGCTACATTTAAATGTATCAGTAGCCTAGCTTTTGAAGTCATGCTAATGGCACATTCAGAACCACAAAATACTCTGGCGTGTCCATTTTTTCTTTCAGGGTTACGGTCAAAGTTGGGTGAAACTGAACTCAACTCATTTGCTGTGACACACTCTCACAAGCGCAGTCACTCCGCAGCATCACGCCGAATGGAGGCGTGTCCCAGCCACTTAACTTAAAATACACACCATCAGGAGTGAACTTCATTTGAACTTAATTAGCATTAACACTTGCAATTAGATAAGGTGCTGCCACTGCTGAGCAAACTCATTTACAGGCAAGTACACCTCTGAACAAGCACCGGCCCTCATTTGCATTCAAACATGCGATTAGATGAGTATTGACCGCACCCGCCCAGTGCCCTGAATGAGTGAGTAACCACAGCTTACAAATCTGCAACACCACAGGGAAGAAAATCAGTGTAGCAGTGACTTTTCTTGTTTAAATTAACAGCCGAGTTTCTTCACCACCTTCGTTTCTGTAGTCACTTTTGCACATTTAATCATTATTAAGGTCTAGCTTGAACTTACAGCTCATGTTTTACTCAAGTCATCACGCTCCTCACAGGTGGGATCTAATTCTCAACCAAGTGCGGATCGTTAATTTGCCAACATGCCGACCTGAACAAAAAGGGCTTGGAATCCAGTTAACTCATGTCATTATATTTGGGAGTGGCTATGACTATAGAACATTTGAGATGTGTCTTACATTAGTTTATTTTATTTCTTGTTACTGTCTTCTGTTGCTTTTCTTTGTAGGTTTCTGTAATTGCCTGTATTTTCTTCTGTAGACCTTTTTTCACCATGGACATGTTGGACCTTCATAGCAGGAAACACACTTTTGATGGCTTTAAAAATGATTGTTTTAGCCAGAATCCTGGTTTTGTGCGTGCTGCTTCACCTTCATGACTTCCTGGGAAGCTTGATGGAACATGGAACAGAGCCATTGTTAGTAAAATGTGTTACACCTGTGTTTTTCCTGCTTGAACAAGTCAGAAGTTTTCTGTTAAAAAAAGGTCCCACAGGCAGGCCGCATGTGTTGCCATTGACACAATTTGAATATATTATTACATATACAATACATATTGCTGCAACAGGTGTGCTGAAGATGTTAACTGCATATTATTTTGTCACAGGTGTGAGATACAAGAATCGCTCCTACATTCCATAAGGTAGAAATTCTTTAAGCTATTTGCCTTCATTTTGTGTCATGCTATAGTCGGGTAGCATCAGCATTGACAGATGTTAAAGTATTGTATCGGAGGCTTCAAATTATTATAATTTGGGGAAAACTGTTGTGAGTCATGATGTGTAATTTTACAGGACACATATTTAATGTTTGGCATTCATACAAATGTAACCACATGTTTTTAAAAGCATACAAATACAAAGTTAAATTACAAGACAGCACAACAGCTCCCTGTTAGAACAATGCAGTTAAGTTCACGAGGTAATTGCAGAATACATAACTGGACTCACTGGTGCATTTGAAGCAACTTGACTTGAACACAGCATACTTTAGTGAGAAAGTTCATGATCCACCTACAAGTTGATTGAAATGAGTGTCGGAGAGATTTTCTGATGGGTCAGGAAATTAATTGAAAACTGATTGAGTTCAACCAACTAAACTGCAAATTTAAGCATCACAAAATTATCAAAATATACAAACTCGATGAGACTTTGACTTGGCACTTCCTGCTTATACTTGCAACATGATGGTTTGTTAATTTGCTCATTTGTTCCTCTACCTAAAGTGATGGCTGTTCACGCTTGTAAGAGGTGCAAACACGACTGGAGGTACATTTTGGAGCGTGTGAAGAAGGCATGGAGTTGTTAATTGTCTCTTTTTCTGTTACATACTTCATGTCGTTATGTCATCTGATCACATTTTTTTGCTCCAAACTATCACTCTAGTGCGCCGCGAACAAAAGTTGAAACTTTGCGGACTAAAGGATAGTGCCGTCAGATCGTTGAGCGATGTTTAGTTTAATTAATCACAAACAATGGCAACCAATTTATGTTGTGAAATGGGCAGAGCAGATTTACTTTCTTTTTTGGAGACTGTGCTCTTCTCTAAGGCTCTTTTTCGAATTACGAAGAAAAAGCTCATTTTGAGCTCCAATCTTCACTTTCCATTGAACGGTGGTCCTTGTAGGTCTCTGAAGGTCTCTATGCTACACCGGTTAACCATGGTTATGCACTGGCACCGACGTAAACCTTGATATTTCAGCGATTATTCAACACTGTTTGAGCAGCACTGAATACATTGAATTTAACACTTTTTCAGTTTGTCATAGTTTTTGAAGGATAACTTTTCACAGTGTTTAAATTTGCTTCTGTAATTTTCTTTAAGCCTTCCTTAATGCTTGATCATGACTGCATAACCACAGAAAATGTTTCCTTTCTCAGTATTAAATAAGCGTTCATATGTATTTCTGTTACTGGTTGAAGTGGCAGCGAGTGTTCGCCATGTGGTCCGTGATTCATGAAACACCTCTTCATATAAATTACTGTGAGGTATCCTGTAACAACCCACACTTTCTGAAGTACCAAACTAAGCTGCGGGCCTGATCGCCCTCTTAGCAGGCACAGAAATAATTGAGCCTTTTGGGTGGAGGAATGCTTCTCACTGAAAGCTCCAAAAAAGTTGAACACCAGCCCTGTCTGGGAGCGTTTATCATAAAAAAGCCCTTCTCTGAGCTATGTTCAGTCACTCCAGGATTTTGGAGTCAAATCCTTCAATACACATTACCTTGCCCAGAATGGAATATGACATGCATCTATTGGACGGGAAGAAAGTGTTGTGTGATTGGGCACAGCGTGTCTCTCCTAGTTCACCATGAAGCTAGGCTATTCAAAGTGGTTATAATGACAGCTCAAACAGGGAGCCTTGTCTGGGAGTACAGATAAGGCAGAGCAAGTGTGCGTGTGTGTGTGTGCGCGAGTGTGTCGGGGCACAAGGAGGGGTTACAGGGGAACAGGCAGGAAGGCGAGGCGGAAAAGACAGATGGACATAGAGGAGAATAAGAGGCAGATGGAGAGAGAGAGAGAGAGAGAGAGAGAGACAGAGGGACAGGGAGAGAGAGAGAGAGATTGCATAACAGAACAGGAATGGCCATGATTGCCCACTGCAGCATAATTTATATGGCGCCCATCACGTTTTTCTGACTGCAATCTCCCTATTTCATTTCATTTCTCCCGTTCCCTGTATGCACTTCCTATTTTGCATCCAAGAAAAAAAATCTAATTCATTTCCAGAACACTTAAAAGAAAAAGTGTCAAAGTAAATTATCTGCATAATACAAAGCATGAAGGTGGTAACCAAAAAAGGTCCATTAAACAGCCATTAAATGAAACAAATAGACCTAATAATATGCAGAAAAGCCATTCAAACAAAACAAGCAACCACATTTGTAGCAGCATCTGACACGCCACATGAGGTGCGGGCATGTGGCGAGATGAGTAAGAACTTAAAAACCAACACGTTATCTCATAACACCTCTCGACGTCACACACAGGCTTTAGTGTCAGTGTGTGACGTGCAGAGCCTTCCTCTTGGTAAGGCCGTTCTATGCTGTGGTTTGGTTAGGTTTAGGCACAAAAGCTTCTTGGTTAGGTTTTTGCCTCATACTGATCCGGATGGGTTTATATGAGTTAGTTGAAAGCCTGGTGCATCTCATGAGACAGTCATGAGATCATGAGACAATGAGGCGCGTGACAAAATGCCAGTATGTGTTTTCTATAGAAGTTATGGTCTGTGGTAAGCTTACATGACACCAGGCATTACAAGAACTTAAAGCACTGCAAATAGAGAAGTGTGTAAAGTCACTGATGGTGGTTGAATGACACCTATTCCTTCGCCTTCCCCTAAATGAAATATAAATGAAACTAAATACAGCAGACATATGTATGTATGTA
>CAEMYA010000013.1:4321843-4342591 GCA_903131615.1 Diplodus sargus
ATAAATACACACACACACACATATATATATACATATACACATAGAAACACACACACACATACACATATGTTCAGCATAAACATGTTATCTTTAATGTGTTTTTTGACAGGGTGAGGAAGGCAGACATAATAATAATGTCTGAAACACGCCACACATCACCCCAACAACCAAATGTTAAGAGATCCTTTAACCTCTGAGTAAAGATTCAGCAGCAATCTGTTCAACAGCAATAAAATTAACATCCCCAGTTCTTCCTGGCAGCGGACTTACTCAAAATAAATGATATTTGCAACGAGAATATTTGGAAAAAATTAACACCAGCTCTTCTATGATCCTTGCGGTCGCCGGGACTTCATCATTCAGTGAGCAGAGTTATAGTGAAAATCTCCTGCCCGTCTCAAGCGAGGAGAAGCTGCGCAGGGCACACTGCTGTTTGGTCAGGGCAGAGGCGGGGGCTGGGCCTATAGGTGGATATTATAATTCATGCAGCTTTGCACACTGGTCAGGGATAAGCTCACCTCAAGGTCAGGGAGCTGTGAGTGGAATACTCATCGGGATGTCTGGGCTTATTTTCACATCTCTGCACATCCTTCTCTATCTTTTCGCAAATGAGGAAAGATTCTGCGATGTGTGGCTGAGCCAGTGTGTTAGAGCACTTGCCAAGAATGAAAACTCCGGCAAAAGAGTCCCCATTGCTATTTTAGCGGTGCTGTTTATCTCTTTCCGCACCGAACGTGTGGTAAATAGCCAGAATAAACCACAATAACTCCTTCCTATTGAATGCAACCACTGCCAGTGAATGTTGCACTAATGTATACAAAGACGCTCCCCCATCATCCTTCAGCCATGTTGCTTCTGATGCAAATTTTATGTTATTTCAATGATTTGCTTTCTGCGCATTTTTCCGGAAAAAGTGCAAGTGTGGGAGTCTTCCATGCAGTTTTTATCCTACGTGTATATTCAAAAGATATCACCATGCATACATAATGTATATAGTGTAAGCCCAGCACACCCTTGCTTACCCCTTTGCACAGAAAAGTAAAATAGAAAATAAATCCTCTGCGTCTGCGCGCACACACAAACAAACACACAAATGCTAGGAGATCCCAGGGAACACTGACAAGTGTGCTTACCATAGCCAGTGGCAACAGAGAAACAAAACAGACACAGTCAGCTCTCTAGATTTCCATGACAATAACAAATTGATGGAGTTTACTACTCATATATTATTTATATTATTTGATAGGGTTGTAGGCGATCTAAATGGGAGAGAAATTCTGGAGAGAATACAGAACATCTTGGATGTTTGGATGAAAGCAGCTGCTTCCTCCAAGGCTTGTTGGATGTATGTTTTCAGCTGTCACATTTAAATGTGAACACCAGACACTCGTTCCTCTCCTCTCCAGTGCCGCAGCGCGCAGCCAGACGCACAAACATTATGACACACTAAATCACTGATGTCAGTCAATGGGGTAAGAAGTTGTAGCTCTACAGTTTTGTTTTTTTCTAGTAACCAAATATAGCTGTAGTGTTTTTATTCCACGTGGGTTATCCAGGAAGAAGTGGGTTCTTATTATTGTGTTGTATCGGCAGTGGATGAGATTATTTGTCAAGATGTTCAACAAACAACACTGAAAAAAAACCTAAACAAACTGGCATTGCAGTTAAGAAATCCAGGTGATGAAAAAATGTTTAAATGGCAATACCAACTGAAATACCCTGTTTTTGAAATGAATATGACATAACGAGGATTTGTGGTTTAGGCGCTGTGTTTCATATAAAATGAAGGTGATAAAAAATGTACATTTTTAGTTGATTTTCTTCCAATTGACAGTTTTAGTGTGTCACTACTTTCTATAGCCTAAGAACTAAAATGGATGCATATTGTGGTGGGATTATTTTGAATAATTGGGCGACTGAGGCCTAGTTAGCTAGTTTTACTGTTGTGATAGATTTCCCATCTATTTACAAGACATATTTCAAAACAGAGGAAAACAGAAATGTTTAAGTCAGCATTGCAACGTGATTGGCGAAATAATGACAAGATTATGACGTTTAGCGCGTATGATGTTTACACCATGTTCATCATCTCAGTTTAACGTGTTTATTTTGAACATACTGTGACTTAGTAAGACAAAGAACAGCTAGGGACGATGGGAACGTCATTCATTTGAATGTTTTTGATGGATTCTGATGATGGTGCTAGACGAACGATCCGGAGAACGCCAAAGTGATTTTCACTCAGCTTCTGAGGAACGTCAGTGTTGGAACCAAAGTTCATGGCAATCTATAGCACTTGTTGACACAACCATGAAGTCACACAAAAAATATGACTTCATGGTTGAGTGCAAGAATCAGTCAGAGGATCACCAAAGTCATCAATTTCCTTGAAATGCATCAGATAGTTGACACGATATTTCCGTTTGTACCAATGTGGTTGACTGACTGACAGACTTGCGTTGCGTGTAGGGATAGACTGATTATCCGATTATCAGACTGATATTCAGCAGTTTTCTGACAATCAGTATCGGCGATTTCTCTGTCAGTTTGCCGGAAAAATAAACCAGTTTGAAAAATAAGTAACTAGTAACTTCATTAATCATATAAATGTATTGGTGAGGAAACTTAAAGTAGTTAAAAAAAGGAAACACAAATACCCAAGTACAGCACCTCAAAAAATTCTCCTTAAGAACAGTTCTTGAGTAAATTGTACGTGGCTACATTCTATCGTTAGTTATACAAGGTTTCGACACTTTATATCAGTCATCATCTCCTTGATTTCTAGTAATCAGTATTGGCCCTGAAAAAGCCATATTTGTTGACCCCCAAAGTGTATAAACCACAAAATATGAAGGTTTAAAGTCAAGAAAAAGGCAAAGAAAACAAGCGTGTTTGCACATGCACTGATTAACCTCACCATGAAAAGCACTAGCTAACACTGACAGAAATGATAAGTCCCTGCAGACAGAAATATTGAAGTGAATTTTGTATGAAACATGATATAAAACAAAACAGAACAAATAAAACGAGGTCGATTTTTTTCCATGTGGTTTTGTGTGTTAATTTCTCTCCTTTTACATGTATGAGTTCTGCTCAATAACGCACATAAATAACTTTTTCATTCTGGAAAGCTTCATCCCATTATTGATTTATTAAGTTTCACTGAAGTATTGCTTTCGCTTGAGGTGGCTTTGCAATCAGCAGGCAGGCTGTGCATCTATGAGTAGGCTGTGAGGTATTGGTGAGAGCCTCTTATGCCCAAGTGAGTCAGGAGTGTTTATGTTCAGACGGAGGGAAGTGCGGGTCATGTTCTCTTTGCTTCTTAAGCTTTTGTGTTTGAAAAAAAGGCCTCAGTCGATGAACATAATAATAGCAAACCAATCATTTCCTTTGGCGTTCCATATACTTTACTCTACTCTTGTAGTGCACAATCGCAATAGCACAACCCCCTCCCTTTGTAATGTATTGTGCTACATATACATTAAGACATTTTCTGCACTCTGCATGAGTGCGATATGTAAAATGTAAAAGTCCACTGTGTGCCTGACAGCTCTTTGTGTAATTATTCGCAGCAGGAAAAGTGTTTTCAGGGATTGTTTGATTTTCGGGAATCAAATCTTGATTACTTACAGGGTTATTATGTAATTGTGTGAGCGATTGTCAGTGTATCTGTGTTGCGACAGACCACCTGCTGTTGTTATAGCTACCTATTTTGTTTAAGGAAGTCATTTGGCTTTAATCCACTGTCTTAATATCTTGCCCCACTGATTGTTTATAATCCCCCTCCCACAGTTTGACTCAGGGGGGTGTCTGGTGTGTATAAAGCCTGAGCTAGGAGACCTTGTGTAATTCAGACTCCATTTCATTATTTTAGTTGGAATGTCTGTATGGCAAATGTGAAAATAATGGTCCTCACAGTTTTCCCTTTCCTCTTATTTCTCAGTCTAACTATTTATTTAGAAAATGCAATTTTGGGGAACGGATGGGGCACAATGTCATTTTTCCTAATGCTTATTTGTCCAATTTTTGTGTAACAAATTAGATGCATTCCAAAGCAGCAGAAAGCAGCAAAGGGAAAGAGAAAATACTAATTATAATTAATTTTATATATTGAAAATACACAACACACACACACACACACACACACACACACACACGCACACACACACACACACACAGATTTCTTCTCGGAGAAGAGCATTATGCAAGAGCATGCATACTAGGATTAGTAGAAAATGGAAAGTAAAGAGTGAAGGCGGGGACCAGAAGTTTAATTGTAAAAATAGAGAAGCAGTAAGTTTGCTTAAGATAATGTTAATGTAAGTGGCTTCATGACTTTAAATCTGACCATTTCTTTCTTTCTTTGCATCTTGTCCTCACTGTGAATGATGTTATCGAATTGTGCTCCTAGTGCTGTTGTATATGTATATAACAGCCCTCTGTCGCAAATTTGATGGGAAGCTTGAAGTGGCCTAGACTGTAAGTGCAAGAGTAGATGATGCACCTGTAGGATTTGATCTCTGTCTATCTGCGAGGCAGCGGCAGTGACTGCATTTCCCAGGGAAACTGCTTTGCACAAGCAGAGAGAGAAAAAAAAACTATAAATCAAACACCAACCACCATTTCCCACGAACTCGTGAAAAACCAGTCTGGTTGTAAAAGGTTAACTCACACTGACTCACACTCATCTAAATCTTAAATTAAAATAAAATTAAAGTTTTGATTAAGCTTTTAATATTTACACATGGCAGGTTTAGGCTTAGGCACCACAACGTCTTTGACAGCTTCAACCCAACAGCCAGAATACATATTAGCTTAGCACATTAACTGCAAAACCCCAGATAAGTTAAAAAGGAAAGCTTCTTTATGTTGCAACTTTACGTCTATTTAGGTTGAATTTTCTATTTCTCTTTTGTCAAGACACTGTGCTTATGCTCAGCTTAAGTTTAGGCACAACAACCACTTGGTCACGGTCAGAAAGAATCATGGTTTGGCTTAAAATACCAGTTTTGGTCGCCATCTTCAAGGATGGAGGTGGTCCAACTTCTTGTGAAAAATAGCTGATTTTGGTTGACTTGGACTACGGCCGGTTGTTTGGCAGTCTTTTTGGCTTATAACTCCACTGCCATCCCCACCACATCCTGATGTGAAAGGTAGCTAATGACATATAATGTGAGATTAGTATGCCATGTTTGGTACAAATGTCAACCTTTGACGTATCTGTGGTTTGCAGATATGTTAACATTATATCCTGGCAACAGGCCTGATAAGGGAGAAATGATCAGGGTCTGGATGAAAATAGCATTGTTGGCGGTAGAAACCTGAGTGCTAATAGCATCTAACTTAAAAAAAAAAAGAAAAAATAAGCATATTGAGAAAGATTCAAGCCTTCAGTTACAAAGGCAGTGGACAGGAAATTGTGAGTGTTTTTTTCAAATCAGTTAAGGGTCAGAGCTGCAAGAGTACATCTCCTGTGGGTTAGACTTTTACAATCGAAGAGAGTAGGCGTGTGATCATCTTGATGTATGATAAGTGTGTGAAGATTTAGACCTTTGGGGCTGAGAGCAATTTCACATGTTTTTTTCGCGTTTTTTAAACTGTGGCTCCTCATTCTGTTGATTACATCATCCACTCACAGATCACATACACATCCAATTTGAAGTGAGAAAACATCTGAAATAAACTGTAAACTCACACTGTGATCAGTGGAAAAACTGCAAGAGATATCAAAGAGCTAAATTAGAGTGATCGAGTACAAAGGGCTGTGATCTGTTTACCGTAAGAATGACGTTTCTAGCTGAGAGTATGATGCAACAACCGGGCGAGTCGTTAATGATGAAAATATTTGGTTCCAAGCAAACAGTAATGGACGCCCTTTGTGGGACTACAACTGCACTTACTGCTCAATTAAAAAACACATATGCAAAAATTGTAAACAACAACAGTGATATCAAACACAACACAAACCAACACAGCTCATTGTTTCTACAGAAATCACCCAACTCCAACCAAAATATCTGCTTTTCATTTGGTATTTAAAGGTTTATCTTGCATCAGTGACAACGTGGTCTTAACATACGACACAGGAGAGACAGGAAATGGGACATCGGACAAGTTGTTTTTGGATAACTTCTATTTCCTCTGACTCCATATGACATGAGTCACTATGTTATCTACACATGAATGACTGTCCAGATGGCCGACACAGAGCGGTACTACGGCTTAGTGGTGTCTACAGGGGTCCACTGTGCACTTAGGAGAAAAAAAAACATTGTGTCATCGAAGTCTTATTTTTAGGACAATATCTCTCAGAGTGGAGAAAACTGTACTGGATACAACTTGACCTCAGTAGACTGACGACTTTGTTATGAGAGCTGAGAGAGTGATTACACGGAATTAGTAGTCATTTGAGCTTCATCAGCTCTCACACCGAGAATAATTAGATGGAGAGTTCAGATGAGAACATCAGCTGGATCAAAATATTCATCAGGATAATCATCATAAACATAAAGTCTGACTCTATACATTATCTGATATCTACATTACAGAAGCTGCAGTACTGATTCTTCATGCTTGCTTTAATTACATGTATTATACTACATACTTCTAAAAACAAACATACAAAGTAACAAATTAAATTAGTTTTTTATTGTATTATAGTATATTACATCTCCAAAGAGATTTGCATTATATGCATTTGGACAGCTTTTGAGACTCTTTTTTCTGTTGGTTGGGTACACATATCTTTCCTGTATAAACAATATGCTCTCCACCTGCCAAACAAAGAAGTTAACAGCTAGCTAACAAGCAACCCTGGGGAAATGATCAGAAGAGTTCAGAAAGGAATTCTACAGGTCCATAAGGAAAGCTGAAATTATTTTAATTAAGCAAATACTTACTGCCTATTTACACATTATGCTGTGTGTTTTTATCTAAAATGTTGTAAACTGAGAGGAAAAGATGTAGCAGTTGTATTAAGGTTTGCAAAAATGCTCTCAGTAAATACACGTCAAGATTTGGGTTTTAGAGTTATTTTCTATTCTATTTTGTATGTTCTCTCCTTGTGTGTCATGTTTTACCTTCTACTTCCTGTCTTTGTCTGTTTTCCTGCACTGGTTTTTCTCTCATTAGCCCCCCCTCATTAGCCGTTCCCTGTTCCCAGTGCTTCTCACATCTTACCATCTCCTTCCCTGCTCTCGTTTCCTCCACTCATTCGCCTCACCTGTCTCCACCTTTATCTTATCAGTTCAGTTTGTATTTAAGTTTGATCTTAAGTTCAGTGTTTGTCGCGTTCTCTGTTTTTTTTTAAACTTTTGTGCTGCTCTGTTAACCTGTCCATCTTTGTTGCTCTCAGCGTGACAATAAGAAGCCTTGCACATGTATCTACTGTGAGGATATGATTTAAATATACTGAAGCATCATGATAAGAGTACATTCATGTTGTCAAGGCAAGAAGAAAGAGGGAAGAGAAAGCAGGTCAGTTTGTTTGCCACTGTATTAGTCCACACACTCACAGAGTTGCATATTATTTATGATAATACACTGAATCTAATTACACAAGGCCACTTTAGGACCAAGGTGAAAGACTGTTTAGGGAAAATTGCTTTTAATGCTGGCGCACTAAACATTTATGATGTTACTTTATAGATATTACAATACATTTGGCAATGATTGCAATGCTGTTGGATTTTAGAAGGCATATATGGTTCGTCAAGGGCATAGTTTGAGTTCTGACGCAACCCGAAGTTAGCAAGAATCATGCAAGCGACGATCTTCTTCAGCTGCTACATTAAGAAACAATGAGAAATAGAGAAAAAGTTTGTTTTGTGGAGATAGGACAACAAACAGCCCTGACGTTGTCAATCAGCAGATGGGCAGAGGCAGAGCCCTTCTTCTGGTGGTGTAAAACAGGTTTGACCCAAGTTCCGGAAGCAGGCTGGACTTCAGCCATTGGCAGCACGGTAACCAAATATTAGTCATACAAATGTGATTCAAGAAGCCACTGGTGGCCAGCGAAGGGTGTGGAGGATGGATGTAGTGTGTGAGGACAAAGACCAGCTGGGCTTCTGGATTAGCCTGCAGAGGTCGGAGGGCAGGTGCAGACAGACCAGACGGGATGTGTGAGTTGCAGTAGTCTATGCATGAGATGACAAGTGCCCAGACCAGGAACTGCACCACCTCCTGGGTGTGGAGCAGACTTCTGATGTTGCTGAGGATGAATCTGCAGGAGCGGGTTGTCACAGCGATGTTGACAGCGAAGGACAGCTGGTCATTCAGTGTCATGCCCAGGTTTCTTACAGCCCATGCCAGAGACACCGCAGTGTTCTCAATGTTAATGGAGAGGTCACGGATGGGATATACTGTCCCTGGAAGGGAGAGCTGCTCAGTCTCGTCGAGGTTGAGCTTCAGCTGGCGTGCAGACATCCACTGAGAGATTTCAGCCAGACACGCAGAGATTTGTGCTGTTGTTTCAGACAGAATTAGTTGAGCTTCACTCCGAATATCCTTTCATTCAGAGACACAGTGTTTATAGGCACCGTGAGTAAAATAAGATCTTAACAGAAGTGAAGAAAAGGGACAGATATAGCATGACTGGAGCTTTCCATTACGCATGGATGTCCATACTCTGTATACCTTTACATCTGTTGAAGCCTCTCATACAGCAGGCGATGATGTGTACAGACACAAGAACAGCAGATGGAGGAGAAATCAAATAATTGCCCAAAGCAATAATGCCATTCATTAACAGTCTAGTTCATTAACATTTGATTTGACTTTATTGATAGTATTTGAGAGCTTACCAATAGTGGGTTTTTTTTATTTGGCACCATTTTTTCACAGAATATTGACAGATCTAACCTAAAAAAGGTCTCAGGAGCCACTGATTCATAGAACGCAAGTGAAGGGGCCTCATAAGTATTTTTGCTGATCTGCTATTCAATAACCAAACTGTCCAAACTGTACCAAAAATCTCCTGGACCATAACAATCTTAGGCAATTAATTATTTATTACTTATTAATATATCTGTATAATATATAGAGGCCCTCGAGATCTGGTATGTGGCTACCTGGTACCAGTAGAAGGAAAGACTGTCCAACATCGTGTTCCTGAAATACACATATTCTCATTATTATGCACCATTCATGTTATATTCAGATCATAATTCCGAGAATCGAAGCTAGGAAAACTGTTCACATCAGTGAATGTCTGACAGCTGGATAAGGAAAGAACATCCACACTTTATTTTACACCAGTGACATGTAACAATACATACTCGTGCTTTGTGAACCAGTAAACAAATGCATCCTCGTCTCTGTTTTGTCTGATCATTGTCAATAGGCATTATGGCACTTTCAGACCAAATGCAAAGAAAATAATTGCATTGTGTACGCAAATACAAATCTAACTGCAATAAATGGATCAAAAGGAGGGGGAAATAACAACATCCTAAGGCCTCCTTGTAAAAAGCCTGGATTCATGCTCTGTCAAGTCTGTCAGCCAGATGACAAGCAAACAACGTTTTAATAGCTTGTTCCCTGAATGGAGCTCGGATTGATTAGTTATTTGGTAGTAGGAGAAAAATAGCATCTAATCAATACATTTTGGATCTTTTATTAGTTTTCCAACTAGAGCATAACTTGGTATCGCAGTGTATATATAACGTTTTTTTGAGGTCTAGTAAGGATTTAAATGCGGCTTTTAATTCCAGCATGATGTAGGTGTATGGTTTAAAATGAGGGTATAACTGTTTAATTACAGTGTAATGAAGATTATATTCCTTTTGTTTTTTGTCTAATTTGAACCAAAGTATGTCTTATGAGGTCTTATTAATGCACTCTAAAAAATAAAGTGCACCAAACCTTTTCTGGTAGTAACATGTAAACATATTTTTAGTTGCCACATAATCTGCTGTAGTAACAGTCACCTTGATAATTAGTCGCAAGGAAATGTCACGTTGACCCTGGATGAGTGATGGGGGTGGCTCGTCTGGCTGTGGCATCTCCATCATGATTCCAAATCCATTGGAAGTGTTTCAGAAATCTTTGAGCGGCCAACCACATTTCCAATAATGTTTTGATAACAGTTTTTGCACTTATTGTGAGATGCAAGCTGGTCCTGCAAAACCACAAAGCACAGCACAGGAAAAAGCCCTGTGAGAGCTAGATGCTTTGATAACGTGTCCAGAGGACATTGGCGCGCTGACTAGATTGGCAGAGGATCGTCTCCGGCAGCCACACTGGAGCTGAAACACGTCATAGCTGCATCCCGCAGACACTGGGGGTAAAAGTTGTTGTGTTTGGAAGTAAACTTAAGGCAAACTGTACATCTGCGTTGCTGCCAGCCAAACTTGTTGCTATTTTTTTGGAATTGATTTGCACTCTGGCAGAGGATGTCATCTCCATTCTTAATCCTGCATATAGGGTTGTGATTGGTTCAGTCACACTTTGCTCGAAAATAATATCAGATCTTGTACTCATGGATAAGAGAAACCTCACTCAACAAAGTAAAGGAGTTTCTGTTAACTGTTGTGGAGTGTGCCATCAAACACTTCAGTTACATCATTTCTCAGTTTGCCACTGATCATTGTCATTAAATGGGCAACAATTTGATCCAAATGAGAATATTATTTTTGCTTTTTTGTGATCTCATCCCTTCCACTGCAACTGTACCTCTGCGGTCTGATTACACGCTATGTCGGCTCTCCTCAACCTCTAAATTCACAGAGGATAGTATCCCTGCCCTCTTCATCATTCAGTTTTGATTTATACAGCGAAGGGTGTACCATAAATACATGTCAAGTACTGAATGGATGACAAATTCTGCTGCAAAGTGAAATGTCGGATTGTACAGACAGACAACACTTAGATGTAAATGTGTACGCGCTGCAATAAATTATGTGTCTTTATGCAGAGCGTGTACAGAGTATGTGCAGAGTTGATATGGCTCAGACCTGCTCCTCAACATGCAGTCATTCGACTGACTGAAGAAGAATAGTTACCCCTGATGTCCACTAGGGGACAGGATGTGTCCTGCAGAGGTTTGGTGTGCTGAGCTGAAGCTCATCAAGTCTCCTTCTCTCCCTCATGGACTCTCTGCAGTGACCCTCTCACAGTAAGGACATTCCTTAAAGCCAAAAGGACTGGCTGCTTCGAAAATTCACATTAGAAATGTATTACAAATCGATACAGGCTGAGATTGGGTTAAAAAGAGAACAACAACTTTTAATTATAGCCACTGTATTGTTTCTCAAGTGCAAAGGTCCCCTTTGTCTGAATCCAGAGGAAACAAAAAAACCCCAACACACTTGGTTCTATATTTCTTTCTGCTCATTAATGCTTTTGCTGTACTTGTTAAATGTATCCATCACAACGGAAAATAACTGCATTTTCTATATGTCCAGAACTATTTGCTTTTACAATGCTTGAGTTCAAATGCAAGTCGAAATCTCACATTAGCACAAAGAATATGAGAAATAATGCTGTTTTAGTTCTCAGCTCCTAATGATGACTTCCTATCTAGCACTAATAGAGTGAGAAAGACTCCATCCCATCTCCAGGCGCCGGGCTGTCTCTGACTGCATAGAGGATTTCTATTTAATGGGCAGCTCTCCTCTCATTAGGGGGCTATAAGGTATGGCTGCAGGAAAATAAAGGACACTATATATAATTTGGGCAGAGAAACAGTAAGGCACACATTTCCCTCTTTTTTTGATGCATCTACCCATGCATACAATATCTGACTTCACATGAGTCAGTAACACATTAGTGATGACTTTGTGTCAGCTAATGGGGTCCCAAATACAAGAGTATAGAACAAAGTTACTGATTTCAGCTTCTTCCATGTCCACGGCCTCTAAAGTCGTCTTCATTCCCAGGCTGTCAAGCACCAACGGTTTGTCACTCCCCTCAGCTCCTAAGTGCCAGAGAGCCTTTCTGGCAGACGCAACATGTGGTTGTGTAGCAATGACAGTTTGGTTAGGTTTAGGAAAAGATCATGGTTTGGCTCGGTGAAATAAGCAGACAAGTTACGTAAGTGCCTGACATTAATATTGGGAACTTATAAGCCAGTGACATTGCTACAGTAAAGGTTTAGGCAGAGATATGGACTCAAGTCATTTCGACCTTATCTTTTCTGTTTATAAGACTGGATATTGCAGGTGAGACTGAAGTTTCTTTGGCAGGGAAAAAGGGTAGACTGGACTTGAGACTTGAGTTATCCAAGAAAACATTTCCTGCTTGAGACTAGGACTAATTGACTCGAGTCACACTTCTGGGCTGCGGTGAAAACATGACTTGGTTAGGTTAAGAGAAAGATCTTGGAAAAAGACTGTTTTGCTAGATTAAGTGGCCTTTGTTGTCGTGTTTACTATAATAAAGAAGATGTTCAAGTTTTGACTACATTTTTTGTCACGTTTAAAGAAACTAGCAGCTCTTTCTGAAGTTTTGCTGAACCATCCGTTCACCTCGCTCTTGTCCCAGCGCAACGCTTGCTTGAAATCTTGACAGACATTGACACCAAAGACTGCTGTACCTCTGGTCAGTTTTGGTTCATTTCAACCCTGTTTTTTTTAACACTAACCAAGTGGGCTGAGTTGCGTAAACATAACCAAACTTCAACCATAGTGGAGGTACATCAAAAAGCAGCATTCTAATAACTTTTGCAGTAGTCGTTTGTAAAAGAAAGGCACTAAAAATGATGTCAATCTGCCTAAAGGAGCACCAGTTAAGAAAACCCTCGGGGCGGATGTGGGAGGTGTCAAGGCGGTTGTGGGAGATGTGATGTGTGAGAGCTCAGAATCAGTTAACATTGGAGTTAAATTCAATTAACACGTGGCAACGATTAACATGTGGCGGCGCCGATTTGCATCCGCAGCTGAAGGTGTGTTTATGCATCAGAAGGTGCCGTGCAGTTTCGTTCTAGTTTGTGCATGAAATTGTGCCGTGATTTCACCTGCTCAGACCAACTGTTGAGGATTTGTCAGGATTTTATTTGGTGGATACATGCAGACATCTCTTTAAAAAAAAAACAGCCACAAAAAAACATTTTTTTTTGCGAAGTAAATCAGTGAACTCTTTCATAATGGTTTTGATTGTTTTGTGTGTAATGCAGTTCAAGCCCTGCCTCATCTGTCCTCTGCACAAATCAGTGTGTCGCTCAGCACTGCGAGCCTGCTGCTAATTCCTTCATCACGCCTCATGTTCTCCTGCCTCACCTGTTGCCTGCCGTCTCATTATCCACTGGGTATTTAAAGCCCTGTCTTAGCTGTCACTGTGGTTGTTTTGGATATTCTGTTGCTTTGAGTTCCTGACAGTAATTTCTGAGTAAAGCAGTTTGCCTGCATGCTCGTCCTCAGTCTGTTTCCAGGTGTCTACGTTTGGGTCTTGTTAGCCCAACTGTGACATGGATTCACTTCTTTGTAATGATTGATTTTATTAATTAGGCTGATGTTTTTCAAATATATTTGATTTGATGAGTCTGTGGCGCATAACGGAAGTATTAATTAAGTTATTCTGATGCTAACATAATTATCAATGGATTATCTGTCTCCATTCAAGCCCTACTCGGAAACAGCTGACAGGATAGTAAATAATGATAATCTCAAAAACGTATTGCATACATTTCCATATCAATAGACAATTGTGTTTATATCTTAATGCATTCAAACCTGTTTCGTTTGCCACTTCTACACACAAACATATACAGCTTGGTTTGGCAGTCCGTATAAATGTGCAGTGCTACCATGTAGTCTAGACATGTCCAAAATCTACGAGTGGACAACAACAAGAGTTTATATTGGCATGTCTCTGCAAAAAGATGAATTGGACTCTCACAGGACATTTTCAATATAAACATCAGCATGATATATCATCATCATGTCCTCTGACAGTGCGCAAGCTTGAGGGAGAAAATACTTTGCTACCTTGAGCAACGTGGAATCGAAGATTATCACATCATTCATGTAATTTTCACATCCGCATAAGGTCCTTCTGAAGGACTACAGGCACAAGAGGATACAAATTTGATGCATGGAATGCTTAGTTTTTTAATCAGGAGCATTTTGATGTGGGTGGCTGCAGTTTCTCTCTCATCTATTTTCTCCAAACATTCCTCTTTTATCAATAGCTGTTCCATCAACTCTTCAAGAACGTCAGTATCCCTCTGTGATTCACAATGGTCACCAGGAGCGGACTGAGGATCCCCTTTTTCTCCTATGACAGTCAATTTCAATGTTTTCTTTTTCTTTTCTGTCTTTGTGTTTGTCCTGCAAACTATTGGACTTTTCATCCTTCACATCCTTCACATCCCACGTTTCAGCACCAATGTTTGCGAGACATACAGAAATAACAGAAATGTTCTTTTGCATTTATGAATTCACTTAGAACTGAACATTCTCATCTGAGATAAAAAAAAAAAGAAAACAACAACTTGATGGTAAATAATTAATCCCAGCCCCCAGATGAGTATATTGATAACTGATATGAAGGTGACTCACTAAAGAGGTGCTTTTGTTTAAAGCACCTTGATGGTTGTAACATTCTACAGCTTCATACAGTTGTAGGCTTTAGAAAATGAATGGTTAGCACATATTTTTTATTTTATTTTGTGATAATCATAGTTTTTTGTGGGGTAAAGGGCCAGAAAGTCATGATTGGATATCTTTAAGATTCTCTGGAGAATATGGTACATTTCTAATGTATTTGAGTTTTGTTGATATGCGCCATAGATCAAATATGGACTCAATTCTTGACATTTATTATTCTTTTACATTTTTGGCATGTACGTAGCCCAAATATGACCTCATTTCTACACTATCTTGGATGACATGAAATCCGTGACTCACTATATCATATCTTGGAATATTCAAAAAATAACGTCTCTAGATTCTTGAGGTTTTTTGCGTCATTTGTAGTTTCTGAATGGCTCACCAGATATGAAAGGTTGATGACACATTCAGCATGTTGCTCACCACATGTGCAGTGTTGATTTAGTGTGTATGTGTGTACTTGCTACAAAGCGAGGACTAAAGCAGGTTTTTCAACTAACAGGGTGAGGACATTTTTGGGAGGTGCGGACATTTTGGGCCGGTCCCCATGACGTCGAAGAGTTATTTGAAGGTCGGGACTTGATTTAAAGAGATCACAGACATTTAAAACTGGCTCAGAAGTGAGCGTTTTTTTCACTGACTATTTGAAGAAGCTGACATTTCACATTTAGACCATATTTCACTGGGATATAAGTCAATAACAAATATAGCTGGGAGGTCAAGGATGGGACCGACAATCTTCTGAGTAATGTCCAGCCATTTTACCTGTCAGCCACAACAACCACTATGTGTCCAGAGGATGTTGCTTCATATTTGTTTGCTTGACAAGTTACAGTATGGTTCGCTGTGGTCAAAGCTATAACGCCCTGTAACGTAGTTGTATATATATGCTTTAAAGCAGCAGTGCAATGTTTTATTTTACATTCATGTATACAACTGCTGCCATTGGTATGTCCTGGAAGCTTCTTGTTGGTAGCACACTGATGAAATTTCATGTGAAACATTAAATGCTGAAATTACTTCTTCATGTGGACCAAATATCACCTACTGGTGACTTCTGAGAATTACCTTCACATTAATACATTTTGTCTCCCTTTCAACCTACAAATGAACACATCATCAAAACAATTGTGGCAGTCCCATTGTGTAGCACCTGCTATCTTTTTTATTTTGGCTGTATTTTGAAAATCCCTCTGGATTGATTGTAGAAAAACATGAGTGAAAGCCGCTTGGGTCAGTTTAGGTCCCACTGAGGTTTCTTTGCTGCCCCGTTTGTTCTTATTGAGGGAAAAGTAAGTGTGTGTGTGTGTGTGTGCTTTCAATAATCCAGTTGAGTGACTGGCAACAATCACCCTTCAACTAGGCTACCTGCATCAGGGCCAGGCTTATGTGTGCGTGTGTGTTGCTAAGGCCCAGGGGTGATAGCCTAGGGCCTTAAATCAGTATCTGTTGTCTCTTTCCTCTTTTCAGGTTCTCCCTGGTATGGCCCCACCCACCCCATTGAGGGATTGGTGCCAGGTGATTCCAAGATGGCTCCTTCTCTCCCTCCTGGAAGGCTGGTGCCTGCTTGGACACACCATTTGGCATTGTTGTAGTTAGCCTTTAGTTTGCTTCTGTTAAGTTATCTTAAAATAAAATATTTGATTTACTTACTTTGTAGACTGTAACTGTTTTTTGGTTATATTTGCTAAAATTGTCATTATGATCTGTCAGTAGAAAAACCCTGCTGGAAAAACCAGCATAGACCAGCACTTAAACTAGCACCAACACACAACATATGCTGGTCTTGCTGGTACTGCCCAGTAAGTGCTGCACTAGTAAGTGCTACGCTAGGTGCGCAGCACTTACTGGGCAGTGCCCCCCCCCCCGCACAGGCGCAGCGTCTGCTCTTACCTGGTCAGATACGTTCATGCCCAAACTGTAAACAATGGCGGTGAATAGACAACAACAGAGCCGAAGAATGCCCCAACATTGCCCATGTCAACTAGAAGAAACAAGGAGACTGATGAAGAAAAGCAGTGTAAAAACAAAGAATTGTACGGAGCCCTGGAGGTGACACGGATGGGTTGTTTGTTTATCTTCCACGTGCGTGTGAGATGAAAAAAAAAAACCCAAAACATCCATGTCACCTCCAGGGCTCCGTAGAATTGGACAGAGCCAGTGAGAAAACAAAGATAAATTTCCAAGCGTCATTTCAGAGGTGGAGGGAGCTGCAGGATTTGGACTCAAGAGTGATGCAGAATTAGCCGCTTTTCTGCTGGACAAGTAAGGACCCCTTCTTTATATATGTTTAATGCTATCTTTTAACCACAAGGCTTTGGTGGCGGCGGTTACAGTAATACTCACAATAGCGCATATGGCTGCATGATGTTGCAGTCGAGCTACGTAGCTTGTTGCTAAATCTAGCTTGTTAGCTTGTTTGCTAACTCCGGTGTTTAGCCTTGTGTTTATGGCTACTGGTTAGCAAAAGTGTCTTTCAAGCGACCGGGCAGTTATAATAACATTCATTTGTGCTCAGTACACTCTGAAGTGGTTGAATTGCTTGACTGCAAAAAAAAAGGCGCCGGGTAATGATTAGCTGGTAACTTCGTCTACAGCGATGTGAGGAATAGTGTTTGTTACTCGGGGTGGGGACAGCCTTCAATTCCGACAACCCTCCATTGCGAAACCCCTACTCCGAAACACCGCTGTTCCGAAATTAAACACAGCGTCAGAGGGTGTTCGTATGAAGTGCTCGTATGTATGTGTGGGTGCGTGATAGACACATTTAATATCTTATTTCTGTCTTCCTCTACATACATCTCACTTTATCTCTCTGTATCACCCTCTCTGTAAACTGTGTAGAGCTTGTCAGAGGGGAAACTGGGATTAGGCAGGCTTGAGCATCAAATCTGACAAAGGTAATACAGGTAATTAGCATTCACTACAAGGGATTGGAAAGATGTACACGATCATAGACTGTGCCAGAGAATTTGTATGCAGGTGACTGTACTTGAGGGCCAACATATAAAATGTTCTGTTTTCTTAATTTTTCTGCAGTTTGAATAGTTTAAAAAGGGCTCATGTTCTGTCAAGTGTTCAGTATGACAGTACATCTAAAGAGAGTGATGTCATGTAAGATGCCACAAATAAGATGAGTGGCAAATGCAGCCCTTTTGATTACATCTGATTTTGTTTTCACAACGTGAAACAATTTAAAGAAGCAGTATAATTCATGCTTAACCTAATTTACGTAACAAAGGTGTGGACTTTGACTGATACTTTCATTATTAGGGACATTGCAGGCGATGGCTAATTTAGAGAGATTATAAAATCCTTGCAAAGCAGGAGAGTAATCAAAATGAATTTCATATTTAACCAAATGAGGTAAGCCATTTGTCTTCATTATTGTCTCATTTTGTTACATTAACTGAAAACAATTGCAGGAATGGATAGAACTCAATTTAAGCAGGCTCATCAGGCCCCACATGCATTTTCAAACTCGCCGAACGCGCTCATGTTTTCAGATGGAAAGGAAAAATAGTCTGAGCTTGTTAAAAGAGCTAATTTGTCTGAAATGAGCAATAATGAAAAGTATTTTTAAAAAATGCCTAAAGGGGAGAGCTAGCAAGGTGATTTATAGAATTTCAGAACGTGAGCTCCATCCCAACCCCCGTCGTCATATTTAAGCATCAAATGAAATTTAGCGTGTGTTTCAGAGTGTTTCGGCACAATTACATTTAGCTAAATGTACAGCCCAAACCCTCATTTGTTAATCCTGTGTTTAGACGAACGGTTCAACAGCGGCACTTTGATTTTCAAGGCCACACTTCCAGGGCCATTTATGTTGATTTGTCGCAGAAGTGCTGCAATTAAGGAACGCCTTTCATTGGCAGGTTGACTTACATCCACTTAACTGCAGTATCTGCTCTTCTGTCGCCCCTCTGTTGCTTTAGATTTGTCAAAGCAAGGCCATCAGTGCCAGGGAGAGGGAAAGGGATGAGGGAACAAGACCTGTGAATTAAGGGTGTAATCATCAATATCCAGGAGCACCGCCTCGCCCTGAGCTGCAGTCATTGTTCGCCGCGTTCATGTCGTTTAGACCAAAAGGTACATGAAAAGGCACATGTTCAAAGAAAGCTCTTATTAGTGGGCAGTTGCAGCATCTTTCCTGTAATCTTTCTGATGAAAGGATTATGTTGTGTGACCACCTAGTTGAATGTGTTTGACTCCATGGAAAGCTAACAAGATGAAAAATATAAGGGTGCCGTGTGATAGTAAAACATCAAACTTCTTAAAAAAACAGGAAATACATGCGGAGAAAAATAATTAAACCTGCTGCGTAATCGCAGACAAGGTAAGTTAAATAAATAAATTTGAGATCACAGTCTACGTCCTCAGAACTAGGTGTTGTCTATGTAAATACCTCTGTACCGCTGTTTAACATTTCCCTTACTAATGCAACACTGGAAGCCTCGTCAGCCCCCGTTGGGCAGTCTGCTGAGGTCAGCATCCACAACACGACAGGTCCTGCTGCCCATCTCCTTTTGGGGCACGGCATTACCATATAAACTTTGTTAATGACCTTGTCATTTACACAACTTAATTACCAGAGTTGGGTCCCCTGAACATCTTCCCATATGAATTATACATCAGGAAGGTGGCTCCAAATGAGGCACTGGAGAGGGGTTTGGTAAAGATATGACGGCTCTATGTCTCAATTCGCCTACTGTGTCAGCAAATAAATAAATAATAAGTTTAGGAAGGTGCTGGGCAAATATTTATTTTAAATAAATGCTTGGTAAACAAAGATGAAAACTACTTATTACTACAAGTTACAAAACATGCAAGTCACATAGTATAAATTTGCACAAAGGGGAAATATTTAAACTCCTCAAAAAACGTTAACAAGGGGCAATATGTAAAAAAACTGCAGTTGAAAAGTTTAAAAGATATCTAAAATTAACAACAGAATGTAAATAAATACCAGTTTTGACATTACGATGCCTCCCTATAATGTTGCAGTAATATCTACTGAAGTTAGCGTGCTATCCAGCAAGACCCGGTCTTTCCCAGTCCAAAGCCCCTGTGCTCGCTGTGTAAATACTTTCCTGGGCCCCAAGCTCCCGGTCCAAACTGCTAGCTGCACGGCTAACTGAGGTACTTAGCTAACGGCAGCCATAGTTGGCAACAATTAGCAGTTACTGTGGCAATTATTCACAAAACTAACTTCCATTGTTGAGTGCAACATTATGAAGACCTGGTGTACTCTATAATCCACGTGTGATTTTCATTGCATCTAGCCTGACAGCGGGCTTCAACCCCCACCTTTGAATTCGACCAGTCAGAGAATCGAGTTTTTAAAAAAACACCTCCTCCCCAAAACACTCGCTGACCAGAAATTATTTCCCAGTAACAGAGCCATTATACTGTATAAAAGATACTTTTGACAGGATCTCTCCAACCCAAAAAAGTCCTGATAATTCTTTTTCTTTTTTCATAATTTATCATTTTAAGATGTATACATTTTTCAGCAGGTGTGAGGGGAAACGACAGTGATGTAGCCAACCTGTGCAGCTGGTGAGGTAAAGAGAAATAAAGAGACATGAGAAACATTTTGTATATATCTTTATATATACAGAAAAATGAAGAACCAAATATAAATGGTATTTTGCAATCTGAACAAACTTTTTAGGCAGAACAAATTTGACCACTACGGGGCAGCTGTCACTGCTGAGAGGATGTTCTCTGCTGTGATGTTGAGCTTTGACAGATGTGCACATCATGTGGTGGCATCTCTGTCCCAGACAGCACCAAAAACAAAATTGGCCTCTCCATTGTGATTGTCACATATCGACAAAAAGTGCAGTAATTTATGTTGCTGTTGTCATAAATTCACAATGAGCAAAGTCAACTGCGACTCTCAAAATCAAGAACCCTGCAATACGAGAGTTAGCTGTCACAGTCAGTCCAATCGTAGACAGCCATCAATAAAACAGTTGAGGACAGAGGACAATGCATTTGATATCCACAGAGTGCTGTCACTGTCTGAAAGCCAAGGTCTCATGCTTGTGTGTGAATAATTAAATGACCTGATTTAATGGTTTAAAGTAATGTGTTCTTTTAACGACCTATAACTAAAACAGCAATCCCTGGGAAGAATTAAAAGGTTTGTGTGTTTTATTCAGTAATCACAAGGGTTCCTGATGAGCTTTGGAGATGC
>CAEMYA010000013.1:4344706-4400277 GCA_903131615.1 Diplodus sargus
GTTCTCATAACTCTAACCTTCCTGTCAAACATCAGTGTGTTATCAGCACTTACGCTCTAAGATTTAGTTCCTCTCTGAAACGATTTCATTTGTCTGCGAAGCAGCTCTGTAAACACATTCACTGGTAGTACTTCTTCTCCACTACATCTCAGAAGCAAATATTGTACTACATTTATCTGACAGCTTTAGTTACTACTTGCTTTTCACATAAAGTTTTTTTCTTCTGGAAAACCATGCATCTCCAAATGTGTATTTTGAAACCCGGGGCCGTATATTAACACATTTTGGTGTGTCCATGGTTCATACTTACCAGAGGTTTTGGAATTGGTCCAGCTACCCCAAAGGATTGCACTGCAGCCTTTGAAGGTGTGTTGCGGCTGAGACGATCTACTGGGCCCATTCCAAAACTTTACTTTTGGTAAATGTGAATCATTTACACACCAAAACATGTTAATATATAAAAATACTAGATTCCTCTTAAAATTAACTCGACCATTAGAGCCTTATTTTGCAGCAGTAAAATACAACATTAATGCAGCAGTAATATTAATTCAAAAACATCATATAGTAGTAAAACACTGCCAGGGATGATTTTTCTACAAAAATAAGTACTTTTACCTGTAATACTTGAGTACTCTTTGCCAATAAAATGAACACAGGCTAATTTTACTGAAATAAGGAGTATTTTAAAGTGTGGTATTAGTATTTTCACTTAAGTAAAGGATCTGAATAATTAGGGTTACTGACCATGTCTAATAAATAAGCCAACTGAATATTATCAGCGTTTAGAATAATTACATACCCGGACTAGACATATTGCCTTGCCTTGATGTGGTTGCCCACACATTAAAGGTTCACCCCAAATTAGAAAATAATCATAATAATCATTTTTAACACAGATGGTTTTCTATGCTGATGTTTTCAGCTATCCACCACTGCAACTTTAGCTGAGTACAAAGAGGGCGAGTGACATTTTGTGTGTGACGGCAAAGGCATCAAAACATGACATTTGTAAACCTTGACAGTGATGTGCCTTTGCAGAAACAATGTCCTGGTAGATCTGAAAAAAAAAAGAAAGAAAAAATACACACACGCACCTTGCTTGTCAATATTGTTATTGTTGGTACTGTTTTCTACCAAAGGCACAAAGCAGAGGCGAAGCACCACGAGGGATATTTTGTGAAATGTATTTAGGTGAATTGACACGAATCCTGCAAACACCTGGGTGTTACTTTTGTTCTCTGAAGCTGTCTGTCACCTGTCTGATCAACTTTGCCCTAACTGGTTGCACACAGAGAATTTCCTGCTCAGACGCACACACAGAGGAAAAAAACAAAACAAAACAACACAAAACAACAACCTCATTGTTCCTTCCGCTCCTTGTTGTGCAATTAGCGTCGTCCGCCTTCCGTCCTCGCATTGGTTGTCTGGCTGATTGAAGTTGTTGACTGAAACCTGCGTGCCCTCACAGTCTGTCATGAACGAGCAAGTACAAGTACAAATTGAGATGTTATTGCTGCTCAATTGAACACTCAATAAGACCTGTGGTCATTCATTTGTTAGTTCATTTGTTTATTTAGTTGGGTGTGATGTTTTGGAAGGTCTCTCAGTTAGTGGAGAAACGGCCGCACGCTGGCAGATTCAAATAGGATTGCTTCTGATTTGTTTTGGTGGTGTATGCTTTCATTAGAGGTTTTGTACACAAATCTTTCAGAAGTTCAAACCAGTATTTATGTGACTTGAAATTGGTTATATTTGGATTTAACCAAAAACTAAATAATCACTTGTGACTCAAACTCAAGAAACCAATCAGAAAGAGCCACGTGCAGAAGAAAGGCACATGGCTCTTAAACCAGAGACACGCATTATATCTGCACAGTTTGGTAATGTTACATGAAGGTTAATTTATTCCAAGTACACCACTCCTCGTTCTGTCTTTTTCATCTAGCGTTTATATTAATGGAGCAAAATTACATTGCCTTTTATAGCACTGTCAGTTTTATTTAGACTTGAAATGTCATTGTCCTTTGGTGAGACGCATGGTCAATACGAACTGAAACACCATGAGCTTTACAAGGACAGATTTAAGGGCTGTTGTACTGCATCAGACAAAACAGGTGTACCCAATAAACAGGTAGCTCACTTTAATCTAGCAATCACAGGCTTGATGGAAACCAGATTTTTTTCAGCCTAGACTTTACTGGCAAAACACTAGCTAAGAGCATCTGCATCTCTTCTGAGCTGTCACTCATTGTAGGGTGGTTTTTCATCTCAAAAAGGCAATGTAGATGTTCATTTGAGTTTTGGCTCGGCTCTTTGTAGCCGGACGGCCTCCCTTCAAGCAAAAAATCTTTCTCTTTTTCTTTGACTGTCTGTTGACATGTATTGTTGGGTGCTTATTTGGGTTCTAATTGGTCTGTGGTGCCTGTTGTTCACAAAAATACCTCATTTTGGTTTTAGAAATAAAACAAACAAAACCTAGCCTTGCTGTTTCTGTATATGTAAAGCATATAATGTGCTGACATGCTAAACGTTACCTGATAAACATCAAATTGCTAACTTTCAAGCGTGGGTGCATATACTTGCTAATGTTATGCTATTCCTCCCTCCTGTACACCATGTTTTATTCACTGAATAAATCAAAATGCTAACTTTCAAGTGTGGGTATGTAAACTTGCTCATGTCATGTTATTTCAATCCTCCTGCTGTTTAAGTCACAGAATAAATCATTAAATACAATGTTTTCGATTCATGAGGGAGGTCAGCAATTGTACTGTTAGAACACTAACATGCTAAAAATGGAGATGCAGTTGTTATCTTGCCTGTTAGCCTCAGTTGGGCTTTGATCTGATCGTCAACATTAGTACCCTGATTGCTGCTGAAGGTGACAAATAAAAAAAAAACAAACAAAAAAACTCGATGCATCCTTGCATTTTCAGCTTGCTTATTTTCTGACGAGGCTAAGGAAAAAAAACACTTGATTAAGGTTGGTAAAAAGATTTAGTTTTGACTTGAAATACCTCGTGTTGTTGGCACAAACGTGGCACATCTGGAAAATGTCTTGATATTTGTTAAAAATATCTAGTCTTTTCATGCTTGCAAATGTTGAAAATACTGTACTAAGCTCATATTTATTATTAAAATTATTTAATCATGATATGAAACAGATTTGAGAAATGTCAATATAGCTTTCCTGACATATAGATATTTAAATGTGAACATGGTTTGCACAAATGTTGAATGTGAACATTTTATCTGGTGACTGGGCTGCAAAAATTCTGTTTTGATTAAATAAAGCATTCAAAGCTCTTTGAGCTGTCTCTCTGGCTATAGACATTTACTTCCTTTTCTACTTAAAAAGCAGATATTTTTGGCCTTTCCTATTGAATGCACTACCTCCTGTGAATAAGATAATTATTCAGTTGTCTGTTTCGTTAGATTCAAGGCAAAGATCCGCAAATCTTTCCTCAAAGCTGAAAACCAGATTGCAGCTGTGTGCCCACCTGAGACCAAATCATCTCATCAGATGCTGTGCATTGAGTTTCAACAGGTAAGCAGAAACCTCACATCTCTCTTTTCCTGTTATCTCTGCATCTCTGGCCCATCCACCCACAGCTCTTCTGTCTGGATGGTAATACATATCTCTGCCAGGAGTGCCCTCCCACACTTGGGATGGAAACATCTCATCAGACATCATGTATGGTAATCCAGATCCAATAGTTAAGCATCCTCACACACATCCGACAAAGGAACAGCTTTACAGTATAGGATTTAGATAAAAGCACACTCTGCGCTCTAGTGATCAGCTTTTACCTGCTTACAATATGCAAAATTCATCCAATTCTGTCAGTGCACCAACACCGCCCCCACACCTCTCCTCTCACTCTCATGTTCCTGAGAGACAAAAGTCAGGTAACCAGCTGGCATTAGCTGTATTACAACCTTTTTAATTCAAATTGGATTTACAGAATTGCTAAAATTGACAAGATGCAATGAAGCCTGAGATTATGGCGGCTTAGACCAGTGTTTCTCAGCTATTCCAATATTCCCGCTTCATTGTCACGCACATACAAACTGTTTTTTCTGGCTTACAAACTCAGCTGCCGCTCATCACAGGATATACTTAAGATGCATGTAAGATTACAGCACTGAAAATACACAGCTTTGTATTAATCCTCAGGTATTGTTTAATGTGTTGCACAGATTTACGGTATTGTAAAACAGCACTGAAGGAGGAGATGGACCACTATGATTAAATCCCCTTCAGTACACCCATCAACATCAAACAACAACAAACTAATTAATAGGTTAAATGTGAGCTGAAAATATGTAAATAAATATCATATATAAGTGGGTTTGTCTGTGCGTTCCATGGTGCCCCCACTTGTGTTTGCCAATATAAGTGATCCTACTTAAAAATCCCACTTAAAGCCTGTTCGCTCATTGAAAAACAATTCCGAATTGCATGCGTCATTAAATTGTTGTCGCCTTCGTATACATGAATTTAAAGCCCAAATGTTGAAATAGATGTGCATTTATCTATTTTTACTGCCAATATGCTCAATGAGACAAATGTGACTATGTTTTGTATGACATTTCACACCTGAGCATCACAGAACGGGAGCTAATAACAACATCTGCTCTGCAATGTAAAAAAAAAAAATGGCTGCACTCAATGGAATACGTCAAGACAAGGCTGCCACCCTCCAGAAATCCCCCTCGCCTCCTCACATCCCTGGTGGTGGTGGTGGGGGGGGGGCTGATGTGAAAATCAAGTAGTTTGTTCTTGTCGAAGTACTGCTGCTCAACAGCTGGATGTGCTTACGCTGAAGGGTGAACACAGCCATTCATCAAAATAAATATTCATGATGTCTGTGTTGTTGTTGTTTTTTTCAAGATATACAAAAAACAATAATAATTGTAAATAAAAACTTGAGTCATATTCCTAAGTCATATTTGCATATTGTATACGGGTGACAGACACCTTTTTTTTTGCTTCAATTAGGCTTCACTATGCCTTACGTCTGCCATCTGGCATCTGGCTGGGTTTTGAAGGTCGCATTATGGCACATGGGAAGCACTACTTTTGTCAGCAACCAAAAAAGGAAGAGGCAATGTTTTACACCGATCTCTATCCCCAGGTAATGGTGACACAACTCGGATAACTTTCGAAGCTCTGCACCACTGTTCCCAGAGACAAGGAAGATGAAGAGGGTGTGTGATAGAAGCCAAAGTAAAATGTGTGTTAAGATGGGCATTCATTCGATGGAGACCGCTACGGTGGTGCTATGTGTTTCCCTTACCACTGGAACTTGAAACCATCTATGCTAGAAGATGGTTTAAAAATCTTGCTGGTTATTAATACAGCTGGGCGTTTTCATAGCACTTACATTGGGGTATCAATTCAAATTCAAATTGAGATTCTTACTATTTTTTTTCACAGTAGCCAGACTGCTAGCAGTAGCCATATTGCTATTGCTGTATTTGCAAATGCCAAATGCCATTATAGCCATTGTTAGCCAAAGTAATCTTAAGAGATCCTTGTTTCATGAGAACTGGTTTTGATAGATTCCAGTTACATACAATTTTGTTTAATTCATACAGTAGCAGCACATCACCAGAGTAACCGCTAATTGCAGCTAACTGTAGCTGCCCTTGGCGATTTAGCTCAATTAAGCCTTACAGCTAGTGGTTCGCACCAGGGGGAGTTTCAGTGTTTACAACATTACCACAAGAGCTCTGGAACGGGAGGGGCTGGGGCTAGCTGGCTAACATTCAGACTTTTTTTTTTGAACTACCTCTTACACACTTGGCCTTTCAATACTATGACTTTCACACTTACTTTAACGTGTTACCCAATTAACTGTTAATGCATAGAAAAAACTGGGGTAAGCCTGATAAAAGTGAATTCAGCAATCCGGGCCAAGTGGCATCAATCTGGGAAGGAGCTGTCTTTGTGCACTCTGCTCGATATTTTTACAGGCATGTGGGTTCCTGTCAGGGCAGCATATATTTCTGCCGCATCAATATTCAACACCAATAAATGAAAACCCGTCTTCAAGCTTGTTATCAGAGTCAATTATTAGGTTCAGCCTGCTTTCTGTAAACTAAGACGTTAAAGATGTTCAATGCAATGGAGCACTGAGGGGATTTCATAAAGCCAAGGCCAAGCAAAGAGTTCTTGTCTGAATGAAAAATGGGATTGCTTTGTGTTTATCCCTAGGCTTGTGTACCAATAACTTCAAAACATGAGAGATATGGTAAATATAGCTGCTCCCCAAACTGCCTTTTTTTGAGTAACCAAAGAGGGAAAACCACAATAAAACACAGGGGCAAACATGCCGTGAGATGTTTTATTCATTCATTAAAGCCATCAGGAATGTAGGATCGAGACGGCATCAAAGATGGATACAAACACACAATATATGAAACAGAATCTAAACAAGTTGCATTTCGCGGTGGCCTCTTAGACTGCACAAATGTTGTATCTGCCCATCAAGTTATTCTCGTTGAGTCTGTGCTGCGAATGACACATTTTTCGTTCTATTTTTCTCTTAAAGCCGTCAGTCACCCCTGGCAGAACTGCAGGCGCGAGCCCTGCTAGCCGTGAACAGAGCGTTGTTGAAATCACACCCTACTGTGGCTGCAAACATTACACCGGGTTTCTCACCCCGACTTCTGCAACTGCATGCTGCTTCTACTTTGATGTTTCACGTTAACAGCATTTGTTTCCTGAATAAGAAACACTTCATGCTTGCACATGAATACCAATATAGTATTGCACATACTGTACATCCTGCAGACTAATTATCACTATGGTGTTTGTGCAGAAGATAATTAATAAAACCCTAACATTTTGCTGTCAAGCTGTCGAGGTGAATCTCACAAAAAACACCATTTTAAAATTCCTGAAAAATGAGAGTCTGACAGTCAGACTGTCTTATCGATTGTTCAACACGGTGTGCCAGAGAGGGCACACCTACACTGACCTATTCAGATCAGTGCAATATTTACATCAAGGCTCTGTTTAAAAGTTTGGAATTGCCTTCAACAAAAGCTCGATTCAGTACATTCAGATAGCTGAGAGGACTGCTTTATATTCTTGAGTTGAATTTCATGCCTAAAGGTTGCAGTAGGTCCTCTTGGCAAATTGATATTATTCTGTACGAAGGGTTTGCAAAAGTATTGTTTTGTCCATGGAGAACAAAATGCTGTTCAACAAGACTGACAATTGAAAGGGCAGAAAGAGACAAAGACCCCTTTAGGCTCCAGTTAAACCGGAATCAAGAAATCACCAGTCATTAGTAAAAGAAACTGGAATTCATGCAGGAAAAAAAACACTTCCTGTTACTGTTAAGAGTCTAAAATACTGCTCTTAACAAGCTGGAATAAACAGGCCTGTTGGTTTGGCAAAACTCCACAACATTGCATCAACAGGGACATCTTCTTCTTATGCCTTTCTGTGGCTATTATTCTCCAAACTGAGTTTATTTACACACTTTATACTAAAGTAAGAATAACATGCCCTATATGTTTTATCTTTGTTAAAAAAGCCAGCATTGAAGCCAAAAAAATAAAAACCTCAATATAACAGCGGACTCCAAACCTTTTAATTGTGCTGAAGCTGTTTAGATTAGTTTTATATACAGGGGAATTGATTAAGAGACCACTAGGAGCAACTATGGAGCTATGTTTTTACAATCAGCTCCCCATTTTGAAAAAAGCCCACGCACAGCAAAACTACTTACAAATCAGATGAAGCAGCGTGCGAAACAATGCATTTTTCATGTCAATGTTAATGTTTTGTTTTTCATGTGAATTGTTAATAAAACTGTGTCAGTCATATCCATGTGTGCACTGGAATATTGATTTTTTGTTTGTTTTTTTTGCATCACACACACACACACACACACACACACACACACACACACACACACACACACACACACACACGCACTGTGTTTCGGCATTTGTAACGTGTAGCGCGACACCACTTGATATTTTCAAGGAGAACTGGGGACACATTTTAGGTGTGTTTGTTGTCGCCAAAACCAGATATTTTTTTTACAAGAAGTTGGGCTGTCTCCAGCTGTGTTCATGGCGACAAAATAAAGTGTTTCTGAGGAGACCTCGGGACATTTCACACTGTGTTTGTGCAAACCAAAACAGGTATTTTTCCTTACCATAGCCAAGAGGTTTTTGTGCCTAAACCTAATAAGAAGATAAGCACATCATTGTGAGACAAATAGAAAAAACTGACCCAAAACAAACTTGCTTTTGTAACAAAGAAACATAAAGCTCTAACTGATCTGTGGTCTCGCAGAGAAGGTCTTAGCTAACACTAAGCACTGACAACTGGTCTTGTTTCAGATTCTTGCCTCCATTATAGTATTTAGTATTACCATGACCTGGATGCCTCAAAACATGTACTAAGCTAACATTCATTCTAGCATCCTGGTTGGTGATGCACAATCACATTTCTGCCGGTGGTTTTGCTCTATTCCACTGATGAGAATTTTTGGTATCAGCCATGTGTAAAGAAAGCGTTTTATCAAGAATAGAATGCATTCAACATGTTTTTCAGCCCTGAGTCTTACACTTGAAGTGCTTCGATGGGACACATTAAATGTTAACTAAAAAAACTTTTTATGTTAAAGCAGTCGCCACAGGGCATCTTATTAATTGAGCCTTATGACTGCCTAATGGCAGGTGACAGGGGGCCATACATCAAACCTGATGAAACACATTACATAAAACTGAGCTTGGTAGATATGCCGCAACAGTGAAGTGAACGGCAGCCCCTTGACATTATGCTTAAGGATCAGAAAATAATTCATTATTTAAGCCCGATGAGCGGCACTATGGTACTTTACTGAAGAGCACTGCTTTTAAAATCAGCAGGAACAATCGTATAATGTGAGTTTCGCCATGTGCACAGATGCAAAAGGTTAATTGGATCACAATGACATTGTGTTATGGATACTCACTCTCTTGTAATAACATCAATAAAAGAAAAATCCGAGAAGGGCACTGGCGCCATATTGCTGCACAGCTACAAACAGTACGTAGCCAAGTGGGCCCTAATTTAAGTTATATGGCTTTAATCTTAGAAGTGATTACTACAAAATGTACAGGACATTTATTATGCACACTGTATGCATACAGTTACATTATATAGCCTCATGTAAAAGAGCAGTTGGTGTGTTTGCGTGGGTGATTTTCAAAGCCTCTGCTCTCTGCCTGTATCACTGACATTAACATTATGCTTTATGCACTTTTTGGCTTTTAGTGTGAGGTAGGAGAAGAGAGCTTTAGGGTACGTAGGTTAATTTAGTTTCCTTACAAAATGTGAGCGCCTTAGTCTTTAACATTTAATCCAAAGGGAGGTATTTTTCAAGAAGCCAAAAGGGTGTGTGAAGGGTAATAAATCCCCAGCTCGACTCTCCGGAGCCTTGCAGAGGTTTCAACACATGCTAAAAACCTGGGCCCTGGGCTACAATGTGAGAGAAATAGTGGGTATACAGCTCACCTGAATAATGCACAAGGTTAAAAGGTCACGGTGGAATTTCCATTTCTATGAAATTTAAGAGAGAGGCAAGGTGGTAAAGGGGTCCAATGCAATTACTTTCATTCATAACACTATGGGACCATGCTAATTACTTGATGTATTAATAACTGCCCTTGCTGCTTTTACTCTGGGCCTCGATTGCATTTCCATCTTTAAAATTCAACCTATTAAAAATCTGATGAATGACTTGAGTTGTTTTTCCACCTGGGCAAACCACCTCGATGGGAATTATGGTATTTCGTACTTGAATGTTGATTTGATTGCAGGTAAGGTGCTCGACTGAACATAATGCTTTTTTTTAACAAAGCACTTATGGGAAATGTTCCAACCCAAAATAAATACTGGCACTGTATGTATCTGCAACAACCCTGTCGCCAGAATACATGTGATTTATACAGTACATGCACCATTCTGTAAATCCACAGATAACTGAAAACATAACTCTTCTTTATGTAACAACCTTTGCATTTGTTTAGGTTGAAATTTGTTTATGCCTATATGTATATAAGTCTATTCTATTTCTTACCTTTTTAATTATATTATATTATTTTTTGCTATTGTTATTTTATTTTAATTTTTGTAATATTCTGTCCTTTGGCTGCTGTGGCAAACACATTTCCCTGTTTATGGGACAATAAAGGAATACTGATTCTGATTCCAATTCTGGAATTTCTTTTTTGTCACAAAAATGGCTGGTAATTCCCCTGGCGTCAAACAACAAATATCCCGATATCATTTTGGCAGCCTTGTTGGCTTGTAATAACACAAAAAGGCACTTGGTTAGTCATGAAATGACCATGTTTTGCCTTAAAATACACGGTTTTCTCTTAAATCCCCAGATGTCTCGTTAACAATTTTTGTTGCCACACGGTTTCGAACAGCGGCCTCTCACTTGGCAGTGCGTCGCGAAGTTGTCATGCCACCAAGGATCCCACCTTCTCCACAACGTATATACATGTATTCTGAACATAATACAATATACAAATCCAACATATCAGGATCAGAATCAGAATCAGAAATCCTTTAATGTGGAAATTTGTTTGTCGCAGCAGCGTCAGAATGTTGTGGTTTGTGTTTTTATGGCTTAATATCTTAGAAAAGTAACAGATTCCAGATTCAAATTAGACCAGATTTCCATTCTGAATTATTTACACAGGGTTAAAGTCAGATTTAGCGTACAAACAATCTATGAAATCCCTACATACATTGCAGAGGGATGTATTCACACACACTACATAAAAGCCCATTGTGCATGTTGTTACACAGCATTATCAAGACAGTGCTTCAGGTGAGTAACAGCCCTTTAATAGAGCATAACTGTGCTTCAGGTGCATATTAACTTAAGTAATCTAAATGAATACAATGTTCCACCTCCGTGCCTGAGTCCCTGCAGGCTATTCAGCGAATGGGGCAGTCAAGGACACAGAAAACACGGCACAAGGGAGACATTTTGCATGGTCTTTCAAGCTTCTTTGAATCATAGCAGGTTGTGTGACAAGAGCAATATGAATGTCTGACAGAACGGCGACTTCAGATTCTCCTGAGAGTCCTTCTTTTGTTGTTATTATGTAAGATGTGACACCGGGAAAGGTGTCGTATGGATAGGATCAATAACTTTAACGATACATTTGCTGCGGATTCATTGCTTTGACCTGCTGTGTGGAGTCTGGTGCAGAGATGAGCGCACATTTTCTTAATGCAGGGATTAAAAGTTCAAGGAGAAGCTGCTGATATAGGGTATTAATTATTTAAACGATCTATTTTTTCCCCCAACATGTTTACGCACCGAGCCTCCGATGCTTCTTCGTGTGCACGCAGACGCAAATCATACTTTTCCTGAAGTTTGTTATGTTATTAGGGCACACGGACTGACCTTGATGTTTCCTTGGAACATTTAACCAACCCCAAGGTGGCCATTATTGTGATGAATATTCGGCACTGCTGACAGCACCATGGCTTATTTATTTACCCAGCGAGAGGTAGCTCGCTACCTCGCCATGACCTCACGCTGTGTCTTCCTCCCTCATTTGTCAACTCGCACCTCCTCTGGTGGCGCCGCAGCTCCAGCAAAACGAGCGGCATGAGCACAACATGAAAGTGAGCAAGGTAGTTGAAATTTAAACAAACAAACAAACAAACAAGGAGATAAAGGCTGATGCAGCAGATGACACTCTCGCATCTTCATATTGTTCAGCTTTGTTATGCTTGCCAGCCTGTGGTGTTGGTGATTTATGTCCTCATGTTTAGATTTCCCTTCATTTAAGACTCCTTATAAACAGCTGACCGCTAAGCTCATCACATAGGAGTCTTGGTGTGAACAATGGTGTTTTAATGTAATACTGTATTTTGTTTCTGTTCATGCTATTATTGCTGCATCATGATAAGTCAAGTCAATTTTATTTACGTATCACCAATTCACAGCAAAAGCCATCTCATGACACGTTTCAGTCGGAGCAGGCCCAGACCACGCTCTTTAATACATTCATTAATCATGCTATTATAGAAACTGATTTTGGAAACAATTTGTTCTTGTGTTCCATTAAATGTTTAAAAAGGTAAAACAATTAAAAGGTTTGAATTGATTTCTCAGCCCCAGGCGTCAACCCACAGTGACGTCACAATTGGTTCTGGACTGTTTTGAAGCCTTGTTGTTTGGAGTTAGAAGTGACCATGTTTGGACAAGAGAGCGACGGCAACGGTGACTTGTCAATCATGCCCTGAAGCAGGCGTGGAAGAACCTCAATGCATCTACTCAGATTAAATGGGTAACTCTTTTTGGGTACTTGTACTTGCACTTTTTTCAAGCCTGTAATTTGACATGTACTTAAGTATGAATTACACAACGTCACCTACTCAGTTCGCATCAAAATTATAATTGAGTACCAAGTGGCGGTTGAGAAGAATTCCACTTAAATATTATTTTATACCAGTAGTTTTACTTGTAATTGAGTAACATTTCAGTGATATAACTGTACTCTTTCCACCACTACCCTTAAGCATAACCTGCTTTATCATCTATTTTACTCTGAATGGCACCATTATTATTATTATTATTATATACAAAATGAGAATCATGCTGTGTTGAAGAAAACTTCAAACTAGCAATTGAGACCATAAACTATTATGAAACAGCTTACTTACGTAATACATTAACTGAGATATAGGGTCATTTTCTCACAAGTGAATAAACAGTTAAACTTCTGTATGATACCAGTGAATCTGAAAGAATGTAGGCTTAAGAATCCTCCTCATCGGCTTCACTTTTCAGTCCCCGAAACTCTGTCCAATACTTTATACTGTCAATGCGTCGCCCACACACACTGAGCATCTAAAGGCTACTCCTCACATGGAGTGTCCCGTTAAAAAAATAATCAGCCTCAATGACACGTTAGAGTTTCAATAGGAAAATAAGTGTGAATACTGATTGATTCAAGCTCATTGAAATCTTCCCAGTAATTGCCGCTGCATGCCAGCAATGTATCTTCTTTGCTATCCCGTACAGAACACACAGTTTTAATGAAGCGCTGGCAGACTTTGTCAGAAGATCAGAAAATGTGGCACATCTTCAGAGAACACAACGCTGATGGTTCACTGAGGCACTTTTTTTCTTCCGCAGACATCACTTTGTTCTGTCCTCTGAAGATGTGCTACATTTTTGATCTTCTGAAAAAGTCAGCCATTACTTCGTTATGCAGAGAAGCTCCTTGTTGCTCTTTTCTGCCCTTTTTCTTCAAGCTTCGAACCTTTTCACTCTCCCACATTTCTTTTTTATGTATTGTACAAGAAAGTCATATAAAAGATGTGACACCCCTAGGGGATGATACAGCTGTTGATACTGAATATATCTGCAATGCTCAGTGGTAAAACATCTCATTTGTTGGTTTATGTTTGGGCACTCAAACCACATATTCAAGGTTAGGAAGAGATCATGCTCTTGGTTAAATATTTAAAAAGTCAACATTGATTTTAAGTGTGGGGCAGGAAGTGTTTACTTTATTAATATTTAATTGTAACGACTGTATATCTTAGACCTTAGCCAAAATACTCATGTTGCCTAGGCATGAAGCTGGATTGACCTCAGGCAAACTGAGGTCCTCCTGGGCCAGAGTCCCCCGCTTCAGAAGCTACCTACCATCCATTAAGACCACTTTTCTATGACTGAGCTCGATAACCATCAAACGAGAATGACTTAAATTACCATTAACGCCACACCAGACCATTAAATGGGGAAAAAAAACAACCCAAAAACATTGTGCACAGGTGCACTGAAGAAGACCTGCAAAATAAACTAGTGCTGCTCTGAAAGGCTTCATAAAGACACCTGCAGTTGAGAAACATAAAAAGGCCATACTGCAGATGCGTAAAGAATGAAACATTGAATCAAATCAAGTGGTTGGCTACTAAAAGAAAGCTGCTAAGAAAAGCACGAAGTTCTTCAGCTGCTTTGTACAACATATACAGTACATCTCAAAAGGAGAGGCTGTGTCTTTGAAGACATCTACCCTGCTGTGACCTCTTCATGATTGGAGAAAACACATCCAGCGCTGGCTCAGCCTGGTAAACACGTTTTTTTTCAAACAGACAAAATAAACATCGGGACGTGACAGACATTTTAAAAGCACTTAAGCTTTTATAATATTTCATCACATTGTACCTTTCGGAGAAATGTGGCGCTGGGTCTTTATTCTCCGCGAACACAGTGAGCTGCGCGTGCTAAATTCTCTTCACTGCGAGGTCAAGCGTGTACTACCTGCTCTCCAGGTCATCTTGGCCACCGACCTCTCAAATTTGTGGATAATTTTTGTCACGCACAAAAGAAACCTCTGCCTCCCTTTTCGGCACGTCGTAGACACCCCTAAATCTTAATGCTGCCCGGAAATGTTGAAGTCAGAGTGTGCATTCACATGAAAGAGAGAAAGATCTAAAGGATGCCATAAGCTGGGCTCTAGGGCCTGAGCAGAGAGCCCCTGAAGACATGCTGGGAATATTAGAGAATGATTGATACTCACAGCTGGGGAACAGAAGAGAGCAAAGGAATGTTGAGGAGTTTTTATCTTGCTCAGTTCCTTTGAAATATGGTTTACAATCCTCTGCTGATCCCCCTTTCCACTAAGAACCTATAGATTATAACACAGGACTGCCAAACGTCTCCCCTAATTCTCATGAAAAGCCACACGACATGCACAGGACTGTCTATCTGAACCCAAACTCAGCAGACACGCTGTCTCTTTCATGGTCTCTCTCTGTATGCATGCATCACTCTAATTAAATCAGTAGCTCAACCATGCACAGCTTTAGCTTTAAAATAAAGATTACAAAGACATTCCCACCCATACATTACTTTCCCACGTGATTTTTTTCTGACAAACGAATCTCTAGAAACTATACCTGAGTGACGGAAACCTGTCATGACTACTGTGAGAAACAGAGCGGGCAGCTATGAGGAGACACGGCGGAGTCGAATTTCCAACCTGCACCTCACCAGCCCCAAACCTTAAAATCCAAGATGCCATGCTTCATGAATCAACAGCTGTGAAAGCAGTAGAATCTAATGTTATATTGGTACATCTGTCTTATTTGTGTCTTATTAAATCATTCCGGTCCACTTTCTAAATGTGGACATGTTGCTTCGGTGTTTGTATATACAAAATACAGTAATGCATTGCTAATCAACTGGTATTGTGAAGAATAGCTACCAATCTCTAACTTGGCTAGAACTTACTAGACGGACTGGACAGAGTCGACTGTGGTATGATGTCATTCCCAGTTCTGACTTCAAAATTCCAACGTAAATGGAACGCACCATTATTGAATGAAAGAGCAAAATAATCAGTTTACAAATATTAGACCAATTTACCTAACCAATTGGATACAAAGGGGTACCAATGTAGCAGCTTATCAGCCCACTAAGACATTGGAAAAAGTTAAAAGTATTAAACCTTTAACCCAATAAACCCAAAAACTCAAAACGCAAAGAGGTTTGCTCAACTCAAGTTAACTCAACACTGCAGACAAAGTGTTGACTGCACAAATGTAAAACCAGATACAGAGGAATCCAGAGTTTGTGTCCAGCTAACAATTGTGAGTCTAATATTGAATCTCCCGGCTCTGGTTTACACTTAACCAACTCCAGAGCAAAACAACTTGCACCTTCACACTACAGGAGTGTAGTCCTGATTTTCCACTCCATAAGGTTTTTGGGGATCGCCAACTAAAGGCCCAGAGATTAGAGGCGAAACAGCATTAGCTCAGTGACGAAAAACAAAATGGCATCTGATCACAATACGTGAACTGTTCAAGGATTCAATTCGATGAGATGCTGAGTGATCACCTATGCCTCGCAGAGGCTTGAAAAATATCAAGCAGGCTAAATATCTGGTCTTGTCAGGGAGCTATCTAATGAGCCACAGCTGTTGAGAGAACAAATAGAGGCTGGGGGAAAGTAGGAGTGGAGAAGAAGATACCAGATGCTAGAACTTTTTACGTCACTGCAAATCGGAGCACAAAACAGTCCTGACCACTTTCTTCTTGGATTGTTTGGGATTTGTTAGGGATTCCCCCGGCAAGAGATTTTGTAACGTTTTACCCAAAATTACAACGACTTACATTTACATTTAGGGCATTTAACAGATGCTTTTGTCAAAAGCGACTTACAATAAGTTTGCCATAACAAAGAAGCCACACCATATCACCATATTCCCGATATGATACGATGCTATATACTTGATTGTTGTCTTAATTTGTCTTGGACTCAAATGCTGTGCACATATATGTAGTAGCCTCCACAATACATCTCAGAAAGTTTTATATTGTGAGCAGGACAGCAATCTGACTACTCTTAACCTTGTTGGGATTTGTTGTTTGGCGCAAAGATGGTTGCATACAAGTGTTGCAGGCTAGAAAACCAAAACAACAAGCTGAAAGGTGCTAAAAGCTCTTGCATACAAGTGTTGCAGGCTGGAAAACCAAAACAACAAGCTGAAAGGTGCTAAAAGCTCTGCAGAGGTGGGCGGCATCACTGTGGGTTCATCATTACAAGCATCCCCTTTGACCTTTTGTCATTAGGTGCAATAGTGTGGCTACGTAACAACAGCAATAAGTGAAAAAAAGAGCAAAAAAAATTGCTTTACAATCAATAACGCATGTGTTACTGATGAACAGGGTAAAAGCATTAATAACAGATTTGTGGCAGGCCTCGCAGGCTGTTCGACTGACCTCTGTAACCTTGAGCTGATCTCGTCTCACTGAGGTACTCATTCATGATCAATAAGCAATCAGGGAACTTGTCTCTGCATGCTTTGGCCATCGAAAGTGTTTACGAAGCAAGCAATCACTTTTGCAAATCACTGTTTTATTTGCTGTCATATAACCTTACCTTCACCCATATCAAACTATCAGGCTGCTGGGGTAATATCCATTTGCTAATGCAGTAATTGACCTTACAACGCATTATGTGTTTTTATTGGGTTGCGGGAGGCTCAATGTGTTCATTATTTTGCTTTAACACATGCTGCACCTGTAATTCAGCAGACAGAGGGGATGTTTGTAGACAGACAGAGCAATATAAAACAGCACTGCACTTAAAACGGGTCTTTCATGAACATACTTCCAGCATGTCAGCGGCAGAATCTCAGAGGACGCAGTGCCACAAAGAGCTGTCAGGCAATCTTATAATGATGAACCCCATTGTAGATATTTTAAAATTTGGCATTCACATAAGAACTCAGCAGCAGATGACATTCTGCTCTAATCTTGCTGCTGCATTGTAGGATTCGTGGTTTGCCAAATCAAAAAGTGTCTGAGCTGAAACCAAGCTCAAAATGTCATGTTCCTGCAATGGAGACCTAATAACGAGATTCAGAGTTCTTTTGGACTTTTCTATAGTTTTATGAGTACCTCAAACTTCAGAATTGTAGAATTGAATTACCTCCCTTTCCCATGTTAATCACTGTGGCTCAAAACAGCAAAGGCAAATTAAAAATGCGAGGACTGTCCAGTGATGAGGCTGATTTGACTTTGGACCTTGAATGTTTAAAGTCTTTCTTTGCATTTCTGTTTCTGTTCTATTAGCATGTGGATGCTTTTTTATCACTTGCAGCATTGACAACATGTCCTCATGCCTAAATGACAGAGTGGGGCGATTGCCAGTGATTCGCAAAAGAGCATATATATGACTGACAACGACACAAAAACTACAAGGTATGACAAGCGACAGGTAAACCGAACATTTGTTGGTTTAAACAACGTTTAGAAACAGTTGCATTTCTGTAAGGTTCAGGCACAAAACCACTGGTCAGGTTTAGGAAAAGGTCATGGTTTGCGTTGTTCAATGCTAGGTACCGGTTAAGGTTAGATACGCTACGCATGGGCCACAAACAGGCTCTCTGCTCTGCTTTGCAGAGAAAACTCTGTTCAACTCTGTTTTTGGTGTAAGCAGACAGAAGCCCAGGAGTCAGACAGCAGAACGGCATAGTGCATCTGGACTCAGGATATAAAGCACAACAAAGTTGCAAATCTTAACAATAAACACACATAAAACACACTTAAAACAAAAATGACTATAACCTACACTGTTAATTTTAAAAGTTGACTTTACTTAAAAAAACAAACAAACAGGAAACTGATTACCTCAGAGTTGACAAGTAGACTAATACATTTAAGTTATATGAGCTTAACATTTTTAACAATTTAGAAATACGGACACATGCTTACCGCCTGCAGTACGGTCACAGGTGAGGCTTATTCAACGTCCGGGCAGATACCACAAATTAGCGTGTATGTTATGCTTTCAAGCTTGGTGGACTGCAGAGTCCTTTCTGCTGTCTGTGAAAGACTGTGCTTGCTAGCCTTTGTGCCCATCACTAGCTGATTTGAGCCTCTCCATGTTATGGAGCTGTTAGCTTTGCCACCTTGTAAGCGTACAATAAGCCACTTTTCTTGCAAGGATCAGCCGAAGGTGACTCGAGCCTGAGATCATTCACTGCCCACTGAGTGATAGAAAGGTGAGTATTGTGTCTCTCCATGGCTGTGTCCCCCTCCTTGCTGCATTGCAGCTCCACTTCTCTGCCTCTACTAACCCACACATACACACACGCACACATTCGGGGGAAACACACATTTCAGTTCAGTCTCACAGCTTGTTGAAAAGTAATCGTTTACGACCTCACTGTAACACCGGAAATGTGTGTTGCGATAGAACCGATAGCACTGTAACATTTGGAACATCTGTGTCTAGTTCTGTCTAACACACTGTCATTAAAGGCACATGTTAGGTCGACAGACCAGATTGACCACTCCATTAACCAGCCCTTGGTGCGACGTGGCTCTTGAAAACTCTGTGATGTCATTTTCCAAGAGATCGCGACGGCGCGAGAGATCGCGATCTTGGCTCTGTGTCTCTCCACGTCGACTATCTTGGTGCTCTCTCCCTCTTTGGCTTTCTGAAATACATCCACGCACACACACACACACACACACACACACACACACACACACACACACACACACACACACACACACACACACACACACACTACTTGTTTGTTTGTTGCTTGAGTATGTCTTAGTGTTTTAGTGTCAGAGTTTAGGTGCTGTAGTTGAATGACAGATGTTTGTTGATTGAAGTAGCATTGATTATTATAATTTGCTCACCTCCATAAATTATGTTATATTGTATGGAGCAGTATTCTGTAATTATTCAAACACATGCTTGGTGGTGACTGCTGGTTGTGATGGTCAGTGCTTGTGATGGCTTTAATTTTAAATAGCTTACAAATATTAACATTTAAAGTGAACCCTTTATTTGAGACTATTTCCAGCCTGGTTATCGATCTTTGATTCCATTTTATTGATTTATTTCAAAATTGTGATTAATAACTTTAATAATTACTATTAGTAACTATTAATTGCTAATAAACACACCAGCCCTACATTTGTACAACAACTTCTATCGGATTCACTCAGGACAAACTTAATAGGTAAGGGCCATTTCAAGTTAGCCCAGATTTCCCATTTCCCAGAAGAAAAGTTGGTAGAAGCTTTCATCATCATTATTTCTACAGAACATTAGTGAATGAGGAAAAGAAAAAGCAGACCTGGCTTAGCTACTCAAAAAAACAAAAAAAAACAATGCCCTTACCTCTTTTGCTGCAAGTTGTTCTCAAAGGAGTACAAAATTAATGACAGAGGAACTACCAAACTGGTCAAACATAGGCATAATTCAGAAAAGTCACACATGCTGTCTAAAGCACTCAACCCACATGTCAGCCTGGAAAGACTTTGAAGTGCTTCTGCAAACTGTAAAGACTACAGACCAAGCTGAAAGGACACTTTTACACTTTTAGAGGCTGAGAAGATGAAGAGCCACTGGAAAGATGTCCTGACCTGCTTGATCAGAAGCACTGACAGATGCCATCGTCTTTTTTGGTCATGTACAGAAACTGTACACTCTTCTTCTCAGCAGCCCCACAGAGATGGACAATCCTAAAGCAACATGTGACTGCTGCAATCACGTCTTGGAGTGACACACAGTGGGAGAACAGCAGTAGAAACAGGGCAGGCATTGTTGGAGGTCAGGTACAAGGTGACAAATCCTCTGACCAAGTTTGAAGCATAAGTGCACAGTGGTACCTTATGACATTCTAAACCATGTGAACCACCTTAGCTAGCCCCCACAGTCTGCCACAATGCAAACTTGATGTGGTGGTTGACCACACTGGCTCTGCTGCACCTCAGGCTCGGGAGATGAAGAAGCACAAAAAACACTTTGCGTATGAATCCCCAGACAAGCCTAGTGTAGATGCCATGAGCAGGCTAGGAACTGCATTCCTTAATGTGGTTGTTGACACAGCCATTGAAATCTTAAAGGATTGGTTTGAAACACTGGGTGAAGTGAGAGCCAGATTTGGAGGGCTGCTCAACTTCAAGAAACTGGATGATGTGGGATTGTGCAACCAGTGGGACAAGCTCTGCAGCACATTTAAGTACTGGAGATGACACTGACATTGACGGAAACGAGGCTCAGGAAATTAACAAATTGCAGAGCCATCTGATGACGTGATAGCATTGGAGCGTCTCTCTTTCATCTCCAAAAAACCTGGAGGAACTGTATTCCAATCTGTGGACTGGATCAGTCCAGGATCACCTCACCAGTCTTGCCATAATTAGAATCAGTCATGAGATTGGCAAGCAGCTGTCACATGATGACATCAGTGACAAATTTACTTCTAAAAAAAGCCAGGAGGCAGATGTTTGGAGGAAGATAAGGAAAACAGAAGACTGTGATCATATAGATCATGATCACAAAGTAGTGCATCTAAATAAGTATTACTTATTGCTGTTTTGTATGAATATTTGCACTTTAAAATAGATTTACTTAGGTTTACTTTATTTCCATTCTAGGCAATAGCCTGTGTTGTTTTCTGTTCATCTTGTGCAATGGTGGAATTTATTATTATCATTCTTAGTTTTGGGTCGGTGGGGAGAGAATTCTTATGTTAGGTATGTTTCATGCTTAAGAACTTAGTTTTTTCTAAAAACACTGAGGAAAATGCTGCATCTGTTGCATTCATTGACATTGAGGAGCCTCATTGTTTACCTTTTTATTGTCATTTTCTGTAGGTTTAACTTTCTTGGGTCAACTTGATGTTTAATGTCAATTTGAGAGGTGTTATCCACTTATAGTGTAACGAACTGATGCATCTCCATCATCTTAAAAGGGTTTGAAACCCTCCATTGTAGTTTGATACAATGGGGGCCCCCCAATCAGCATCTTGTATAGGGCCCCCCAAAAGCTAGAAACAGCCCAGAGAACAAAACAACATTGCACATGAGAGGTAATGTGCCCAGTGTAATCAACGTGTTATAATGTATCACCTGAATTCCTCCTTTGCTCCCCCTCATAATTACTATGGCCACTAGAGGTCGCTTTTTACCAATACATGCAAATAGTCGTAATGAGCTGCTTGCACAGACTGCCAAGACAGATGTTTTTTCGGGTTAGCTGGGCTGGAGTGGAGCAGCCTTGAACACTTTATTTCTTGATTTTTAAAAAAAAACATTTTTGTAATGGTGGATATTAGAAAATATTTCAGGATAAACAATGGTTATTCATATTTAATTAACCTTAAAAGTCTTTTTGAAAAGTGGGTATAAGGCCAGAATACAGTGTCAAAGAAAAGCAGTTTTACAGCCACATGAAAGGATGTGCAGAAGTAGTTCAATAGCAAACAAGCCGACTCCTGGACCAAACCTATTTAAATATTTACTAGACAAAGCACAGACAGCTCCTTATTGAGTCTGCCAATTGATTCTTCTTCATAAGTCTAAACTCCGAGCCAAGAGAGACCAGCGCTTCCTGCTTTAAACCGTTTGAAAGCTGGAGGTCCACAGTGACAGTGCATGGAATCACTGTTTTCTAAATTAGCTCTGTCTTGCGGGATGTTGACCTGTAACACGTTTTATGAATTCTGTCAATTCTTTCCGGCACAAGTAACACTTTGGGGAGCACAAAAACAAACACTCAAAAGAGAAAAAAGGACCAAATAAATGCCAGTAAGTGTGTTTGTGGACAGAAGGAGTGGGGGCCCGACAGATGCAAACTGTGGAGGAAGCATGCAGACGAACAGCACCACAGTGATGAGAATGTAACATGCGTGACATTTCAGAGGTGGCAAGCCTGCTAATATAACAAATTAAAAACAATACACGTTGCTTAAGAGAAACCCCATATTCAGGCTTAATTTGACAGCAAGTATAAGAATTCCCAAATACTTTGATCTAGAATCAGAAAATTTCAGTGTGCGTTCTGTGAGAAAGACAAAGGAAGATGCTTTATGTAACAAGTGTGTGAGCATCTCCCCTTTTATTGTTCAGGCATTAAAAATAAGTTTCAGTTGATCTAGCGTTTGTTTTAAGAACATGCAAAGCTGTTTTGAAGTTCAGAGCGGAACTTATTCCATTCAGTGTTTTTGAGGTTGAAGTTTCCTCTCAATCATAACGACCTAAATATTCTGTTTATTCGCGAGCGTATGGCAACAGATAAACAAATGGGGTTTACGTCTCTAACCAGACTGATCCAATATCTGGACTGCTTTGTGATTGTGACAAACTTTCTTTCCACTTTTCTTTGGAGCAACTTCACAGAATTATTTCATTTCTGATTTATAAATCGCAGAGATGACAATGCAGCTTTTCAGAGAGCACAGTCATTAGCTGTTTCAAGAAACTAGATGAAACGACAACACCGTCCCTCCCCTTCAGAGTCTGACATCATTTAACAACAGACTGACAGATGTACTGCAGACCTGTACAGGCTGCATCCCGCCTCTCTGCCAATGTCAGCTATGATTGGCTCCAGCCCCTCCTGCGACCCTCAAGGATAAGTGTTTATAGCTAATGGATGGATGGATGGATAGTTCAGATTTCTGCTATATATTTTCTCAATCGGTATGACCCCCTTCTCATTTTTTGGATAACAGTTCAGTGTGACATGCTCCATTTATCAGAAACTCTTTACCAAGCTGCAGAAACTCAATAAATTATTCTGTCAGATTGCAGCATTTGAATTGCAGCTCTTCCTTCTTTTCCCCCTCAGATTTCGACGCTCACAGCAAGCACTCACTTCCCACTCTCGTTCTCTCGCTCCCTCTCGCTCGCTCATTTTCCCGCTTCACACAAACTTCTATTTCTCACGGTAGGTAGCAGGTAATATCCAAGGGTACTTTAACGTAGTTTGATAGTTTGTGTGGCCAATAGAGACGGTAGCGGTGCTCCAAAATAGCATAAAAAACCCGCCGTGATCGCAGGTAGCGGCAGACAGGATGCCTAATGCCATTTCAAATCGAGCCGGTGAGGCAACTTATTGGCAAACACATTACTTTAAGTTTCTTTTTCTCAATCAATTCACTGGAAAGCTAAAAACCAATCTGGAGCACGGCAGCTCCCACGAGGCCTGATTGATGAGTCTGAGCGGGAATGTGCATATCCAAGCAAGGTTTGGTTTATGTGTCCTCAAATTCCATTGGGTGGAAAATGTGGATTGAGTGAGGCCGTCATGGATTTGGCATCGCTAACTTTGGGGCAGATTGCGCGGAGTGGATTGATGCTCAGCGGAGGGGATGTGACAGTTCATCTGAAGGAAGAATGGGAATGAGAGGGGCAAACAAACAGGCAGATCTATATAGAGATTGACAGCGCCATGAGGCTGACAGCAAGCAAGAGTACACAGCGAAGTAGGAATGGAAAATAAAGTAACCCAGACAGAGTAATTGGAAACTGGCACAGTTGCTAAATTAGTAATTAATTTCACTAATAAACATTTCCTGATGTACTCAATAGCTGTCAGCCACAACAGATAGTTCCTGCTGCCCTGGAACCTCTGATCGTTCTCCATCACGTCCCGTCAGTCTGCAGTGGTGCAGCTTGCATCAGTCGTTTTCCAATCAAACATGCACCTAATGAGGTGAAAGCTCAGTCACAAAATATGTATTTATTTATGGATGGGGCTAGAAAAGGCAGATGAGGGTGTTCATATGAGAGACTGCAGTAAAAAAAAACAACCAACAACTCATTCATTCAGAAATCAATCCTGCAATTAAACCTTCAAAGGATGTAAACATTCCAAGGTTTTTTTTATTGCTCCACTTTCTTATTTACCAGAGCTCCAGAGGACATTACCAGTTAAAAAGTATCTGTGGCAAGAGTAAGGTTTGAACTCAAAATTTTGTGTCTTAGGCATAAACAGTTGTTGTTGCATGGAACAGTATGGTTGTACAGGCTTGAATCAGTTGTACCAACAGTAATGAAAAACAGGCTTGTAGTAATTGTTTATTGAGTATATTTTGGGTATGCACAGCGGATCTCTTCTCCTGGCGATGAGCCATGTTTGTGTTGGAACCTTGCTGCTCTAGAAACCTTGCAGATTACCTGTGTTAACTGGGACCAGCGCCTGTGTTTGTACATCAGTATCTGGCCTTACAGCTGGCCCATCTCTCAGCATTGTGCTGCCGGTGCCAGTGGTGCTGCTACAGCGCTCACTGTAGCCAGTGAAATCCTGCCAAGTATCATGGGTGGCTGGCAGACTGGCAGATGTGGGCACAGAGAAAAAGGAACATGTCTGCTAGTGCTAACTACTGTATCTATCCAAGCGGTGTAGGTATAATAGAGGAGCAGAGTAAGGTTTGCTGAGCCACTTACAGAAGACAAATGGAGCTGGACAGGAACATGATTTTATGTGCTAACAATTTTGAACCTTTAGAAAAAGGGGAAAAAGAGTTTCAGGCTGACTGGAACTTAGACAGGTAGCTTAATTGAGATGGTAAATGTCACGTCAGATTTCTTCACATCTTATTCCTGAGAAATGTGGGGCAAATACACCCGTTGTTCTTGAAGTTAATGTGAAAACTGAAATTAAAGAGGGACTTTTAGATCTCTTATAAGGCTTAAAGTGAGAGCTTATATGGATTAAATACTACCTTTTTGTTGTGTTTTTGCTGTATTCTAGTGTATTGGTGATCTTTGGTTTGATTTGTATTTTAAAATTCTGTCTTTCTGTCCTTTAATATCTTGGGACCATGCTACTTTATAACCATCTCAACTGAACCACAACAAAGCAACAAACACCCGTCACAGGGATATTGGATGGGTGTTTTCTGAACTTTTTTTGGACTACTTGGATTTTTTCAATTTTGGGCCATCAGAAAAATGGACGGTCCCAACTTAGATTGGTAAGTTTTCCAGATCCATGGATAAATCAAAACAAAAATAAAATCCAAACACCACCTGCATCTTTGTCAAACAATAGTCGCGGCATGACTCGCATTCGCAATCAATTGTTAGCTTTTTGCCTGATGTTACTAGGAGAAGTAGTAACAGTATTGCATTTTGCAATTAAATGCATTTTCAAAATACTTTCCTTATTCTCTTATCACACAGTATTTTTTTTAAATTCAAATTAGGTAGTTGAAGATTGTAATTCGTTATTTTATTCACACACATTTTCTCTTACAAAAAACATTTAAACTATAACTTTGAATAATAGAAACATTCCTCAAATATGTTATTTAGTTATATGCGTATACCTTTTATCTCCTTTGTTTAAGAGTGAGTTTATGAGTTTAAACCAAAATAAGCACTATTACATTGCTGGTGGAGCAACTTTCTGAGGTCATCCTCATCACTATGAGTTTTCTGCCATAAAAACACTTCAGGAAGTTGATTCTGTCACACCGGCTCTGACACCCTGCAATTAGGGATTTTACACATAGTTTTAACACATTGGATTGAAAAACGAGATATGACGTGTTAATGGGTATGCTTCGGAGATGTACAGTAGGACATACAAGGAGAGCTGTTTTCCAGTGTTTCTGTTCTTTAAGCTAAGCTAAGCCAATCATCTGCTGGCTGGCTTATTTCTCAAAATATGAATCTATTCCTTTAAATACAAACAAGTGTTTTTCACAGGTTCTTGTAAGTGAATTCAAAGCGACTGGATAGTCACTTTGCTGAGATTTATCAGCGGAAGCAAATCAAAGTCAGAGAAAAGCGCTCACCAGTGTTGTATCTCATCATTTGAACATTTTATTACAGATGACACCCAGCCCAGCCATCAGATTTGATGTTTGATTTTTGTGATTTCACATTTACTAACCCATTTTGTGGTATTATTTTTTTTACAGTGTACACAGGTCTCTATTCTTATTTTCTTTAATATAACAGTGCATACTGTGACAATAACCTCACAGCGCAATAAATAATTTAAATAAGAAAAAAAAGAAAAGAAAATGCAATTGTGGGCAGGTGAGCTAGAGGAGGGGAGAGAGAGCGAGGGGGGGGAGGGAGATGACTGCACTAATCAGTAGGCTGCCCTGAGGGATCAGTGTGCAGAGGCAAGGACTTCTGAATGAGAGAAAGCCAGCGAAAAAGAGGGCAGACTGGAGAGGGAGGAGAAGGAAAGAAGAAAAGACTTGTACCATATATTTTAAAAGTAAAAAAAAAAGACCACCCCCACCCCCCCAAAAAAAATGCCTGCACGAAAACATAAATAATGAAATGATAGTGTGAGCGAGGGACAGGGACAGATACAGAGACAGAAGGAGATAGGAGAATAGAAAGAGAAAGACGAAGAAGTGTGGAGGCACAATTCATGTATTGCATCTTAAGTGAGAAGTGAGTGCATGAGGACTGAATAATGAAAGAAAGATTAGGTATTAGGTATGCCAGGTAGGTCTTTGTTGGAGAGCTCTTGGAAATATTTAAAAAGGTTAGTGTATGAATAAACATAGCTTATCAAGGTCCTTTTACGCCGGGAAAAGAAAGAGATCCTAATGAATAATAAAGAGCTGATGTGACAGGAGAAGCCAGCCTTGTGCTCTGCAGTACCCCCCCAACCCCCTCTGTAACACAGTAATGGAATGTTTCCTACAGGACTTTTTACCACAAAGGACAAAGGCATAATCATTAAAATGGGGGAGCAGGGAGGAGTCAATATTGCAAAGAGCTGTTGTTATTCATTGTGCAGGCTACAGATGGACCGTATATTAGGAGCATGGTGTTCCCATTAGAGATTCCACTGACACATGTTCACACAGCCCTATTCAACTGCTCCCAAGGTCTCTGTTACAGTTCTGTCACACACATGTAGGACACCGAAACAGTGAGAGGAACAGAGACAGGGAAATAAAGGAGTCTCTGCTGACATTGGGATGTGGTTCGTGGATACGTTTTTATGAGCCACGGTCTGTTTAATGAAATCGATGGTGACATGCATGTTAATTTCCGTTGCACTACACAGTGAAACAAAAGTAACTCCCTCATTGACATCCGGCCTGGATTCGTTACTATCACGCATGCGACATAGTGATGCTTTGAAACATAAATGCAGCAGCGACTTCATTGTTGTTATTGTGAGTTCATGTGTTGTAGCAACTCCACCAGTTTTACACATTAAGTGTGTTTACAGGTCTCGGGGTGTACTACTGCACGTGTGACAGAAGTAGTATAAACAGCCTCCTGTGGCTCCAGAAGGAGCTGTGTGTGATCTGATAAATTGCTATGTTGAAGTTGGATCGTGGGTAATGAAAGAAGAGGAATGCGTAGGGACGAAAAAGGCAATGTCTCTTGTTCTGCCATATTGATTGCGACCATTTGTTTTTAAAACATGATCCCAACAGGATAACGGCAGTGCAAGGCTAGACCAGCGGACCGCTTTTCTAAACCCGGCACCTACATCACCCACGATTCTACTGCACCACTTAAGGCTGCATTAATGTCCTCCTTGGATGGTCCCTCTTCCCGAGTTTAAGAGTCGTTCTTCTTTTCAAAGTCTCGACCTGTCTTGAGGTCTCCAACTTAAAAAGCCTGACCAGGACAATGAATAGCACATGAGCGTGGAGAGCGGCGTCAGGCCTCGCACCGACCGCTGAAATGGGACGACGTTCTCTCTCTTTTCATCAGCTCGCTTCAGAATCGACTCCCTGCTCTCATCGCTGTTTCGCTCAGACTGGCACTTTTCGCTTCCACTCTCATTTACATGACCAGTTGATGGGCTAGCCAGGAAGAAGGGGGGTTTGATGTTTAATTGGCCACAGTGGACGTGAAGCTTATTGGCTATTTGCCAAGTCGGTCACAATGCGTTTACTTTTTCTTTTTTAACTAGTTCACTTGATTTTTCCCAGTCAGAATCACATTTTTCCGATTATTCCGACACCACATGAATTTGTGACATCACTGGAGACAATTTATTAGATGAACTGCAGCGTCCCCTGGAGCCACAAAATCATTTATATTACCTGTTGCACATATGCAGTAGTAGTCCACAAGACTTGTAAACACACTTTCACATGTAAAATTGGCGTTACTCTTTAATTGCTCTCTTTTACTACAGGTTTGAAGTTAGTGTTTTGAATTATGGCTGTGGAGTTTGTTCACATTTGTGAAGCCAGGGGAACATGGTAGTGTTTTCTCGTTATGCCAGGCTTCCTTCTTTAGTTTCAAGACGAAACAAAATAAATTAAGGCTGACGAAAAAACAATGCCTTGACAAACGGAGTATAAAAATATAGTCTGAACGGATCCAATTAAAACAAGGCAGAAGTGGAGCATACCTGCGGCAAAAGCAGGCTGACAGCATGGTGAAAATACAGTCAAAATAAGTTAAATATACAGCAGTTGCACCTCTACAACACACACGAAGCAGACATTTCAAACACAGCCTGTTAGCTTGGACTAAGCTTTATCTCTGGCAACACTGAAATTAATTTAGGAGAGGCAAAAAACCTCTCTGGCACGAATGCTACCACTGCTAAACACGTCTGGCTATACAAACAAATTTATGTCAGTGAACACACTTTAAATTTCAAGGGGAATTAGCTCACATGACCTTTACAGATCTCTTGTTTTGTGTGCTTTCTGGTTAGAGATATTTTTGAAACCGAGACCTTTGTTCCTCACTCTGCTGTCTAAAATGACTGAGAACATATCCACAGCATTTTTTAAAATCTTTTACTTTGTTATATTTAATTTTTGTTTTAACTAATTCGATTTAGGTTTAGTATTAGAGCCCTCAACACGTTCAGGAAATGCTAAATGTACCAGCAGAGCTAGCCGGTTGACTTTACACGGCCTGCCTCCTCAAAGGCGGCAAAGTGCCGCAGCTAAAGCCATCTGAAGCAATAGAGGAAGCCAAGTTTAAAGTCATCCGTCGGCTCTGTGCGCTCCATGAATCACCCGCGGCCTGGAGGGCGATCTTTCTGTATGTGTAGTTGTTTATCCATCACAACACAGGGCCAGAGGTGCCCTTGACGGTCTTCAATGCACATACAGTATTTCCTCAGCCTCTCACCTGGCTGAAGTGTTAACATTGCAGAGAGGGACTAGCGGGGGCGGTGGAGAAACTGTGATGCTTAAAGAAAGCCCTGAAATGTGGGTGGATAGAATTAATGATAGCGGAGAAACTGATAAATATGTCATAGGATTGATGAAAACTGAAAACAGTAGAATATGATTTTGGTGAATGATACTACAGTTGAAGATGACTTTCCGAGGGACAGTGTGAGGCCGGTGAGCGAGCGCCCCTTGCCTGTCTCTCAGTGTTGTCTGCCTCTCCGTCATGAATCTCATTGTCTCCTGCAGCCCACTTGGCTTTCATGCAAACGTTTGTTATGTCCACGCTGAGAAAAGGTGCGTCCTCTCAGCGGCTGGGTCAGGCGGGAGGAATCACATTAACTGCCTCAGATCTGCCGCAGTAGCCAACATCATTCTCACTGTCACCGTTTCTCAATTTGCAGCGCTCTGAATTTTACTGCCGCTGGAATGTTTGTTCAGACTGTGTTGCAGCTTATTATAACTTTTCAGGAGTCTTTGCGTGTTTGTGTGTTTCATAAATGAGCTGACAAATAACCCGGTTGGCTCTGTTGAGTGACAGCAGGTTAAAGCTTATTGTTTACTCCAGTGCTGTAAGGTTTAAGACTTTGGTAGTAGGAAGCACCACTTGAGCGCCCCTCCATGTCTAATGCTTGAGTTGTTGAATTGCAGATTATACCTATCTGCCTGGCTGCTGAAAGGGATCCAGAGGGACGCCTACATGGCCGGCTGCATTAAAAAAAAACAAGTCCTATAGCATGCAGCAGCAACTTGCTTCGAGGGCTGAAAAACAAACAATTGAGAATTCACCTCATCCGTCGTCTTTCAGCATCACTGTTGTCTCTGCATGCTGGCTGTAAAGGGATTTCATCACAGTCTCGGTTGTAACAAGTACACGAGAGATAACAGCCTAGTTGACAGGATATAGTGTTAGCAGTTAATGTCTCTGCAAACTACATGGATGTCTCAGTTTGTCATATGCACCATATTGTCATGCATGCAGAAAGTACCACATCAACTTCGCACGTCAAGTTTTTGAATTGACTTTCATATCGGGAGGTGGAGGGGACAGTGGTGAATTTATAAGCAACAAGGCTGCCAAACAGACTGCACCGCACGATTCGAGTCTGCGTTTGAGCATTTGTAAGCATGACACTACTGGATATTTCAAAGGAGACCTGGGGACATTTCCAGCCAGGTCTGTGGCGACCAAAACTGGATGTTTTTTTTTCATGAGAAGTCAGTCCATTTCCAGCTGTTCGCGGCAACAAAACCATTTTTTTTCTTTTAGAGAACCTTGGGACATTTCCCTCCATATTTGTGGAAACCAAATGAGCTATTTTAACCCTAACCAAGACACTGTTTTCCTAAACCTAACCCTAGCACAAGCACAGCACTGTGACAAGAGAATTGAACATAAACAAATGTAAAGTTGCCACATAAAGAAACCTTCAGCTTGGCTTCTGGCACTAGGGTTGGATATAAACAACCACACAACCAGACAAGATGAGGACACCCAGTTAAACTGCTTGGTATTAGCTTTGGTGAACATAACAAAGCTTATGAATTTTGTCCCCCCTTTTTCTTACACAGTAGCTGTTCGGTGAAGGAATCCCTTCGCCGCCAGTATGTAGGGGAGGAATGCACCAAAGAAGAGATGGCAGTATGGTGAGTATTGCATTCAGATAGCGTCACAGTCAAAGGTTGTTATTTGTCATTTTGATTGATTTCCAGCTGACAGGAACACGGGGAAGAGAACGCCGGGGCCAACACACAACGCAGCCGATGTGAGCAGCACTGCTGGGGACAAGTCGAGTCAACCTCATGGTTTCAGGCATGCAATCCTTGTTCCACTTGTGGCAACCAATGCATTTAGATTATGTCGGGGGCTGTTAGTAGCAGGCACAGCCAGAAGGCTTGGAGGAAATTATTTTGCCAGCACCACCTGTGACGTGACAATGGATTTGGCAAAGAAAAAACAACCAAAAAACAAGCATCTGGTGTTATTTTTACTGCCTACTGTAATGCCCTCGCACAGACACTTACAGTGGGCTGAATCGTCGTAAGCAGCACTGATGTTAGTTTTATTAATACTACTTGAAGTGAGATAAAAAGCAGGCAAAGGAAAATTGTCCAACTTGGGAAAAGCAGTGACAAACCACATTCTAATTAGAGCTGATTTGATCACAAACAAGATATCAGATACATTCTAATTAAAATCATTGTTAGAGGTGCAGACACTAAAGACGGCGCGCTGTATGTCGAGTAGAGTATTTCTGTGGTGTTTCGCACAATTGCTTAACACAGACAACAACAGAGTGATTTGTCAGGCATCCTGAGTCAGTGCCTCACTGTGGGGAAGTCAGTCAAGTGTACTGGAGCCGGGTTTTGGTACAGTAGACGTGCCGGTAACACGGTCGTTTTAATTGAGCTCCTGTGTGTGAACAGGTAAAGGGGGGAGGCCGGCGTGCGTGTTCGGGCGTGTGTGTGAGTGCGTTACGCTTTGATGTAGTCTATGTGTGTCGGCACATGTTTATGTGTTTTCGGAGTTGTCAATGCAGATTCACAGAAAAACAGTGATGCGCTATGCGGAAAGCCCATTTTGATGCCGAGCGCAAAATGAAATGTGTTTGATGTCGCACACAGTTTACGTCCTGTGCCGAGATGAGAATGCTCTTCTGTGGGAAGAGGATGAATACTATTTCCTGGGTGACCTTGCAGGATTCTTTTTTATTTATTTTCAAAAGACGTTACTGTGGTATGATTTTAAGACTTAGTACACATTTTGAAGTGTGTTCAGGGTGTTTTACTGTGCCAAGTTCTTTCCCCAGTCCTCACAAATACAATAAAAAAAAGGACTAAATTAATTCTTGAAGACTGAGAGCTCAAGTAATGCCTGGAGCAGAGTTTGCAGTGGGACAGAAAATGTATTGCACATAAAAACAAACTCTCTCTCTCTCTCTCTCTCTCTCTCTCTCTCTCTCTCTCTCTCTCTCTCTCTCTCTCTGTCTCGCACACACACAGACGCAGACACACACACATTTCAATCCCACATTCATAATATACTTTATTACATGCCAGACATATTTATGAGTGTAAACTATAAATCAAATGAAATCTCTGTTTTTAAAGAGTTGACCGAAAATACGAACAAATAAAAAAAAACTAATCTTCTGGATTCACGTAGTGCATTGACAGATATTATTTAAAGCCCCCCTCCAGTCAAAACTATGTTTTTTCTTCTTGTTTGTACATTTTGAATGTATTAGCTCCGCTGTACAGAATGATGTATGTGCAGAGCTGGACACTAGGAGGCTGTTTTCACATTCACTGCTGAGGTGTAAATTTTCTCTGTGTTCACTGAAAAGCTGACTTTCAGTGGCGGGCCCGCGAGCATGATTTGTGACATCACAAAGAGTTTGCTCTCCGATATATGTTTCCACAAGTGTGGAGGGGTAACCTGAAGCCTCCAGTGCACATACACGCAGAATGGACAATACAGTGAAGTGGGAGACATTTTGTGTCCTGCACTTAGACCTGTGAAATTAAAAACAACTGCAGATTCAAAAACGTTCTCGCTCCCAACCCGTCAAACACGGCAGCTTCATCAGTGGCCTTAAAGGAGAACTTCGGTCAACTTCAACATCAGCTTTATACACACTACAGTGCTGTGTTGTTAGGTGTCTGCTGATGTTGCATAGCTTTTGGGGTGATATTTGGAGCATGTTAAGATGTTTAAAACACAGTGTAAAGTTGTTACCACACGCTGTTAGCTGTCAATGCTAACTCTCCGTTAAAGGAGCCCTGTAAGGGGTGGACCAAAAGTGTTCGCGTTTTCGGTACTGGCAAGTCAAGGGTAGCTTGAGCAATAAAGCTGATGTTGAAACTGACCGAAGTTCTCCTTTAAGCTTCAAACTATGACACTATGCCTACCTTTGTAGTGTTCTAGATGTGTCTATGTTTTCAAAGTTAAGTGTGCTGACAAACTGTTCACATTGTAGGGCATTTAATGACTTTTGGAATGTTATTAATGATATTGAACGGGTGCCGTTTGATGAGGGTTCGGCACCAAAACTAGTTCGGGAAATGATCATAGTTTGGGTTAACTCACTCCATCTATTCTCTCAACAGAAGTTATGTAAGTGTCACTTACACTGTGCATACACTCTGATTTTAAGATTTAAGGGGCTGCTTTCTGTTATTTTAAACTTTTCCATGCACACAGTAATGTCACTGTTACAAATATCGCTGCACATGTAAGCAGGAGAAAACTAAAAGCTGTAGAGTGTACTCTCCAAAGGAACCAGATTTAAACTTTTAGCTTCTGAAATACACGTTTATACAGGATCTCAGGATTTATCAGGTCAGCTGCTTTATGCCGAACTCTTTTACTGCTTGAATGTGATTGGGTGTGTGACCCTTTCGATGTGTAGAAGAACACAGAACATTAAGTGAACATGAAATACTAAACGATCCTGTCGGCGGGTTATCAAAAGCTTTCGCCTCCATCTTACCTGGTGGGCGTGGTGGTGCGGTCCATTTCGATGCTTCGCCATGAAGGAGGAAGTCAATATAACTTCAACATACAATTTCCCATCTACGCCAATTTGCTAACACACGCAGACAATGTCACCCTGAATACGTCGATGCATCAATACTGTGTCATATCCGTAGTGCCACCCACTGGATAGAGGAAGTCAGACAAGCATCATCCGATTTGCATGACTCCGCATCATACACTACAACATGGCATGACTGTAACAGGTGAGCAGACATCGTGGTGCGCGCCCTCCGACGGCGCCGCAGCCCGACGTGCGTGGAGCGAGGGCCTGTTCATCGCTGCTTGCAGCTTTAATTATCATAATTATTATCATGATTATTATTTTTATTATTGTTAATTTATTTCTCAACTGTAACAAACAGCACGGGTGAATATTCCAGTAAAAAATGTTGCACGCTTGTGTTTTTACCACCTCATCAATACATGGACAGTGAATATTGATCCCAGAGGTAATCTGTAAAGTCTTCTTGATAGTCCTGCAACAATGCAATAGAAATGCCTGCATACATTTTGAGCACATGAGCATGTGTTACAGTTATTCTGAAGGCCAAAACAGAGATGAGATGAGACATTTAGCTCAGAAAAGCAGCAGTGAAGACTCAAAGGGGTTTCGCACAGAAATACAAAGATAAAAAGGAAGAAAAGGAGGAAAAAAGAATTACTTTATCTTTTTGCTTGCACTGGGAATTCCACGGTCTTATTATAGTGTTTACTAATTTAATATTAGCGAGGTCAATTGTTTCGCTTTGTTAAAGTCCCGGTAGGTCTGCTCCTCTGCTCGCCAGATACATTGACTTTTCAAAAAGGCCAATTATCTTGTAGGAATTTGAGGACAAAACTGTATATTCTTCTCCATTTGTATTTATTTTCATCCAGCTGTGGAAAGTAGGAGAATTCCGTGTTCTCCAGACAAATGAAAGACAAATACCGTAAAACGCTATTTCTGAAAACACCTAATTCGATTTTTGACTAGCATAAATATCTAAAGATCTGACTGTACCACGGCCAACAGAAACACTTTTATCTATGCAGCTAATGGTGTCTATTAGGAATACTCAGTCTTGGGTATTTATCAATTACCATTCACCATCAAATAACAATTTAGACACAGCTTCTTGTTTTTTTTTAGCTGTGCTAAGAGGTCACAGCATAAATCAGGTGCGGATCAGAGAAGAATTCCTGGTGGCCTAGAACACCGATTGACCCAAAGAGTCAGGTCAGTGTTAAAAATGCTAAGTGAAACATAGGCGAATGAAGGAAAGAGAAATCATGGCAGGCCCGCCCACAGTGTGTTGTCTCAAAGCTACCTTTCCCGAGTTGATTCTAGATTTGAAAAGACGTAATCATACTATGTAGGAAAAAGCAAATAATCTGGAAAATAAAGACGGTGAAACTCCCACCAGACAGAAAAGACTGTCAAGACTGTCATAGTGATTTAGACCTCAGTGTATGTTTTACACCTAATGATACCCTCAAAGTGCACACAATAATATATATGAATATTTATTTCTTGAATATTACTGGGACAAACAGTATACTTAAAGATAATCAAATCAAATCTGCAGTATAGATGGTCTGTGATGAACGGAGCGATTGTGGGGATTGGCCTGGACAATCCCAGTCTGCCCCTGGTGTAAGATTTAGAAATAGGTAAGGATAATACTAGACAAGCCAGGTGATGGATAGGGCCTTCTCCTCGTCATCCATTACAGTACAGAATGTACGAACTTAGTTAAGGATACTTAGCACAATGCCATATTCAAAAATACATGTTGTTTATTTACTTGTCTGATTTAATCAGATCTTGCTTTCCTGTTCTAATATCACATACTACACGTGGGAGAGAAAAAGAAAAAAATTGAATGATTGCTATCAATAGAATAAAGGTTAGACCTGCTCTCTGCTACACAGTATTATTCAGCTCTTGTCAGTGGAGATGAATTCATACATCTCTCTCTCTCTCCCTCTCTCTTTCACTCGCTCACACAAACGCACACACACACATAAACAGTCTTTATCGCTCGCTCTCTTAACCTCTCCCTCTTATCCATGACATCATCCACATCTTTCTGTTCGGCTTTGACGTTTCTCCTTCCCCCTGCAGCCGTCCCTCACACCTGCAGGCAGCTTCACCCCGGCTGGCGTTGTTTCGGATATATTCCTTTCTCTCTTTCTCTTTCCCACGGGGTGATTTTGATATGCCGATGCATGCAGACATCAAACACGTTTTAAATTAAATTTGTGTGATTCTGACTGACAAGCTACTTTGCATATTATTTTTTTTTTTCTTCAGTTTGATTACACAATTAACACTTGCACAAAGCTCTGTTTGTCACTGTCAGAGCTGTCCAGTTATGTTACACTGCAAGGGTTGCGCAACTGCCTTTCAAGTACAAAGGTGTGGGTGGGGGCCGGTGGCTGTTTAACATTCACTATCATTCACGAAAGGACAGCGAAGGTATTAACAACAAAACTGCATAGAATTTAAAATACATTTAAAGGACCTGTGTGTAGGATTCAGTAGCAGTGAGGTTGCACATTGCAACAAACTGATTCCCTCTTACCATCTCAAAACCAGAGAAAGTTCTCTCTCGGCTGCCCCTGTAGGGCAGATAAAACACGGCTGCGCCCGTCCAGTTCACTAAATATGTATAATAACTTTCTGCGTGCGGATGCTCCGCCGCATACAGCTGGTGCCACTTTCATTTTTTTTTTTCGCCCCTGCATCTCAAACATCTGGAGTCCATCGCTGGGCTTTAGTGTGCTTGAATACACATAAACTGACTAACATTTTATTAACTCTGTTGTAATGTTAGAATAGCCGAATGTTCGCTGCCACAGTGTGCAAGCCGGAGTCTCCAGCCCCATTCAGGGCACGACTTCTCTTTTCAATGACATGCAAGCTAGAAATGAACAAAAGTGCTCTCATCCTTTTATATAACTTTTTCTTCACAACACGCAGCTCATGCATCAATGCAGTGGTGTCATATATCGTTAAAGTTGTCCAGCATCAAATGCGACATCAACACTCGTCTTTTATGATGCGCTCCACTTACTGCGTCCCCTTTTTTGTTCTGTTCTATTAAATATTCACTAAAACTTCTCTTTCCCCTCGTACCGCTTATTTTGACCCAACTCTCTCTCACTTTTGTCTTCTGAGCCATTTACTGGGGAGACAGCCCTTCAAAACCAAACCTTGGTCTTATGAAGAGAAGCTGAAAACATTTAAAGTTTGAAGTTTCCGAAACGCATGAACTCACTGTCGTCACTAACTGTCCTCAGATTTCGAACAATGGTAAGAAATCCATCAGTCGCTTTTATTGCCTGAGGTTTCACTTCATGATCAAATGCATGGAAAGAAGAAAAACTATCAGCCGATGTCAAAAAAACAATGATCATTTGCAAAATTGCTTTTCAGTCTGATACAACATACGGAATTATATTCGATGGGGACATGATTGGGAGTGAAAGCTCAGACAATATAAAGCAAAATGAAACCTTAATATGTCTTATTTTCAGTAAACAATCTGCACGGGGTAAATGACTCATTCAGTGCAAGCAGGTGCATTAATAGTTAGCTGTGAGAACTGTGACCATATGGCAATGATAGGTCAAACTAGACAGAGGTCCAGAGAGAGCGCCTGAACAAACCTATGCTGGCAGGTAAAATTAAAAACACCCTGTCAAAAGCAAACAAAATTAACTGCCTGCTTTAATCCCAAGGGACGCTACCTTGCAGGTGCATATCTGTCTGCGTGTTGGCCTCTGGCCCTGATCTGGCAGCAGAGCAAAGCATAAGGTAAATGAAGTGGAGAACATGCTCAGGCCTGGTGGGTGGCAGGCACAGGGCAGAGGGGTGCCAGCCTGCCAGTCCCCTCCTTGGACAGAGAGGGTTAGGGGGCAATGGAGACTGTGTCTGAGCTGGATGAAACAGTCGTAGACATCAAACAGCATGAGGTCTTACAAGGCTCATTAGGAAAGAGGCTGCAAGTCTTTTGGCTCTCGCTTCAATGTGATATACGGGCGCGCACACTTTTGTTCCCATGGTGAGCTATGCTGCTCATTTTCAGGATGTGCGATGTTAGAAAGAGAAAGGGAGGTGAACACAAAAGAAGCAACACAATCCGACACAATAGCCCCGTAATAAGTGCTACCTTTGTGCAGCTCAAATTCTTTGTGTTCAGACCGCTAGCAGTATGGATTCACCTCTCTGGCGAACGGTTTATTTTCTTATGGCTGTCATTATGGTTTATTTGGCTGCATGAAAATTTAAGGGGCACCAAATGTTTTACTCTTATTCCTGAATGTGCACTCTTGCACCAGCATCGTAGAGTAATCACAACAATAATTAGTAATTTGGAATTACTGTCTAAGACAAGAATTCTGCCTCCACAGATGTCTGCACTTTTAAAATGTGCTATGACATGAGTTGATTGCTGCATAACAAAACAGGAGTGATATGAACAGTCTTATAATATGCAGGGGTAGACCGAATAATGAAAACACCTTTCCTCCAAAGGTGTGTCATATTAGGTTGAATGCCAATTAGCAGCATTTTTCAGCGTTGAAAGAACACTGATATCAGATTATCTTTGCCATCCAAAACAGGAGACACTGTCGCTCACAAAAAACCCCAAAAACATTTAATATATCCGGTTGAACTCAAGGCTCTGCCACCAAACGGCAACAGACAAGCTTCACTTAAAGGAAGAAACTGATGGACACATAAAAGGAGTCGACAAATTCTGTTAACTGGCATTCAAGCTAATATGACCCACATTTGTTGCTGTGTTGATACTTCAAAGTTGACGTTCTTTTTCATGAATAGTTTACAATATTTTGTTGTTATCCTGTGTTCTCTGCGAGTCAAAGTGCCTGTGATTCCTTAGACAAGAGACATGTTGAAATTATGGCACATTCACATCAAGGCTGGATCTTTCTTCTTTTTTCTTTTCCTTTAAAAAAAAACAAACAAAAAAAAACTTGTCAGTTTAAAACTTCCGTCCTGCTTGATTTGGCAAATTAGAACAATGGTAGCCAGTATGTGTTGTAAAATCACAAAAGACTGCCTTTCTTTGTGTTTAGTACGGAAACACAAAGCATTGGATTCTTTCACCTGGGATAAGACCAGAGATGATAATCATTACAAAATGTGCTGACAAATGCATCCAACTAGTTTTGATTAACCGACTGTGGTTGTCTGAAATCATTCCATGTAAGACTTGTTTTTAAGCCATGGATCAGGCTAAAGAACATGAGCTGCAGGTGGGATTAACTACATTATCTTAAGGCTACATTCAGATCTGCGGCTCATGGTGAGTAAGTATGTATAATACTCCCATTTGCCTGCTTTTTTAGCAATGCCCACTGCAGCGCTGAACGATAGGGTTGCCAGAAGGTCTGTTGTGAAGTAGGAGGCAGACTCAGCAGGCTTTGATGAAGGTCCCATAGATGGACATTTTTTAAAATTTGCTTCCAGAAAAATGTGCAAAACAAGAAAAGTGGAAACGTTATCGCCGGGAACCGACAAAAATGAACAACATCCAAATAACAATTAGATCATCTGGAACTCATGGGTGGCATAGGTGGCAGCGAATTAGCAGGGAAAGTGACTGCAGCTCGAAATCAACACTCTTTGCCCACAGTGACATCTGATACTGTAGGGGAAGCTTGTGATAACATGGTGTACCTGCAAAACTGTGCATGCAAATCCAGCTTTTCAAGTTAAATCTGTTACAATAATAAGGATACCGATAATGTTTAAGCGACATTTTAAAGGCAGAGTGAATTACTTCTTTTGTTTTACCTAACTTTTGCATAACTACTGTAATGAAAAGGCTCCCTGCCCATCTTCCATTAGCACCATGCTCCCTGCAGAGAGTGTCGTCAGTATGAGAAAATCACTTCTAATTTTTAGACATATTGGCATTTACAAGCCGCTGATTGCTGATTGCCCTCACACAGAGATATTGTTTGATAATAACATTTCCTTTGTATCACCCTTCTGTGGACATTTTAAAGTGGAGTTTGAAATTGAATGTACATTATGCAGTGGCTGCAGGACAGATTCTCTGAAAACCGTATTGTTCTCCCTTAAATTGAAAATAACGATTATATTGAGCAAATAAAAAAACAATTATCACGCTCCTATTTTTGTGGGTGTAAACAGCCGGGTGCTGTCAGACAGGGTGCTGCTTTCTATTAAGCCAACCAATCAATTATACTTATCGGCTTCACAAAGACCTATCATTATGCTGAGGGCTCGTGTGAATTTGCTTCTACACATCAAGAAATCAGAGAACCGCTACTTGTAAACGCGGGTATCAAAAAATATCTCAGGAAAAGAACAAAAAGAACCAAATGGCAACAAATTAGTGTTTAGCAGATCTTTCAACAAGAGAAACAGTTTTTAAGGACGGCAATGATGACTGTCGGTTGGTTGTTCTGTCTGACAGGCCGTCCATAACTGTGGTCCTGTCTGAAATATCACTGCTGGATGATGTATTAATGTTAGAAAATAAGGGTTACTTGGCAAATGTTTGCATGTGCACAAGCTAAACTCAGATGGTAACCACCACCAGCATGGTCTTGTTAAAACTAAATATCAAATATATGTCAAACTCTGTCCAAACTGAGCCAATAAAAAAGACTCAACAACGTATCACTCCTCTATTACAGACCATGTTCCTAGCCTAGTCGTTAGCACTTACAGTTTCTGCAAAGCACAGATACATCCAAGTTTGCACCTGGCATACACTATGAACCATTTTGGCATCCGTACAAAATGTGCCATATCATGTTCACATCACATGATTAATAACTGACTTTCACACTGGGAGGCGGATGGGGATGGTGGCGGAGTTACATGTGGCGAGGCCGCCAAGCAGACAGCTTGAATTACAGTCTGCATTTGTAAGCGTGACACCACTGGATATTTTTCAGGAGGTCTGGGGACATTTCCAGACAAGGTACTTTAAGCTAAAACCTGATGTTTTCTTAACCCTAACCAAGTGATTTTTGTGCCTAAACCTGACCTGTCTAACCACTGTGTTGTGACAAGAGACTTGAACATAAACATAAACGTAAAGTTGCAATATAAGGAAATGTATAGCTTGAAATGATCTGTGCTGTTGCAGACATGTACGTTTATTCTGGCTATTGAGTTGCATTTTTCTTGACAGACATGCAGCCTTTTATTCTGTTGGCTTCCGACTGGAAACCACAACACAACTCTGATAACGACTGTATTAAAGTAATACCATACTTGTCACGATTTGCCACCGCTCAAGATGACAGGTCTCAGCATCCCCAAAGGTTTTTTGTTTGTATCTACTTCTCATCATTACTTGTAGAAGCAGTCTTTCATGCGGATAATATTCAGCTCTAAACGCTCCGTATTTCATATTCCAATCAATTCAATCACTGAAAACAAAAGACATGCGACGTGGCGTAATTGTTAAACGACCACCGTTGCCAATGACAACTATCTGATGTTCATGGACGAGGTCATGTATTAAAGTTTTGTTCACATAATTTTTGCTCCTATTCACTCCTATTTGTTTGTGTCCATAGTAGATTTGTATAGCCAGTCATTAGAGCTAAATCATTCTTCCAGCTGAGTCTTCACCTCATTTGCTAAAACTGAAGAGAAGATTTTGTATTATTTCCTATAAAGATGATGATTTATTAGTGAGGATAAGCTGGCATGCGAGCAATAGATAGATAGATGGATAGACGGATAGATGGATGTGTTAATTTGTTGTTGAGAAAGGCAGCAAGACCTAATGTGTTTTTCCACACTTAATTATTTTCACCAGCCGAGTATAATCATATTTAGAGTAATGCCCTGGGGACGTTATAAATTTGGTCCGGGTATACTGGAAAAGAACTAATGCTAGTTAAAATAACAACATTTTATGGCATATTAATTTAATTTGCTATTTAATAGAAAATCTAAATACTGGCTGCTTCCTCTTGGGTGTAATTTCCCATTTGTGAAAATTAAATGGAAATTTGGAACAGAGATGTAGGAGATCTCTAAAGGTCGAGTATCTGCTAACAAGCCCTCTCTCCCGCATAAACAAACATCTTGTATCTTTTTTAAAACGGCTAATTTCAGACTGCAAAATGAACCAGAGACAAAGTGTTAAAACAATTCAATCATTCTTCATCTCGCCATTTGACATGGCCCCCTCACATCATGTCCGTGCCTGAATAAGTGTGCTTATTGAGTCACAAATATGTTTGTGCATAAACTGACAAGTTGTTGACATGTTTTGATGGTGTTTACTCAAATTTAGCTTTTGGGGATTCTTTTAACTGATCATTAACCATCGATCTCCCCAGGCGCAGAAGACGTGAACATCTAAACACACAAAACAATAACAGTTTACCTCAGTGTGTCTGTTTTACACAGCCGCCCCCTGCTGCTGTGCCTTGTGATGGGCGTGCCATCATGGAAATAAAGTGTCATTCCCCCCCCCCCCAATGAAAAATTGGCCGTTAATTTCCATTTGAAATCTACAGTCTAATTAACAGGTTTGAAACTACATCAACAGTGGTGATAACCACCGTTTTATTAATAGAACATGCCTTTTCGCAGAGTCTGCACACAAAGCCAAGGCAAAGATGGATGTCTTGGCTTTAATTAACCAGAATTATTTACTGACTAGGGCAGGCTTATGGGAGCATCACTCATGTAATGGATATATTAGCAAAAGACTGAAGGGATTAGCTTCTGTGGAATTAACAGACTGTGGGCAGTTCATCATGTAGTGATGGTACTATATAATTTTTATACTATATTTATAATCCAGTGCCACAGTCAGTGCTGTATGTACTAGTGCATGTGAGCGCACGCGTGATTATTTGTGAGGTTTTTTCCAGTGTAGAATGCTTTGCATCCTTGACAATACGAATAACAGAATGATGCCATCTGTTGTTCATAATGAAGCTCATGCCAAGTGCACAAAAAAATCGACTTTATGTAGCATGCCGTTCACTGCAGTTGCACATCCAATGGGACTAAACTGCTGTTACATGAATGTGGATTTTATAAACTGTCGTCTCTTTTTTCGTTATCAAGAACATCAAGAACTGAACAATGTTCATGGAGCAGGACTCAGTCACGGTCTAAGCCTTGACCTCTGAGCTGGCACACAGTCAAGTCCACAGCTATACAATAAGTCCCAGTGATGTCCTCTGATGTGCAGCTCTGCCACGGCTACTTCTCCTTTGAATGTGCCTTTCAGTGTTTGAACTGCTCGTCCTTCAAGCCCAGCACTAGTTCAGTATATGCTCATCCTCTTGTGTACAATATGGGCTGGTGCATATTGTGTGTTTCCTCGAAAGACTACCCTGCACGGTGATGCAAAGTTTGTTGTAACCTTGACTGTATATATGACTATATGATTATTTCAGTGCATTGCTCCCCCACAACGTAACACTGACTTTCTGAGACGACTTTTTACTTTTTAACTGACGTTCCTGCTTAAGATTCTTTTGCGGTGGAGGATCACCTCTTCTAAAAAAATCATTTCACCTTTGATAAAAACTTGCAGTCTTTGTGTGAAAGTAACATTACATACTGAGGCAACGTTATTGATCACTGTTGTTCGGGGAGCAGGCAGCTCCCTTACCTTCGCTCTCAAGTGCTCCGTGACAGTGAAGAAACATGCTTTATAATATATAAGTCTGTGGTGTTCTGGCTGTTTGTTGCTGCAGCATGCTCTGACACTAAAATTGCATTGTGCTGCTGGACTGTTGGACTGCACTCCCCCACTGGGCACGGGTTAATCTACGAAATACCAAACTGCTTCCTTGCTATTTTTTGTTTTTCATCTGTAAGGGGACTGACTGGTCATTCCCAGCTTTTCTGAGAGCAACCGCATCAGCTTGCACATGTGTTCTTAGACAACATGTTAGGTTGTAAAACATACTGTATATACTCGTTAGGGATGTCCCGATCAGGTTTTTTTTTTTTACCCCGATCCTATCCGAGTCCCGATCCGATACTCAGCCTTAACTAATATTTCCTGGATAATACAGCTGCATTAAGAAAAACAGTACCTGCGTTCCTTAATTGTTTACATCGGGACATCCCTAATACTCGTCCAGTCATTTAAAGGGTAACTCCGCCAAGTTTAACCATTGAAGTGTGTTTACAGGTCTTAGGGAGTACTACCGCATACGTGAAAAAAGCACTCTCCGAGGAAGCTGCATGTAATCCGGTAAATTGCCTCCAGTGGTGTCACTCTGCGGCTAAGTCGCATTGTGGGTAAGGTAGTCACCAGGTTTTGAAGAGGAAGAAGAATGTGTGTAAAGTAAAGGTGGCGATTTGGATTATTCATTAACTTCCCAGTGTAGTACTCCCCAAGACCTGTAAACACACTTTAATGTGTAAAGTTGGTGGAGTTACTCTGGAGAATCTTTACTTACACTGGAGCTAATTTCGAGGGACATCAGCCTTGGTTTGGCTTTAACTTAATCTGCCTCTAGTTTTTTTGTTGCGATAAAACTCCATAACCCCCTGAAGAAATGCATGAACACGGTGCTACATACAGATTCGTCTTGTATAAATGAATGCATTTACAAACACACAATTTTGCACACACACTCCTACCCTGAACGCCTGAGGTAATGTCTTCCCTAATAACCTGTGTCCTTGAATGTCGTGATAAATAGAGTCACATTTGGATTCAGGATTGAATTCCAATTAACAGTTTTGCCCATTGAAACGGAAGCAATCTATAATGTCTACAATATGTGTGAATGCAATCAATGGTCGGGCATAAAGCAATAAGTGCCGCGGAGCAGTCGTCCTCGCTCTGTGCTTACTTAGATCAGCCTCTGCCTCCGGTGCTGGTGGCCCCTCAGTTATGTGGTCTGGTGTGGTCATATTTTAACTTGTGGTAAATGTCAGATGTTGTTGCTATGATTCATGTGAAATGCGAACAGCAAGAAATGGTAAACAGAAAATGGCAAAATCAGCAGGAGATTGGTCTGTGTTTGCAGTTGTGCCGCTGGTCACCACTGGGTCCTGCGTGGCGTTTATTTAACATGACACATTTCAACAGCACCTGGGGAGCAAGGTCATGGCTGCACACACACACACAACACAAACGTGCCAACCCGCCGACACTCACACACACACACACACGCACGCACGCACACACAACACACACGCACGCACGCACGCACGCATGATTGCTGGCACACACACACACCCACACGCACGCATGATTGCTGGCACACACACACACACACACACACACACACACACACACACACACACACACACACACCTGCATTCTCAGAATCATTCATTTAAAATTGGACATCCCTGCTGCTTTCTGAAAGAACGTCACTTCTTTTCAAATCCTGAAGGACGACATGTTTTTAATTATTGACATTCAGGTGAGGATTAGCATTTGATGCTGTCTGACCCCGCAGACATGAGTGGCAGTGGGCTGGGCAGGGAGGAGGGCAAGAGTCTAGGAGCTGGCGATTTTCAGGGACAAAGAGCCGTCTGAGGAGGCAGAGGAATGGGCCGGGAGGTGGAGGTGCAGTGATTCACATGCAGTGCAGGAGGCCTCTCTGTATCACCCCCACCCCTCCCCCAAATCCCATGAGGGCAGGGGGGAATTGATGAAACGAGCAGGAAGGCCTAATTAAAGGCTCTCAGCTCAAACGCATTGATGTATTACATCTATTATGCCACAGTTCGATAGGTCTGCCAGGCCGGGGCTGCCGCGGCTACTGAGTCCCGCCAAACAAACTGAATAAATAATAGCAGCTGAGAGGGAGAGAGAAAGAGAAAGGGAGATGAGTCCAAGAGGCGTAGTTGTGATGAAGGCGGCTATAGCCACAGGCGTGTTATACAGCCCCTGAGATTTATATTGTTAAACTCAGTTTACAATCTATACAGAGGGAATAAAAAAAAAGTATCAAGAGTCAAAGTCAATGACAGCTGATTTTCACCTTATTGATGGGAAATTTCAGCATGTTTAATGAATCAAGAATCACTATTTTTGACAAGCCATCGGTAATTATGACTAATAAATACATGAAGCATCAAACACAGTAAGATAAAAAACATGAAGAAAAATCAAATCCTGTTTGAAAGCAAGGACAATCCATACGTCACCTCATTCTGTGTTGATTAATGCGTAGCCTTGACTGCATGGTTAGCTTTGAGATCAAAGGTCAGATCCACCAACATCTTGCCCGCTTATGGCTATTATTTAGTTTGTCACTTACAGTGCATGGGGAGGAGCGGAGGAGGCAGCGGGGTCGAGTTATGCATTTCTGTTCGTTTGGGATGACTGAATGCGTGTTCATGGTGTGCGCGGGGCTTGTGCAGGGGAAGAATGCGCATATGTGGAATGAGGAGGGAGGCTGGGAGCCTTCAGGGACGAGGAGACCGGAAAACAGTGCATGAAATTATGCATGCGCTTAATGCAGTTGTATGGGGAGGGATGGAAATGAAATTGGTATGGGGTACATAAAAAGATAAAAAGCCTCATGCTTTCAGATTCCACTCTTCGCCAAACCCAATATCGTTTGTGGATAATTTTCCAGATGAAAACAGTTTGGAATGCAGTCGAGCTTTTGCAAAGGCTTTTTTCTTTTTGTTTTTTGACCTCGCTATTGTATGTTGTGTTTTTACAATTTAATATCCTCACACGCACGAACCACACACATTTACATTTTTCTAAGTTAATGGAACCCCATCTTACCTTTCAGCTTTCACTTAATTGGTGCCAGTGGGAATTTGTTTCACAGCCAGGTGAATCACAGGCTTGAATATGAGACGCATAAAACTACAAATACACATATGCTGGAACCTGCCATATGAGTTCACATATAAGACAATGTGCATATAAAACCTGTAGTACATCCAGTCGTTACCTTCCAACTCAATCATTACTGTTTTTTTTTTCCAGTCACCATCCACATGGGGTCAATAATATTACTGTATACTTTTTAATTGTTCATCAACAAAGCATCAGCTAATACAGAATGAGCTCTCTCTGTACAATATGATTACCACAGGCTGAAGATAATAAACATTTATGCAGGAAAATAACAATAGCGAAACAGTTGATTCTCGGCTTTATATAGTTATTAAACCAAAATCTCCCAAATGGTCCACGGACAAGTTTCCATCCAGTCGAGTACATGAGGATATGAGGCATGGTGAGCCCTTAATGCTCAGATGAAGACAGTAAGCCCTGGAAACATGGAGGACATGAGGTGGATTCTGTCAGTGTAAATCCAGCAGCCAACTACACAGTGAGAGGGATATAAAAAGCAGGACAGCGACAAATTCAGCAGGAGTGCTTTTTGGTCCTGGCAAAGTGACGACGGAATTCTTGTGTGCGTTTGTCTCTTCCTGTCTGTACTTGTGTGCGCGCCTGTTTGTGTGTTGTTGTGACGGTGTGTAAATATATGTCTTTGCTTGCGGAGCACACGGAGGAGCAGATTTGTGAGACAGGCTCGAGCAGTTGCCTTCACAGCAGTGGTGAGATTGGAAGCGAGTGGTTTCTGAGCCAGTGTGACTGATGGCGTCTGTTAGCAGCGACGGCCACAGAGAGGACGTCTTGTACTGGCGGCAGGGGGAGGCTGAGGCTTCCGGAAACAATGCTGTCCTCGGAAAAGACTGCTGAAATGACAGGACAAGTGGGGCCAGTCTTTCCATTCGCAGTCCCTCTCAACCTTCTGACACTTTTCTCACTTCCACCTCTCACTTATTATGATGCCCCTTAACACTCCTCGCCTTCCATGTGTTCCTTCTTCTGTCACCTCCTTAACATACTGCATCCCTACAGCGGCAACCGAGCTGCCTCTGTCGCGAACAGGCGACTGTTTCCTTGTCATCCTGTTTCTGTTTTCTTCCCAGACAGGGTACATAATACCTTTCACACGCGTAGACACAACACTCCTTCTTTCAATTTACCAACAACTAAGAAACAGTATAAATTATAATTAGCAGCGTCTGCTGCTAACGTTTTCACCTTGTGAGCGCGTGTGTGTGTCACCCCGACAAACTGTGGTCCTGGAGACACCTATACAGGAGAATGACATACCACAGATGCTGTTCTGAGCACTTTGGCAGGTGTTTGTGCATCTGTCTCTGGACAGATTTTTCAGCAAGATAGCATCACAACTGCAATATTCAGTCATGAAACATCACAAGAGAGTGGGTGAGATCAAAATGAACGCTGTGTTTCAAACGATGAGCATGACGTGAGCAACCAGGCCCGGAGAGAGTGGCATGGCCCCACCACATGCGCACGTGGTTGCGCAGACACCCATTTCAGCAGGAACTGCCACAGAAGTGCTTTAGAGCACTTCAGGATAATGCGCCCTGCCACACTGTGACAATTGCAGATTTCGTCAAAGAGCTCACGGCGTGGATTTGGCCTCCAAATTCCCCAGATCCTAGTCTGACTGAGCATCCTTGGGACATGCCAGAACAAGCCCGATCAGATGAGGACCCACTGCGGGTGCCCTGGCTCAGGCTCTGCAGACATGGACACGGAACCTCTGTGGGCGCCTTGTGGTGTATGGCACATCCTTCAAGTCTTGTAAATTGTGAGGTGGATCAGACTTGTTCTGATGATTATGACAAGTCAATTTTTTCATGATGAACTACGTGCGACATGGAAAAAGTAGGTGACTTGCTGAATGTCTGGACGACATGCCGGTGCAGCTGCATGTGAGCCCTACACCTTTTAACCATCCACTTCAACACTGTTTGCACTTCCATGTGGACGGGATGGCACATTAAGTGATGTCTGAAACCAATTAGCGGGTGCGGAAGTGGGTTATAAACGCCGCGCTAAGTTATTGACCACGTGCAACACCATGTTATGTTCTATCGGAAGATGCCACATACAAATATTCTGTACAGCCACGCCTACAAATTTTCAACGCTCAAACCAAGATAGATATTTTATTTTTTCATCCAGACATTTACAACTTAAAGGCTTCTCTATTCTTGAAAATGGTAGACATTTTTACAGGGACTGTTGTAAAAAAAACAATAAGCATCAGAGTAAAAAAACAAGATGATATTTACAGTAAATCCCAAATGAAGCTGATAGGTAACCATAGTTATGATAGATCTTGTTTCCCTAGAGAGAGGAGAGTCCATCCTGAAGACTGCTGATGCCCGACACCTTGTGAATCCAGCTCTGAGTGTCAAATGCGCTTTATGTCAAAGCGAGAAGAGTTTTTTTTTTTTGGGGGGGGGAGTCCCTCATTGTCTGAAAAGTACATATCTTAATAAAAGTGAGTTGAACCTCTGAAAGGACCGCATTGAATGTCTGCGAAGCAAGTTTCAAAACTTTCCCAGACTTGCATGCATTGTAAGATGTATTGAAACCATAGTATCGCTTTTGTGTATAGACACGCCACGTTAATCTAATGTTTTGTGCTTTCAGTTGAATGTTAACAAAGTGAACACATCATGTCCTGTGCTTCAGATCACTTTTTGACCCTCAGTATTTAATGAAGGTGACATTTCGCTTAACCAAGCACTTTGAGTGCTAGAGCATACACATAAACGCGCGGACACACACACACACACACACACACACACACACACACACACACACACACACACACACACACACACACACACACACACACATTGTGTGCATTATCACATATACATCTTGGCCTGGCAAATAGAGGTTATGTTAGAAAGATGGGGTATGGGGAGTGTTCACTTTTTGGGAAGATCTTGGCAGGATGTCGACCAAATGTCGAAGTCTCATAACTCAGACTGACGTTTGCAAAAAGTATGTCGGCTATTAAAAAAACACAGATTAATAGTGTTGCACCTTGACAGAGATGGCTAGTTAAAATATAACTGTTAAGTATTTTAAGGCAATTGCTGTAGTACAAAATAATCTAAGACATAAACAAAAAAAAAAGTGTGATTGTTGAAACAAAGCTGAATAACAGTGTGAAATAATAAACATTTTCCCGTCTTAACTTCACTGCCATTAACAATACAGACAACTCTGTCAGTCTCCCTTCAACTTGTGTAATGTCCCTCACTTGAGGTGTGCATCACCACGTTTACCTGTCAAAACATATTTGAGGGATCCTGATGAAGCGGAAGAGTGGCAGTTATGGAAAACATCAAAACTATTTCCCATTGGGAAGCCGGTGCAGCTGGTGTCATAATACAACACATGGCACTTCTCCGCCTGCGTAAGATTTGCTTCAGTGGAGTATCTGACATCTCCACAACTATTTCCTTAATTGACGTAGTTAAGTATGCACCCTCCATTTCTGAATTGTAAATACCTGCCGTAATGTAGTGTAAAATTATTATTCCGGCATCAAGAAACAGCCGTAATTTGCAGCTGTCAGTTCTGCTGCATATTAATTGCTCAAATGTACCCTTGTTTAGGAGCAGTTAGATGGAAAGTATCGCTCAGTTTTTCCCACAATGAACTCTTCATTATCTCACAGGCAGGTTGTCTGGATGTCAGTTCCTAACTTTTAATTCTCAAATTACCCTTCAGGATTATTTATTGTTATTCCATTTAAACGGAGGTTATCTCAGATGCATTGTAAATCTTTCCACAAGGCCTGTTGAAATTATTAAACACAAGCGCGCAGACATATTCACCGAGCGTTTAAAGTGCGATAGTGTCAAGTCTTAAAATACTATGTGGACTTTATTCAATGTCAGTTTATTGATAGTATGTTAACCTTCAAAACTGCAGCCTTCTGTTACAGAGGACAGGTCTGGGAAGGGAATGATGGAGAGGGAAGGACTATTAAAAATAGGTTAAGCTTGTCTCTGCACTATTTCTAACAGGCTCAGTTTGTTCCCTCTGGGGTCTCAGTGATTTGGAGTGTGACCCTGACCCTTTGCTTCTGCACAAAGACGGACATACACACACACACACACACACACGCACACACACACAGTTCTTCGCCCTGAAGATTGCTGTGCACTTCACTGGAACTAAATCACAGTGAATGTGCTTGTCGGTTCCACTGGCCCTTAACGAGATCTGTGTAGCTGCTCTCGTCGCACTGTAAAGCGCCAGGCTGAACATGATTTAGTCTCTCAGAAGCATTAAAGACATTCAAAGGAAGGACAGGTGTCACCTCTCTGGTCACGATGATGTGACTCTGCTCTGCGGGCCCTCCTCACACATGTGATCTGATAACAAACTGGAGCTAGAGATAAATACTTGTTTGAAAGATGGACAACGTCAATTAAAGATCAATATGTTCCCTACACGGTCCTAAGGTGCGTTTGCGCGTGGATGAATAGCAAATGAAAGGATAATAGCACCTTAGCCTCAACTCGCCAGCCCCCACATTATGTCTTTCTCTTGTATTAATAACGTCACTAAAGTTGCCGTCAGATCTGTGACATTTCTTTGACCTCTCTAACAGCACAATCTCATAGGAATAACATATTAGGTATTAATCCAACCATAGTTTCATCAGTTACAACAAGAGGGGTATTAAGGATGAAAAGTAGTGTACTTCTCTGAAGAACGCCATTACCAGTCGCATCCAAGTGAATCTTGGCAGAGGAGGACTGCCATCAGACTCCACTCAGCACGGGCAATTTATCAGCTTCGCTTAATGTTAAAATGTAATATTTTGAGAAAATATACCTTTTTTTTAAGGATGGTCCACTGCCCTTTACGCTGTCAGGGCTAAGCACTGGACTCATGCTTTTCTAAAAAAAATTCCTCTTTCACACATACTTAACTTTTGAACCATAAAACAAATGAATATCTGAAAGTGGGTAAAGGTGATGCCATTACTCACACACGTCACAACAAGTGACACTCAACCGTATAAAAAACTCTTGTTTAATGAAGCAGGACACACAATAAGAGTAGAATAAAGAATTTTCTGCCTTATGAAGAAGAGCAAGAGATGTTTGGTGCTTTCTCTGGTCACTCTCAGGAACAATAGGTTAATTTATAGTGCAGCAATGTTCTTAGTGTAAAATAACAGTTAAGGAAACTATCAATGTAAACTCAACGCTGTTTTACAGAGTGGGTCAGGTATTTTTCACCCTCATGAGTGCCCTGATATTTGAAAGACTCATAAAGCCACGGCAGACATTTGAAACAAATCTTTTTTAATTAATCTGCGAAAAGGCTAACATTAAAATTAGCAGTCACTCTAACACAGTTTGTGTGTGAAAGACAAAAGAGATTTTTTTTAGAACAGAACAAATCTGCAGTACTGATGTATCAATTTACATAGATTTTAACAATTGCAATGTCTAGATTTCCAAAGATTGGATTCTTTTTTGTTTGTTTGTTTGCTTTTTACTTATGTGGTATATTTGATGAAGTATATTGCATGTTGGTAGGCCTTTCTCCCGTTGAACAGTAACAGTATTCAACCTTTCATGATCAGAAAGAAAAAATCCTCTCATCCTCATACTTAAGCACCTGAATAGGTTGATTGTCATCGTCTCCCAAAACGGCATACATCTCCGTTCTGTAAACAAGATGACCATTGCAGTGTAACAGCAACACACCTAACAGATCTTCGTAGTACACTGGTAGTCTGATTAGAAAATGACTTGGTTAGGTTTAGGAAAACATCATGCCTCAAGTTAAAATCAGTACGCTGCTTCTGTAAATTCGGTCAGGTAAGATGAAAGAACCCTCCCCTCTGATTTCTGGTTTCACACTCGATAGGAGCAGCAGTCTTCTGAATGAAAGTCCTGGTCTTGTTTAATCCCACAGTGCATCCCAAATATCCTCCCTATTCAGAGTTTTCACTATTTATACAACTTCTCCTCACTTCCTCCTTTATAGCACTAGTAATATTACAGCCACTAGATGTTGCCGCCTAACTACAAATGTAAATTTGGATGTTGCTTGGCTGTTTTTTTTTCTACCTATATGAAGACAGGCTCAAGTAAATGTGTGATTATTTAAATGACGGACCCTTGGGAAAGTATATTGCGGTATTTTTTGTTATGACAGATTGAACCTTTGCGCAAGTTGAGAAGTTGAAAAAGACATTCGCTGATTTTAGTTTCATGGAAACATATTTTGTGGCAGCACTGAAAAGGCATTTCAGTTTAAATAATTTCAATACATTACATAATGTGCTGTTAATGATTAGTAAGCACTTGCAAGTATTTCCGTAACACAGTTTTAACAAACTTGAAACATCATCAGCTTTGCAGAAATAGTATTTATTGCAGAATTATTGTCTTTAGAGGTTAATTTGGGTTCCCAATTTTTGGACATTAACTGTGGAAAATCTATCCACCGTGACTCATGTAAATGCAGACTTCTTGAAAATGTGTTTGGGTGGAAGATCAGAGATCAGCTGCGTTAGAACGGGAGCTTTTCCCAGACAGGGTCTGGTCCCAACTTGGTTGTCAGTTACAAGAGAGGGTACCCTCGATGACCGCTAATCAGGGCCATTTCTGTCTTTTTGGGGGGCCTATGCAAGATGCTGTTTGGGGGCCCCTATTTTGTCAAACTATGGTGGCTAGATTCCGAACCCTTTCAGGTGATCCACAAAGATGCAACAGTCTATTACATTTTAAGAGGAAAACAGAGTCATGAAAACTGAACATCTTAAGTTGACCCACCCAAGCAAGTTGAACTGATGGGGATCCTCTATACAATGGGGATCCTCTATATGTCAATAAATGAAACTGATGCAGCGTTCCTCAAAAATGTTTATTTTGAATTGTAAAACATTTTTTAAACTTAAACATCCTGGTCCTGTGGTGCTGAGGGCGGCTGTGTTGCTTCCTGGTCCACGGCTCCAAAATATGTCAGAATTGCTCGTGCAAAGACAAAACTCCTCAGGTTACCAAGCAAAATAGATCCTAAGCAAATATTCATACTATATAATTGAGTTATGTTACAGTAATGCAGTAATTCAATTTAAACTTTGCAATATACAGCACAGTGTCCCTTTAAAGCATACACCCAATTTCAAAGTTGTCACTTTTAAGCAGTTTAAGACACATTGTACTTGTTAGAGTTATAAAACGAAGATAAATGACTGATGAGCACTATGTGATACTAAAGGATATGTTTGTGTATATTTCACAGGGTATTACAAAGTGGACTACTTGTGCCTAACTGTTGATTTGGTCTTAACCTATATTCTGTGGGAAGAACTAACGGTCATATATACAAAGTAATACATCAAAAACATAAGAAAACTGTAGGACTGTAAGTAAATTTGTTCAAATTATATTGTCACAATAAATATTCTAATAAATGTGGTGAAGACAGACTGCAACTAACTCAGTAGAGTTAACAATGATCCACTGCCACAATAGTCCATAATAATCCACAATAGGCCTAACATGTATTAGTGTTGTTTAGCACACTTCACATTAGAGACCTATAAACTGAGGACACATTAAAATTGATACATTAATCATAGAAATAATCCAAAGGAATGTTATGTTGCAAATATTGAACATCACAGCGGCTCAGTGCGACTCGCCTCGTCCCTCTTAGCTTAGCAGTACCGGTCATCATAGCAACGCGGCTCGGTAGAGACCATTTCTGACCAATCAGCGGGCCAGGTGCCAGGTACTTTTCACACCTTTTTCCATCGGGTCACTCCTCAGATATTGAGACTGGACTTGTAACTTGAGGAGGCCCCCTAGTGGTGAGGGGGCCCTATGCACCCGCATAGTCCGCATATAGCAAGAAACGGCTCTGCCGCGAATCTATACTGCTCAACTGTGCAGATTGTCCATCTCCTCCAGAAATTATTAGCATCAGTGTAGGTGTGTCCTCATATTTCTTCATCACAGCAGTATGACAAGTCGTCCAGCAATCTACTTTGTCTGCCTAAATAAAACCACATAAACTAAACTTACAGAGACGTGTATGATTCTCACACTGACATTCAAAATGAATGTATAAAAAAGGGCTCTGAAATATGTCCTTAATAGTCGTCAGCCAACCCTTTGATTTACTGAGCATATTAGAGCTGCTCTAACATTATCAGTGAGGTAAGAGTATTTATTTCATCTATCAACCCACAATGACTGTCTGATGAGACCAAAAATTAGTACTGTAAATTAGTTACACCCCAGTAAATTAGCTGGATACTGACCTTTTCATGGACTGGTGCACACAAAACCACCAGATGCAACCGAAATACATCCTCCATCAGACAGCAGCCCTTAACGTGGATTTGTGCATGTGGGGGATTTCCAGGATCAAGTGTAATTGGCTTCAACTGGGGTAACAGCCTGGTGAGTAATGTACAATCGCTGGGACATGCAGCAGTGATGGTTTACAGAGCACAATCCAGAGGTTGCTGAAATCCCCATTAGTGTTCATCTAAGACACGGAAATAACAAGAAAAACAGAAAGACGCTGCTTTACATGTTTGTCACGTCTGTCCTGTAAATGCTAAGCTGAAGATGGAAATCATATGTGTGAGCTGAACAATGAACGTCAGTCATGATCAATAACAATCAATGTGTGCAATAGAAGCAGGACGTGAAAGGGAAAACTTGACATTTTGTTTTTAAATGTTATTTTTCCATGCAGAGAGATTTGTAACCCTAGCAAAAAAAAAA
>CAEMYA010000013.1:4400295-4416399 GCA_903131615.1 Diplodus sargus
AAAAAAAAAAGAATCGACTGTTAACCTCTTGCTAGCCCCATGACTGGAATTGTTAATGTGTTTTACACTGCTAGCAAGCAAGCAAGCAAGCAAAAAGGCTAGCTGGTGGCTTGAAGTGTCCGTTTGTTTAAAATGAGAAATATTCATACTAAGTGACTAAATGGCATTTCACAATATTTATCCTGTAATAATGGCACTTTGATAACTTGGTTTAAAGGAACAGTGTGTAAGATTTGGTGGCACAACACTCATGTGTCTGGAACTATCACCAAATATACTCTACAGGTCTCTGTACATTGTCACAACTTTTGCTTTTTTTTTATGACTGTCAGCACAACTATATTTTGAACCTGCACCACCTTTCTTTGACTGACACATTACATTTATGAGCCGGGTTGTCATCATAGGGAAGTCTAGATGGAATGCGGACATAAACAGTCCAAAAATGGGGCACCAACATTCAGGGTTTGCATCCAGTCCCTGGTTGGATCTAAGCAACAAAAGCACTTCGCTTAAAGTTAGTTGCGCAAATATCAAATGGAACATCTAATCCAAAAAAAATCCTTTTATGTCTGAGATGAGCCAATAAAGATTTTTATAATTTAATGCCTATTATTGATGAATATGTACCAGAAAATTGTCAAATAGAAGGTTATTTTTTTTTAAATTCCAAAGTCCAAATGTCCTCCATTTCTGGAATGACCCAAAAGGCTCATTCTAAGGCAACAAAACACAAGCTTTAATGATCTTCTACCAAAAGAAAAACACAGTGATAGCCTCTGATGAGGAGAAAAACATACTTCACATGTGCCTGAATAAGATAGATATTGTAACAACACTGGACACGGTACATTACTTTTCATGTTTCTTCAACTCTAGTTAAAAAAAGTTGAATTTTGAATTGAATTCATAATATGCTAGAATATGATTGAAGTAAAGTTCAAAAGGATCTGATCAGATTGTGCTTGCTGCAAAAGCTTCCAACTGTGTTACAGACTTGTCCAAATATTACGAGAAAAAAGTTCTGTTGCAAAAACACATTTGTGGTTTTGTGCCAGGGCGATCAAAATGGCAAAGGCACAGTTACAAATCAATTAAGACTGAGCGAAATTCCACCAGCAGAAACGACAGAGAACAGCTCAGTCGACTGAAAGAGAGAAACAGATGGGAAACAAACAGGCTCTCTGTCAGTGTTGCTCTGCAGAGTGTAACATACTCTTTGTGTGTGTGTCGGTGTTAGTATGTGTGTCCAGCACATGGACTCGATCTCTGCATCATAATGTAATTTGCTGCCAATCTTGAACACCCACTGATAGTCTGCTGAATTTGTGAAGGAAACTGTAGAGAGATTGCTGATAACAAATATGTGGACCGCTGATTCCCTTGTTTAGACTTAGATTTGGGATTATGCCATTTATGTGCTGCCTCATGTTACCATCATATCCTGATCACAGAAACTCTGTTACTGCCTCATGCAGGGTGAGGAAAACTGACAGGACATGTGTGATCAATGTCTGCAATCTTTAAAAGCACTTATTCCACATGAGTAATGTCATATCTATCTATCTATCTATCTATCTATCTATCTATCTATCTATCTATCTATCTGATTTCAAAATGTTCCATGCACACACACACATAAACAGAAATCCTGGAATCCAGAGGGAAGTCCTCTGTATGACCCTCCCAACCACCCTGATGCCTCTGACTTTTCTTGCAGTAGAGGAGCACTTAAAGCACTTGAATAAGGCAACTAACATGTTTGGAGTAAAAAAATGAACAGTCTATTTACAAGTAATGGGAATAAACATAAGAATAGTCTTTTTTTCGAGCACTGGCTGCAGTGATATACAGTCCCTGACAAAAGTCTTGTCACTTATCCAAGTTGTAGGAACAACAAATAATAACTTGACTTGTAGTTGATCAATTGGAATCAGAAATGACTTACATGAAAGGCAAAGGCCTCGTGATTCTCGAGGCCTTTGCCTTTCATATAAGCCATTTCTGATTCCTGGAGGCTTTGTGTAAGAATATTGTGGTAGAAAAGCAACTCTTGTATGCAACATCCTTTGGGTGCTAACCCAGGTAAAGGCCTTGTTGATACTAACAGCTGAGATGAGGTTTCTGGTGTCACTACCTGATAAAAGGAGATTTTCAGTGACTCAGCCAGAGAGTGAGCAGCTTGTAATGAAAAGACCAATTTGGGAAGGTTAAGGCATCAACACCTACCCACCTGTAGTCGGGAGGCCTCCTATAGCCCCTGTGGAGATCCTCTAGGCTTCACCTAACAGAAGGTTAAAGAAATTTGCCTCACCTCCTCGCTTAAGTTCACCTCTTTCATTTTTTCAGCTCCAGTCTCTAGTTTAAGATCCAGAACTGCAGTTTTAAAACTGCTGTATTGAGGATCTATGTTTGGATGACTGTGGAAACCATCATTGGTAGTGATATCGTGCATAGCAGAGGCTAACATTACATCCTCACTCCACACATCTGAGGAAACACTGTGGAACCCCTTCAAATGTCTATGATTCAAACTGATCATTCAGAAATGTGTTTGCAGAAGAAGCCCTTTCTCGCTGCATTTTTGTCTCTAAGTTAATTGCTGCAGTTAGTGGACGAATGAACAGTGACATGTGAAATACAAATGCTGTAAAGCAAACATGTTGTTGTAGTTTAAAATATTTCTGTAATCATGATCTGTGCGTTGTTATGCATTTTTGTTTGACATGCCATTGGCACTGAGGTAGTACACTCAGGATTTGCTAAACTATTGTGCACTCAACAGTCACATTTTCAGAAAGGCTAATAAGTCAGACCAACCTGTGCACAAATAACAAACGTTCCTTCAAATTAGACCTATTATGCTTTTTCATCTTTCCTTTCCTTCAGTGTTTTATCTAGGTTCTTGTGCATGTAAAAGATTTCAAAAGTTTAAAAGGTCAAAGTCCGCACCAACAGTAGCTCTTCTTTCCCACAGAAAACACTGCTTCTGAAGTGCCTTATCAGCAGTCTCGCCTTTTAGTTCGCGACTTTGTTATGTCAGAGTCACACATCAGCATCATTTATGCCTAGTAACTAATTATTATTAATTGATTTAGCACAGCTGTTCTGTTGACGTTAGCAGTGCTGGGTCAGGCACGTGTTAGCTGACCAATTGGAGGAGACTGGATATTATGGAAGGGGGGGCCTTAAAGACACAGGAGCTAAGGCAGAGTGTTTCAGACAAATGGATAATACAGAGCTGCAGCACTGGAAAGTACGAGAAAACTGATGTGTTTTTTTAGCAGTGCCTGAAAATAGGCATTAGATGTCTGAAAATGGTCAAAAGCTGAAAAATATAAAGTAACTGCATACCGAATTTTTACGGTTCCTGTCAACACATATACACTTGTGAATCACAATTTGTGAATAGATTGGGACCTTTAATTTCTTGCAGTGCACACAGCAAATACAAATTCGTGGCATTCACAATGCCATTAAAAGGCTCATTGTTCACAGTTGCATTCACAACATGATTTGTTTCTTTTAAACACAATATTTACTTGTGAACCAAATGTTTCAAACAATTCCGAGCGTAATGAAAAACTGAACAGAAAGGAAATCAAATGGTTTGGCATGCAATTTCTGGCTTAACAAGCTTCCTTGAAACAACCTTCATGCAAAAGTTATTCTCGCTCAGCTTCAGTTATGGATGGCTGGCTCCTGACTTCCATACAACACATTTGTATATTTGATCTGGGGGATATTGTCATGTTCTTGTCCGGCAGTATTTATAGCTGGCATTCTCTGCTGTCAGGGAAAGGTTGCTGGGATAGACACTGCGTTGGAGGGTTCAGACAAGCCTTATGTAGGGAAGGAGTCAAGTTATTGACCCCTATTACAAAGCTCTAGTGAAGCACTGTACTATATGTGTGCAGCACACGGAGGCAAACACACACTAAGAGCCACTGCCGATGGTACATCTGCTCCTTAATCCAAATTTAGGTGTTCTATTTAGACTTGCTGAGGCTTGTCCATCGACAGACACTCTCAGTTTATCCTTTATCGTAAATTTTTTAAGCAAGTATCCAAGTTCTCATTAAACCGTTTTAACTGTCTCCTCAATACGACATCCTCACAACCTCTTTCCAATAATGGCTGTTCTGGGATGTACATTACAGCTACAGTCTGCCTATCTGTTGTGTAAGGGCTCTCTGAGGCATTGAAATGTGTGTCGGAGCCTTGTCCAGGGGCTGCTGATGAAAATGCATGAGGGTGGTTTTGCCCTTCACTTATCAAACTTAGTACATTAGAGCGTGTGCTGAATCACACGGGTGCTAACTCAAGTGTTTATCAACGTTGGATTTAGTGCACCCGCAGGAAGACCTATTCTGGTTAAGATAGTGCCAAGAAGACTTCTATTTAGTTAGTGAGGCTCTATTGTGACGCAAGTCCCTTTAAAAAACAACAACAACTGCAGCACTGCAGTTTTTGGTAGACTGAATTTGCAGGAACTGCCCTGTGCTCTCAATAATCATCATCTAACCTGCACAACTATGGAGAATGTTAGGTAAAATACATTTTATTTGTATTAAGCAGCTGTTAAGAGTTCTTTTTTTACCTCTTCTCCTAAAGCCTCTATACGTCTTTAAGAGGGACTACATCATTCTAATACATCATACCATCACGATAATGATCTCCAATTAGCTCAGGTCCATTCAGGGAATTAAATGGTAAAAGGGGACAAAGATCAGCCCGTCCATACGAGTGTGAAGCTGTCAAACCACGGTACTAAGCACTCTGATGTCTTTGAAGAGAGTTCAAAAGGCAAGGACTGTGATTCAAACTTTCCAGTCGTTTCCTAATGAGTATGGCACCGGCTCTTATGTGAGTTTGACCTTTGGAGCTAAAAATGTCCATTCATTTCGTAGGTCCAACAATGTGCCGGTTGGGACAAGTTGTTCTTTGCGTATAATCAATTTTTGGAGTCTGGGATCAGAGCTTTTTTGTTGAAAAGCCGAAAAACGATTAATCACAAAAGGCTGCATTTGATGAAAATAAGTATTTAATCATTAAGCGCTCAATAATTAAATTATGAACCCTTTTATCAAGACCCCTGTTAGGTTTATAATCAGGAGTGTTATTCATTTTAAGCTTGCGTTTACACTAGATTGTAATGATGTGAATCTTTTATAATCTTTTGTTGCATCAATTCCTGTGGACAAACTGGGAATAGGGACAATTCAATTTAATTTCAGACTAGATAAAACTGTTGTTTACTGTAGCAGTGTACTGTACTGGAGCTGAATAGCTTGTTATTTATGCAGTCTCTTGGGGAAATGGAAACAGCAGCACAAGAAAACAAATAGACGGAGGAGCGTTACAGAAATGTCAGTTGACTGGAATTAATTTCCCCTGCTGCAGGAATTCAAACAGCAGGTTCACAAACACATGGATTATCATCAACACATTTAAATCAGCACATTTAATCACAACAATGATAAAGATAAGTGGCTAATGCTTTCCAGAGATTATTGTTAGGGTAGCTGATAATATTCTAAAGACAGAAAACAAGGCAGCCATTTTGATCACTGTCATCATGATCTCAGCGCTGATGCAAATGGGAACTGACACAACAAGACTTGCTCTGCTTTTGTAAAGTGGCTGTAATCAGTATTTTTTATAATAACAATGACTGAGTATGTATGATCTAGACAAGGTCGCCCAATGACAAACCCACGGAGAACACTACTCTGCAGGGCTTTACAAATGTATTTAAACTCATAGTTCGGGATTTTTCCGACCACGACCTTAACTATTTTTGGCTCAGTGTCGCTGCTCTCGCGCTGGTGATATTGAACTCTGAACAGCCACAGTGGGCTTCTTGCACAGCACCAAACAGCAGACAGACAAAAGTTATTGATTATTTGGTGAACACTAGGGAGCGTTTTGCAGTTAAAGAGACGGATATTTCCCGCAGGAGTTCGGGGAGGCCAAAAACAAGGGACAGTGAATATTGGACGTATATTTTATTAGGCGGCAAGCGGCACGACTCCAACTGAATGTTAATGTCGCTCAGTATCTTATGAATGCATAAGTAATTTTGCTGTCGAGTCCCCATATCAATTCTAAAAGGTGATAATATGTGAATTGTGTTTACAGCTTGTTTGTGCCTCCCCCAAGTGGCCAAAAACAGTCGTGGGTTTCAGTACATTTCAGTAACATGTTCTTATTTAACTAAACGAGATACCATTTAAAGGCTTCAATTTTTATTTTCTCTTTATTGATTTATTTATATGTTGTTCTTTTTGTGCTGTGTTCTGTTTTGGCGTATCATTTAATTTCATTGTTTACCTCGTGCCTGCTGTTCAGTAGTTAAACGAATGGATCCGACTTACACATGCTCAGTTTCACCATAGAGCTTTGCAGCTGCATTATCCTCAGGATTGAATAATTGTATTTGCTGTACGGCATGCCGTACTAACCTTGCTTACAAATAGCCATGAGTACAAAGAAATTCTGGTATGAGTGAAAATGGAAGGTTATTACCCCGTAACAATAACATTCCTTTTATACCCCGGCCCTCTCTCGCACAAAGGCATCCCCCCCAGTGCAGCTGAATGAAAAGAAGCTATGAAAATGCATTAATCTTATCTGTGCTATGCTGTATATAACTAGCACAGATGAGATGGGACAAAGGGATTACTGGAGACTGGGGAAAACCCATCCAGAACATCACAACCACTTAATGAAGTCCTTGGCTGCTAAACAATTAATACGAGCCTACACTTTATTAAATATGCAATAAAGACTATTATGGCTAAGTGTGGAAATAACAGCCATTCTAGCAAGCATTAAAATGTCTAGCTCCATTTGAGGCTCATTTATGGAACCTCTCCCATTAAGGATACATTAATACTGCAGGCACAGTTGAAGGGCATTGGAAAGTACTCTTCTAAATATTAAAGATGGCTGTCACTGAAAAAATATGTTGTCAGCAGGCTGAAGAATTAGGGCTATGTAAATTTCATCACATCCCCGCACTTAATGACAAAGCAGAGATCAAAATGTCACGAAGGACAAAAAAGCTCTCCATATCTGATTTAAACAAAGTCAGACACAAGATGATTATTTAATGACCACCTGCGCCCTAAGAAACGGGCAGACACACACGCAGAGGACTAACCTCACACACTCCAGTTGTATTTGGCTTTTAACATCAAGGTAGGAGCGTGTGTGTGTAACCCAATCTGACAGGCTACATCTTGTTTGATATCTCCTTAAGGTTTAAAGAACACATTGGTAAGACTTCACAGTACGGTACGAAACATGTGAGAGCTCATTCTTTACACATAACTCACATTTGTCTGCACCATATTGTATCCGGTAACAACACTTAACATTTTCTTATTATCCAATTTTCCAGTTTACATTCTTTCTTTTTAATTTAAAGCTGGGGTTGGTACGATTGTAGAAATCCCAGACGTGACTGTGCTGTAGCTCTTCCTTACCAGCAGGCAGATGTTTGCAAAAACAGCCGTCACAAATGTACCTCAGTCTGCAGAATACCCAGCGTAACTGTTGTCAGTATGTTGTGGACGCTAACTAAGTTAACGGTCAAACGACAGTGTGTGACTGCTGCTGCTGCTGCTTGCTCCATCTTTGGCTCAGGAGACGTGTGCTCAGTGCTAATGAGTTTGCCGAACAACTGACTCAATGGCTGTGTTCTGTGAGCGATTCTTGTCATTGCTAACCATATCCAACTTCCTTGCATTATGGATCCAACCACTTTTCTACCTGCCCTACTTTGCCTCTGATTGGCTTACACCTATCATTCTCACACGAAAGCCTTGACAGCTTCATGGTCCTGGAACTCCATGCCAAATGCATCTATCACGCTTTTCAGCGGGAGAAGGCGACAAAGTTCTGATAGGTGTCTTCTTCCCGTTGAAAAAAATGAATAAATTAGAGGAAAGGGTGACAGTTTGTCGTGCAGTTTTTCTCAAAGAAAGGTGGATGTTGTCTGTGAGTGGCTGAAATTAACCTGTTAGCTTGATGACAATAAAATAGGCTACATTTCACTCCTTTCTAACCTACATTTAGTCAGTGTAGGTAAGTGTTTAGCAAGCCAATTTTACTAAATCTATTGTCCCTGCCCCTCCTACCAGACTCAACAACGGATTTGTCAGCAGCCCTGTCTTCACATACCCTTCCCCAACCCAATAAACCATCTCAAGACGGTGAGCAACATTGTGTTGAATGACATGTCAGTAAGCACCACAGTCCAGGTCTGTCAAAATACGTCTCACTCTCTTTTTTTACTATTATGATAAAATAACTAACTAACTAAATCTATTTCCAACACTGTAATTATACATATTGAAAATTATATGAAACGAAAACAGCCTACAGTCTGTATTGGATTCTGGACAGTTTGAAGCATGAGTTACTCAGTTGGTATTAAAGTAACAGCTAATGCTAAAATAATCTACAGATGTGGTTCAGTTTTTGTGTCTGTGTTAGCTGCTTTTAGTTAAGTATAGTGGTCATCTTGTTTGTTAGATCATTTGTTATTGTTGCAGCATTTTTTTTGACTGAGCACCGTGACCAGATAACTGCTGGGCAAGTTTGCCACTTTCTTATTTTGCCTTTCTTATTTATAGTGGTAATCCTGAGTGGGGGCACACTTCAGTGTATTGCAACTGAGTACAATCCTGGTTTTGCACTGAATTCAGTGTTTAAAGACGCCTCAAACACCCTAAGCCACTGAAGAATAGCTAGGTTAGTTAGCCATCTTAGTAGGCAGGTAAAGTTTGAGTGTCTCTACAGTTTGTTTCCCTTAGTTTTATACACAGAAACTTGGCATTGTGTGAGATGGCTGCTTTTGTTTTGGTCACTTTGGTCACGTTGTGATGTGTGGCTGTAATTAGTACTTTTGTGTGGAGTAAGTTGTAGTTAATTGTAACTGTACCTGTACTCTGTCACTTGTGGTCGCAGCTTCGGTGTAAACTGACAACATTTGTGTGTAGTGGTGACTAAAGAATGACGCCTTTTGTGTGGTAGTGGCTGCAGTCCACGTTTGGTGTGGTTAGGTGGGTGTTTCTGCTTTAGTGTATTTAATAACTGTTAGTGTGTTTGAGATGGAGTCCCTCCACAGATCAGTGGATCTTTAGTGGTGGGTGTGGCTTTCCATCTTGTCTATTCATTTTGCTTTTGTGTCGTGGCACTGGCAGTTCACTCGTGTTGGGTCTTTGTGTGCGGCTGTTATTGGATGGCAGAAATGCTGTAGTTTAACTTTAACTTGCGACCCTTTCGTCACCAGAAGTCAGACAGAAGTTTAAAGGACACCTCCCCCCAGTTCTTATGAGCTCTCCTCTCTCAGCCAGACTGACAGAATTCTGTTTGTGTGCTATATGTGTTCTTAGTAAAACCTTTAAAAAGGTTTTGCTGCTGGTGCTGGTAGGGGGATGGGAATAGGGGAGTCTCATTTTCATGTTGTGTCAGGGTTTCCTCTCGGCCCTGGTCATTACAAAAAGGTTTTCAGGAATCCTTTGTTCTTATCATACTAAGTTACCCTACATTTTAATTTAATGTTACTGATACCTATTGTTTTATTTTTTGTATTGGTTTCATGTATACCACCATGTGTAATTTTACAATAAAAATTACATTTAGACTGTAAAAGATGGCCTTTATCACATTCTCATAGAGTGTGTTAGTCTTGCATTAAATAGTGAATTCCGCTGTATGCAAACTGTTGAGTATGTCTGCACAGTGTTATATTTGCTCAGCTCACTGACAGTAAATATTATGTTTAGTCTTGGACTATAAGAGACAAGACAGTTGCAAGGAGTTATGTAAAGCTTTGAATGGGTAGATTGGGTCCTGGAGATGTGGTTACAGCAGTTGCACAGGGTTCGTGTGGCCTGTGGTAACGGGGCCCAATGTGATATGGCAGCACCCCTACCCCTGGGTGCCCTGGTAGTCTGCTGTATGCGCAGAGGGAGGAAGGTAAGTTGGCCAGGATGAATTTACTTTTTTAAATCACACCAGAAATGAGGCAAGAATCAGCTAGCTAGCATTCTATTCTCTGACTGCATGTTCAGTGGTTGTCTGGTGTTAATGGATTGTGTCTGTGTTTCTTGTGCTTATGTTTGGTTTGTAAAATAAACAGCCAGTGGTGGAGCTGATATTGTTAGTTGTAGTTTTCCTGGTAAAGACATCTACCTCTTTGGCTATTGCAGCTGCAGTGTCTCTGTGTTAAGCAGAGCAGACAAGCCCAGAGTCAGCCTCATATCTCACTCACACGTAAGAAAACATCATCAACATCAACATTATGAGCGTAAAATCAAACATGGCTACTCATCGCTGTCAAATTAGCATTTTAATATTGGGGAATTTTGGTTCACATTCTGAGCTATGATTTAACTGTGACAGGTTGCTTCTCCTTTTGTGAGTTAAGGCATTTGGCTGGCATTGGGTTTACATGTCCAGGGGCCCCTGGAGTCATTAATCAACTCTGTGTGTGCATTAAAGGTTAGCTAGAGGATGAGGCCCCTACAGGGTACTCAAACTGAGTTTGGCCCTCATGCCAGATGGTTGGAGCTGGTTAACGTATATAGGATAAGAGACAATCCGGTCAGTTTTAGGGTGCAAGACCCAAGGAGTGACAGCAGCAGAGTTAGGTAATTTATAGAAGAGGAAATATTCCAGGGGGATTCCATTCAGACATCTCCTCTTATCTTTTGTCTATTGGATAGATAGACCCTCAATCCACCAAAGTGACCAATTAGAACAAGTAGGTAGGTGCGGGCGAGGGGACTTTAAAAAGGCCCGCACAGGCAGAGAAGGTTGGGTGGTTAGTTGTAGATTTCCTTGACCAAGGCTCAAGAGGATTTCTGGTAGAGCAGAGGGCAAAGCCTTAGTCAGAACTTTGCCAGATATTGGGAACACCAGGTGCAGTTGCATTGGTTTGGACGCTGGCTTGAGATCTGTTTCAATCAAGATTGCTCTATCATTCCACCCAGCCTTGCCTTCGCAGATTCTTTTATCACCAAATTACACACCGACACCTTTGAGGAAGAATAGCCCAGAACAATAGCGTGACTAATACAGTACAGTACTGTACATCTTCCATGATGGGAGCCTTGTGAAAGACTCCAATGCAATGAGTAGGCCTTTATAAGAGCATTTGATTGATTAATTGCTGTTGGGATGTAAAAAGATTTCAAGATTTGTTTCTAGAGTAACATACCATCCCTAGCTTTAATGTACTTGGCAACAAAACTGCACGATAAACATAATCAAAAGCTACAACCTTATTAAAATATCAGCAACATTTAACTCTATCCAGTAATTTACAGTCAACAAAGGATTGTCACTGATGCTGATATTCAAACAAGTCAAAGCAAGTTCAGTGCTCGTTATAGGCTTGCCATGTGGGAGTGCAATGCATGAATAATGCAGTGTTGTCATTAGGTTATGGTCAGGTCAGATTAAGAAAAAAGATCACAAGTAAAACATTTTTGCAATTCTCTTTTAAACTAAATTATCATGTTTTTCCATACACAATGAAAAGCATGTGTTTCTATACTATACCAACATGCTTTGTTCACCCATCCACCCACACCACTTCCTGCTTTAATTCTAAACATACATATACTGTGGGTTGTTTTAAAGCTGTTTCAACAGCATCCAAATCTGTCTATGGCTTCTCTCAAGAGGAAAGTCTAAGGCAGAGGATGAGCGGCATTAAAACATCATCAAAATGATTTCATTGCATACCTAACAGTATGATGTGGTGCACAAAGTTTCGGGATGTGGAGTGTGATGAAAGCATTAATTTATGTCAAATATATGACTATAAACTCTTTGAAATTAAGCATATATTTAACAAGTAGGCTATACCATCTGATATCAGTGTATAATTGTGAATGCAAGATCAAAATACTTGCTGCTCTCATGATGCATTTTATATAATCAAGTATTGGCTGTGCCTACATTTTCCTATGTACTAATATTTAATGGGAACCATAATAAATGTGGATTTTAGGGTGTCCTATAAATTATGCTCCAAGTCTGGTTTGTTGTTTGGATTGCTGTAGATCAAACATCAAAAGCATGTGGACATCAAAAGTGTTTTAATTTGTGAGTGCCAACGCTTTTCAAGTTCACCGATGCCCTTTTCCTTTGGTCTGACATCATCGTTAAAATGTAAGATGGACAGTAATCATTATCAGAACTTCATGTTCACCACGGCCCAGTCACAGGAATACATCACGGGGACTGCCACAAGTAATGACGGCAAAGTGTAATTTAATTTGATCGTATTCATCTTCATCACATTAGATTTTGCCCTGAGAAAGAGTAAAACTTGAAGCCCATCTTTCACTGTCTAACTAAAATTTCCCCAAAAAAGGGCGCCCGGTTTGACCTTACTGACATTTGACAAGTTTAGATGGATTTAAGAACCTCTAAGGAAAATCCAGCCTGAAAATATGCTTTTATAAAAGGTCAGTGCACTTGGAAACATTTGATTTTGTAACCTGAAAATCAGCAGCTGAAATTAGTTATGGATAACAGTGATGTGATTTAACTGGTGTATATAAAAATGTCAGAACACTCTAAGCATTAGCTTTGGTCCTTGGGTGTTTCTTCTTCGATTAGTGAAAATGAGTCAAAGGTTAATTCTTTCAGCAATGTGTAAAATGCGTTACTAATGTCTTGCTTTTGAATGCAAAGTTCAACTTCTGCAGCTTGTCCATATCTTAATCCTATGCCACTTCACAAGAATAAAAGGAGAGGTAGTGCAAGTTAAGAAATGCCTTAATTACAGTCTTAAAAAGCATTTCCTTGTGGGTTCTTGGCCCCAGTGCACATACCAGAAAAAGCAACGTTCAAAATAGGTTGTAAAACTAAACTTTTTGACTATTAATAAACTCTGCAGCTCCTCAAATATGGTGTACCAGAATGCACAAGATGGCTGGCAGGCAGGCTGATCAGTTGCACAACTTTATTCCAAGATACCACAGGAACCAGTCGACCGGACCGCAGGAACAGGCAATCACAACAGATAACTTGATAAGGACTAAAGCGGACTGAATGACTGGACTTAAATACAAACCAATGAGAGGATTAGGTGGAGGTGGAACGAGGTTAAGAAACACAGGTGAGGGGAATGAGTTGACTAAAAGAGGGAGCAGGGGAGGAGCTGGTAGGATGGGCAGAACACGGGGAACAGGGCTAGGCTGACCAAGGCAATGCAGTGCAGGTGCAGAGGGAAAGCAGACAGGGGAGGATAACACAAACGCAGGATGAAAGAAACAAAAAAACAGGGCTATAGACACCACAAAAACACAGAAAACCCATTAATAAAATGAAAACATGATGGGACCATGACAGGCACGGCCAGCAGAGAAAGACCAACCCCAGTGTGTTTCACAGAAATGGAGGAAAATCCTATTAGGTCTACTGGATAGAGGAGGGATTTCACTATTATGATTTGTTATCTAAGCTAGTCTCACCATTCAGCTCGATAAGTGTTTTCTATGTTATCTTTGTTTATCAAGAGCAAGGTCTAGTATTCCTACTTTCATACTCACAGTTTCAAGTGTTTGATTTTTCTGCCAAACCCGGTGTGGATCTTTCTGTATTTGCAACAGACTCGAGCATTCGTGTATCTGAGAAACAGACACCACTGGAAATACAAGCCATATGGAGATCCAATTATGATCAGTGGTACAGACTATATTTACCTAATTATAGTTTATGTGATTTGCAAAACCTTAATAATATTCTACATCAGACAGAGAAGCGGTTGAAGTGATATAAGAGAATGAAATCTTTCAATCTACTGTGCTGATCTGTAGCTGTATCTGTGCGCTTTTGGGCTAAATCACATGCAGGCCTAGAGAGAGTTGTTGTCGTTTTCAAACAATTGCTCGGTGAAAGAAGAAAATGGACCATGTGTGAACTCGAAAATCTTTTGAAAGCGTACTAAAACCTGCTTTTTGAGCCACAGTAGGAGAGGGAAGGGCAGAAGAAATGGGCCCCTGAGAGCCCTGATAACATCTCTGGCCAAAGAATAACAAAGAAATGAGGTTAAACACTTCACAGCTGTATGGTTATGCAAATTTGAGTAATTAGCGGGAGATTAAGTTGATTATCAATTTAGTAGTCTGACACTGTCAGATCATAAAGAACATCAACTGAGCCAATGTGAGCTCACAGTCCAAGATCTTGCTGTGTAAATTTTTACTACTTTTATCTACTTTTTTAATACTTGTTTATATTTGATATTTATTTGCCAAACTAAGAGCTGCTATCCATTTTTCGTTGTTTTTGAAACAATGACAATAAACATCTATTCTTTTTTATTCTATTCTAAGATGCTTCCATCAAAACTGAGTTTCCATCATGTCTGTATGTGCCAAAAACAGATCATGTTGTGTTAACGACTCAAGAGGTCTTGTGAAGGTCATCAAACTCATGCGTTTTGAACAAAGATCCTCAAGCAAGATGAAGTAAAGTGAAGAACAATTCACAAAGTTTCCTCTTGCATTCCAGACTTTTTTTTGAGAGGGGGGGCAAAAGTCATCCGCTATGGCGGTGCAATTGATGAAAAGTTGATAAGCAGGACATGATTCTGAAAAAACAAGAATTTAACATCACAACTCTTTGGATTGTTGTAGTAGTCACGATAACAATGAGGGGGCAGCAAGCACTGTAGCATTTTTATTGCAAGTCTCGGCAAGACAACCTGTGATTCTGCTGCCCTCAGGTTTGACTTCAAATTGAAGATGGGTTTTCTCCTCTTGGCTTTGCCTACTTTAGATTGTCCACACACATGCAGAGCATTTCCATGAAGCTGTGGGAGTTTGAACTTTAGCTGGCTAGGCAAGCACTCTGTGATGAATACACAGTGTTCCCCTGTGGATTAGATCAACCTCTTTAATTTTGATACAATGCTTCTGTAGTCGGTTTATTTTAGGGTCCTGCATGCTTCTGAAAGCAAAAATCCTGCTGCCACAGTTTGTAAAGGTCAAGCCTTTTTCACCTCGTTGAACTGACTTCTCTGAGGTTGAATTCCCGCTATCAAATGTATGATAATCTACGAGAGCTTAGTCCGATGCAAGCTGCTCAATTCAAATAAGATGGTAAAATACGCGCTGGCGCCACACTCCTACTTCACAGTGAGCATCCATTAACCAGCTGGCCTCTTGTGACCCGCAGAAAAATACATTTAATTAAAAGAGTAGTCAAGAAGAAGTCACAAGCAGGTCATGCTTAACCCTGAGGATTTTAAGTGTCATACAGTGACACACCGTTTCGACACGACAATAAACAACAAAGAATGCACCATGTTAAAGTAAAGTACTCTGACCTATTCACTTAATCTTCTGAAATTACACGTTAAAAAATACAAAAGATGAAAAAATGCAATTGCACAAATCCTTCCATGTAAATTTAAGGGGGTTTCTCCATCAGATGTAGAAGGAGCACTTAGTCCAGAGAGTTTAAGAAAAGTATGAAGGATATGAAGGAGCCAAACTCTTAACTTGTTAAGATGAACAGTTAATTGTGTGTGTGTGTGTGTGTGTGTGTGTGTGTGTGTGTGTGTGTGTGTGTGTGTGTGTGTGTGTGTGTGTGTGTGTGTGTGTATGTTGAGAGAGAGAGAACTGTAAGCAACGCATATAGATAACAATCTGCACACACACAGATAAAAAACCTGCAAGTTCAGTACATATGTATGCATGAATATACAGTATGGGGGGGGGTTATAGAAAAACAAGACATCAAAGAAAATCAAAACTACACACACACACACACACACACACACACACACGCTTTTATGCTTACACATTAGTCCTTTCTGGCTTATTACTTGCTGTTCGTGTATTAATTATCACCCAGATGATACCCACCTGTATGCGCCAGCAAACAGCACAAAATCCTGTAGTTATAGTACAGTATTCCTAGTTGTTCTGCATTCTAGCAAAAAGACTAGAACAAGTGAACTCGATAGTAAAGCAATTTATGTAAAACGTTTCCATCCAAACAGTCGCAAGTCTTTTATTTGTTTGTGCAATTCTCTTTTGGATAAAGTCTCAGCACACGTGTAGGGAA